>OY856409.1:1826764392-1827199392 GCA_963693085.1 Alisma plantago-aquatica
TAACAATCTCCTGTGTAATTATTCATAAATGGGAATCCCCTACAGTTTTGTTTATAAGGAGAGGAGCTCACCTCTCCAGTCTCTTAAGTGACGAGCTCCATCTTCTCTCTTTCCCTATAGTGGACCTACTTTTAACTTTGGGCCCAATATAAGAGCAGGTTAGCTGAAAGCCTCTGAATTTAATTGAAAGCCCTGCTAATCTTTCAAGTTCTCTCTCATTTTCATCTATAGCTGTATTTATTGCCCCATTTATGACACCTCTTAATGCTAATGATTTGAGTTTACGATTATTCTCGTTGATGTGTTTTTTGGTAGAATAGTATGACGGCTGTACTGTATCCTCCATCAATCCTCCAGATTATTGATTGATATTGAATTGTTCATTGTGCTCATATTAGATGAATTATTTTGAAATTTACTTCACAAGTATCTGAAATTTGTGATTCCATTTTGAAATAAAATTGCTGGTCTCGAAATGTTAACGGGAATTATTTTTGGAAGGGTATACATCTGGATCCCAGTATTTATCTTATGGATGAAGAGAAGAGGGAACTACCCAGTGAACCCAACAACAACAAATCAATTAATTCCGCTGCGTCTGAGAAGATTTCAATTACACAAGACGAATGCAAGCCAGAAGTTACTTCAGAGCTTGAGAAGTTTCATTCCATGAGACTAGGCAACAGCAGAGATGCATCTGGGAGTTCAGAAACTTGTGACTTAGAAGATACAGAGGCAATACTTGCTCCTGAGTCGGCCTCTCCTGATTGCCAAACAAGTAAAAATAAAGGTGAAACTACCCTAACTATCATCATGGAATATCTGGTTTTCTCGGTGATAGTGGTTTATGTATCTTACACTATTTCTTTCATTTGAGTTAATGACTACTCGAGTTGCTACAATCTATTGCACAGTAGTGATAGCTGCTCTTGACTTTATGCTACAGGGAATCAAGTATGCCATATAAATTGTCGACCGTATGGATCTGATTATTCTTTGCTTTCAGTCACTTGACTGTCTCAAGTTTTTGGCTACTGTACATTACTTAGTTGCATGCCCAGGGATAGCGTAGTGGTCCAAAGGATCCACTTCCAAAGCTAAAAATCTTATGTTTGAGTCCTGTGGAAGTGTGAAATTGGGCATCCTGCTGCACCAGACATGCATGCCCTTTTACTCCTCCGTCTTTCTGGTTTCTAGTGCGTGGCTAGCTCTAGGCCTGTTGGCCCCACACTGGCTATTTTCCTTATGGTTCCGGACTGCATTGGTTTGTGAGTGGGTCAGTTTGGTACAGCTTGTCTGAAGGGATATTCTGAAGCCTGGAATCACATGAAAACATACAATTAGATCCAGTCATTGGTTACCTGCCAAATTATTAAACGTTAATTACACCAATTAGTGTGCTATTTAGTAAGAGATTGAAGTCCGCAACTTGCAGGAATATGTGGGGAAAATAATAGAATGCTACACCTGGATAGATATACAGTCTTCCATGGTTAAAGGCATAGTCACAAATTCGATATTCGGGATACGTTCGTCCAGGTGTAAAAACCGGAATTCAGGAATTATTAAGGAAATTGGATAAAAAAGGTCAACATATGGTAAAATACGGTCAACGATTAGGGAAAAAGTCGGGAAAAAATCGAATGATCTACAAATAATATGTGTATGGATGTATAAATCTGTATACATATATTGCACGTACACATATACATATATGTATATCCTGTTGTAGACACATTTATATACACTCAAACTAAATCAAAGTCTTAAACAGTACACAAAAGGGAAAAAGTATAAAATGGGAAGAAAACGTAGTCCGCGAATAATTCATGAATAATATATGAATAAGATGTAATATTTGGGAATTGGGAGTTATTCATCCGTCTCATACATTTGGGGAAAAATTCACATTTGAAACACAACTTTTTCAAAAAGTGAGAGTTATTGTGACACTGGTTAAAGGAGAACCTGGTGCATATACAAGAAGAGGGGTAGAAAATTATGCTTGCTGAAGAAGACATTGATTTATAGAAATAGTTGATCTATAGCCTCTCGGAATTATTGAAAATTTCTTCAAAATAGGAGAAATTCCGACAAAAAGTTCTGTACCTATGACCATCGGGCACCGAAATGCATTGATCATTGAAAAATAATTCTGCTACTCCTTAGTGTACTACCTAGACCGTAATTTCTTTGCATAATTGTGTCTTGAAGCAATATAATGTCCTTATAAACTATCATGACTTAATCCATTAGTCTCACCATTGAAATTGACACAGAAATCCTCATCCAAAGAATTCTGTTTCCTTAACTCATACATGTAGGAGAGACCCCCCTAATATCTTATCCGAAAGGGGCAACAGAATGGATTCCTGATACCCTAAAATGTGGACAAACAGGTACACACTAAAATGTGGACAAACAGGTACACACTAAAATGGTTGTCATAAAATAATATGGTAATAAAAACAATTAGTACGTGAATTGGAAGTTAGTTTGATTATTTGTGTTGCAGCAATTACAAGGCAATATCTAAGAAAAATTCATTTGTAGAAGTACAATCTTTTTTGTTTTAGGAATGTGTTAATGCCATGTCTTTTGTTCAGTGATATTCGTGTTTAGTGCACAATTGCACATAAATGATGTCTTAAATCAGCAACTTTGCACAACAGAGATCACAAAATTCATGATACTGCAATGCTTCTTTTGTTTGTCTTTATTGAGTTCCTGCCAATAGTAACGATGGTATATCTCATTTCACTGAAATAAATCCATATTTTATTAGGTAATGTTTCTGGAGAGGGAGCACTGAAGACCTCTATGTCAAAGCAAGAGAAATCTGCCCCAGAACCCATAATTGTGCCAATAGTGCTAAAGATGGCTGAGTTTGATCACAAGGTATAAATTTCTATTTTTTTTCTTGGAATTAAATCTGATGGTTCCATCTGATTCAATGTTTCTATTATATCAAACATGATATCTAATTTACTACACATCTTAAAATTTTGAATGTCCATTCGTCATATGCATCATTCTTTCCTAAATTAGATATGTTGCCACACTCTATGCTTGTTGGTAAAGTTGTAATGTTTTATAATTAATAAATCAACTAGATATATGACTATATTCTACTTTGAGAAAGTAAATCTGATACTTGGTGTTCTAAAGGGAATTAGCAAATAATGATAAGAACTTTACTGTTAAAGGTTACTTTTCCTTAAAATAAGTTCCTTTCCTTGAGTATTTCTCTTTTCAATCTCAATCGGCCTTGGTATAACTTTCATCTCCAGTATACTAGTCCCACCTTTATATTTTCTTTGGAAGTATAGAGCAAGAAGTTACTAGTAATCTATATTGAAATTTGCAAGCCTTTTGATTTTACCTTTAGTTGAATTTATTATCCTGCACGAACACCTTAAATTTATATGCCAAGTAGCTATTATCCTATTTGTAGCATTCTATGGTAGAATTTCGTAAGCCTTTTAATCTTATTCTTGATTGCAGCTCTTTTCACTCACATCCCTAATCAGCTAGGTATTTTTCTATTAATATATTTGTTAATATATTTCGTATTTATTCTATTTTGTAATTTCTATATCCTACTGGACCTCTATGTAAATTATCCAGTTTCTCTTATTAATAAAGGGGGAGAAGGCCTATGGCCTCTCTCAACGCTGCATTGCACGTTGTATTGCAGCACCACATTTCACATGGTATTAGAGCAAGGTTCCTAACCTAACCCTACCCAGCCGTCACAACCCAGCGCCACCGCCGGTCGGCTGGCCGCCAGCCTTCCTCGGCCGCCAGTGTGGACATTACGTCAGAGTGAACAACAATTCCTGCGTGAACAGAGCACGTCGCCAGCCTTCCCCGGCCGCCGACCGAAAGCGGGCGGAGCAACCGTCTCCCGGGCCAGACGCCGTAGCCGTCGTCCCCCCTTCTCTTCTATCTCCGGATCGTCGGGTCCTTCAGTTGATCCAACAGATTTTTAAATCCCAATCCGGAGGGTCCGTAGGTACGTAAGAAATTCCTAATCACATCTCCTCCATGTGTGATTAGGGAATTTCAGTTGGGGGTTGTGGATGCGTCAGAAACACATCTGATCTTGTGATGTGACGTGTATCTCCCCGTCACCCATATCTTCTTGTGACGTGTATCAATCCGTCACTCTTCTTCTCATCAAATCATGGAGGACACCAAGGCATCTACCATCTACAGTGAGATGTCTCCTATCCCCTCCATCAAGCTGAACGGGTGGAATTATCTCTTATGGATGAATGCTGTCCATATTGTTTTGGAGTCACACGACAAGGCGAGACACGTTGATTCTGATCCTCCTGCACTTACTGACAAAGGCTATGCTGAATGGAAGCGTCATAACAGTCTGGTGAAGACCTGGTTGTGGGGGAGCATGGAACCTGGGATTGCCTCGAGGTTCATGTTCTACACTACTGCCAAAGAGATCTGAGATGCAGTGAAGAAACATTATTATTCTAGAAGTTGTGGCTAATAATCCTATTATTGAGATGATAAAAAAAGGAGTACATGGTTCTCTTTTATAAGACAAGAGAAGACCACAGGATTTAGAGATAACCCATGTGGGATAAAACTAAACACAAGAATAACACAGTAAAGAGAAAAATAGACTAAGTAAAAAAACACAGGAAAGTCTATATACTAATACTCCTCCTCAAGCTGGAGCGTAGATGTCTATCATGCCCAGCTTGGATGTCATAGCAGTGAACCTTGTCTTTGGTAGAATCTTTGTGAAGATGTCAGCCACCTGATCAGTCGTATGAATGTAGGGAGTAGAGACCTGGCCAGAGAGAACAGCTTCGCGGACAAAATGACAATCCACCTCAATGTGCTTGGTCCGCTCATGGAAAGTAGGGTTATTGGCAATAAATGTAGCTGCTTTGTTGTCACAATACATTGGAATAGGAGACGAGTCAGAGATACCAAAGTCCTTCAGTAAGCTCCTAATCCAGAATAGTTCACATGTAGTGTGCGCCATGGCACGATATTCAGCATTTCAGCTTCAACACTTGAGCGAGCAACTACAGACTGCTTCTTGCTTCACTAAGTGACAAGGTTTCCTCCCACAAATGTGCAGTAGCCAAAAGTAGAGCGACGGTCAACCTTGCTGCCAGCGTAATCGGAATCAGAATAGCCAAGAAGTTTGCAGTGTCCATGTTTCTTGTAAAGCAGGCCTTTCCCAGGAGAACTTTTAGATATTTCAGAATATGACAGACAACGTCCCAATGACATTGTTGAGGCTTATCTAGGTAACAACTAACCAATCCAACAACAACTGTAATATCGGCCCGTGTAACAGTAAGATAGATGAGTTTACCGACCATTCTTCGATATTGATGATTGTCAGGATAGGCAGGAGAATTCTCATCATCCTAGTCGGTGTTCGGATCCAGAGGTGTGCTAGCAGGCTTAGCACCTAGAAGACCAGTTTCAGATAGTAGATCCAGAACATACTTGCGCTGAGATAAGCAGAGGCTAGAAGAAGACTGGGACACCTCTATCCCAAGAAAATACCCGAGAGACCCAAGATCTTTAGTGACGAAATGTTTTTCCAGATAGTGCTTGGTGGACTGAATACTAGCAGGATCACTTCCTAAGAGGATAATATCATCAACATAAACAATGAGAATAATAATGCCAGCAGGAGTATTCTTGATAAAGACTGAGTGATCGGACTGGGAGTGCTTGAATGAAAAATTATGAAGAATAGTGCTTAATTTATCGAACCAAGCTCTGGGACTCTGTTTCAAGCCATAGATCGTCTTTTTCAGTCTGCATACTTTAGAGGACTCCCCCTGAGCAACAAAACCAGGGGGTTGTGACATGTAGACTTCTTCATGAAGGTCACCATACAGGAAAGCATTCTTGACATCAAGCTGATACAGAGGCCAGTCAGAATTAATAGCAACAGAAATAAGAATTCTCACAGAGTTCAACCGTGCCACCGGAGAGAAAGTCTCAAAGTAGTCGACCCCATAGGTCTGTGTATAGCCTTTAGCCACTAGTCTCGCCTTAAGTCGTTCAACAGTTCCATCCGGTTGATACTTGACCGTGAAGACCCAGCGACAACCAACAGGAGGGCAATCAGCAGGTGGATTAACAAGTTGCCATGTATTGCGTTCAGTGAGCGCCTGTATTTCGGTTTCCATAGCCTGACGCCATGCAGGATTTTTAATGGCCTGAGCAACAGTTTTAGGAACAGATATAGCAGAAAGAGCCGTAGTAAAATTAGCAAAATTAGCACCCAGATTATCAGTAGAACAAAAATTCCCAATGGGATGCTTAGTACAAGTCCGTGTCCCTTTTCTCAGGCTAATAGGGAGATCAAGGTCAGAAAATACCTGCGGAGGTGTTTGATCTGGCACAGAGGATGAAGACGATGGAGAGGCCATAGACAGAGCTGTCGGCTTCTGTCTTCTGTGATATACTTTCAGAGGTGACATCTCAGGTGGGGAGGCAACATCAGAATTATCAGACAAATCATCCACAGCAGGTAAAGGCGTATCAACCAGTAAATCCGATGTTAGTGCAGAACCAGCCGGAGAATAGAAAGGCATGTGCTCAAAGAATACTACATCCGCAGAGATAAACCACTTTTTAGAAATAGGATCGTAGCATCGATACCCTTTTTGAGAGCGAGAGTATCCCAAGAAAACACACTTAGTTGCTCTAGGATCCAATTTGGTAAGGCCAGGCCGAAGATTTTTAACAAAGGACGTGCTCCCAAAGATACGAGGAGGCACAGAGAAAAGAGGTGCATCAGGAAATAAGACCTGATATGGAATCTTATTGCCGAGCACAGAGGATGGCATACGATTAATGAGGTAGCAAGCAGTAGATATCGCCTCGGGCCAACAAGACTGAGGAACATGGTAGTGAAAAAGAAGGGTATGCGCAACTTCAAGGAGATGACGGTTTTGCGTTCAGCGACACCGTTTTGTTGCGGGGTATAGACACAGGAAGTTTGGTGGATGGTGCCCTGGCGACGACAAAAACTACTAACAGAGGCTTGCATAAACTCCAAAGCATTGTCCGTGCGCAAAATTTTAATGGGCTTAGCAAACTGGGTACAGATTTCAGCAAAGAAGTCAGTAATTTTCTCAAAAATGGTAGATCTATCTTTCAGTAAAAACAGCCAGGTTGCTTTAGAGAAATCATCAATGAAGCTCAGAAAATATTTAAAACCAGAAGTACTCGTCACAACACATGGACCCCAAACATCAACATGTATAATATCGAAGATAGCTTTAGAACTAATGCAAAATTTTGGTGAAAAAGTAGCACGAGTTTGCTTGCCAAGCTGGCATGTCTCACAATGAAAAACAGAACTAACTACATCAGGTAATAAAGCTTTTAATTTTGCAGCAGAGGGATGTCCCAATCTATAATGCCACTGAATGTCGGCCACAGATGATGTCAAATATGCAGTTGGCTTCGGATCGTCCAAGTAGTAGAGTCCATCCGGTCTCTCATGGCCTGAACCAATCGTCATCCTCGTGCGCAGATCCTGAAACAAAACACCATCCGGATCAAACGTAATTGAGCAACGAAGGCTCTTCACAGCTTTACTGACAGATAGTAAATTAAGGGGAAACTTAGGGTCATAAAGAGTGGACTGCAGTGGCAGACTACCAGTAGAACTTATATCACCAATTCCAGTAACCGGTGATTTAGAGCCATCAGCTAAAGTAACAAGCGGTATAAAAGATGTATTGTGCAATTTAGAGAATAAAGTAGGATTGCCAGAAATATGAGAGGTCGCACCAGAGTCAATCACCCATGAAGGTTTACCAGTCTTGGTCAGAAGGGCGGCGCTACCATCATTTGAAGCATCAGTAGAGGAAGCTAGGCGAGCTTGAAGCAGTTTTTCAAATTCCGAGCGGATCCAGTCAGCTGTTGGTGGAGCAGGTTCAGTCTGATCAGAAGTCACTTTATTGGCCCAGTCAGGTTTGCCGTATTTGATCCAGCAACGATCTTCAGTATGGTTGGTGCGCTTGCAGTGAGTGCAGTAGCGGGACTCCACAGGATCAGCTCCAGAGCCACGGCCAGGAGCAGTAGAACGTCCTCCGCGGCCACGACCTCTGCCACGACCGCGACCACGAAAAGAATCACTAGAGCGGACATAGAGGGCTGCCCCATCAGAAGAGTCAGGCACAGACTGGGACACAGAAGTTAAGCACTGGACCCTTTTGAGCACATCGCAGAGAGTGGGTAAAGGGTCACTGGAGAGAATTTGGTCGACAACACCAGGAAAGGAAGTAGGTAGGCCCGCGAGGAACTGAACTAACATAAGTTTGTTCCGCTGTTGATGAACTTCATTGATGTCAGTAGAAAGAGGATGATACACCTGGAACTCATCCCAGAGGGCACAACAGGAGTTGTAGTAATCCTCGACGGAGTCAGTAGCAGAATACTCCTGTTTGGCAAGTTGCTTGAAGATCTCAAAGACCGTCTTAGGATTCTGTTGGTGCGAGTAAACATGGGAGAGTTGCTCCCACATTTCTTTAGCAGTCTGAAGACGGAGTAGGGACTGGCTGATCTTGGCTTCAGCGCTGTGGACCATCCATGTCATGACCCCATAGTCCTCTTTGGACCAGAGATCATAGGCTTGTTTCGTCTTCTCGTCAGCATCAGGGGCAGGAAGAGACAGGCCTTTTGTAGTCAGATGAGAGTGGCGACCTTGGGATTTGACATACAACTCAAAGGAGGCAGCCCATAGGTGATAGTTGGAACTGTCCAACTTCACCGTAGTAACACAGAGAGTGCGCGGGAGATCTGGAGTCGCCATCAGACCAGAGCAGAACAGTAGCACAGGCACAACAAGGATCAGCAGTAGCAGTAGTCAGTAGTAGGAGTCCACCACATGGACTAGTAGTCGTAGCAAGTAGGAGATCCACATGGACCTCATAAGACCCTCAAGGGACACATAAAGAAGTAAGAAACCTACGCCACCATGGAGAAAAGGTCACTCCACCATGAGGCGTAGGCAGGCAGAAGCGAAAAGCTGGTTTACGCCTTCAACCTGCCAGAACTGGAAAAGACACGAGCTGTACGTAAGCTTTTTCGAAAGAGCGTACGAAGACGAACGGAAGCCTGTAGCCGAACTAGATGGTGAGCGAAGAACTAGGGAAGAGAAACAAGAGAGAAGAGAGGATGGGGAGGGTGGTTGTGGCTGCGGGAGATGGTAGTGGTGGGTGTGGGGTGGCGGCGGGCAGCGGGGGGGCGGCGGAGGAAGAAGGGGGGGGGGCTGCGGTGGAGAAGAAGGGAGGGAAGGAGGTGGGCGGCAAGGGAGAAAGGTAGGGGAGGGGGTGACGGCGGCTGGAGGGGCTGGTGGTGGTGGCGGCGGCACCAAGGGAGGTGTTGGTCGGCGGCAGCAGGAGGGGGCAGGGTGGGTGGCGGCTTGGGAGAAGGGAAAGGGGGTGGCGACTGGGGTTGATGGGAAAGGATCAGGGTTAGGGAGGATCGGGAGGCTCTGATACCATCTAGAAGTTGTGGCTAATAAACCTATTATTGAGATGATAAAAAATGGAGTACATGGTTCTCTTTTATAAGACAAGAGAAGACCACAAGATTTAGAGATAACCCATGTGGGATAAAACTAAACACAAGAATAACACAGTAAAGAGAAAAATAGACTAAGTAAAAAAACACAGGAAAGTCTATATACTAATAATTCTCAAGAGAAGAATGCGCTTTGTCAGTTCATGATATATGATCGCATTGCAGAACAACAAGGAGGCAGACCTTTAGAAGAATACTTTGGAGTGATTCAAGGTATTGCACAAGAGCTGAGTTTCTACCATCCAGTAACTGTCTAGGAGCAAGTCAAAGACAGAGATGACTTGATTACAACAAAATTCTTGTCTGGTCTAAGTTCTTTGTGCAATTAGCCTGCAGTGTTATCTTAGCTCCTGATAAACTTCCCAGCTTGGAAGAGGCCTATTCATGAATTTTACATACAAATTTTGAACCTATTGATCCTACTGTAGTCTCATCTCAGGGAGATTCTCATGCTTCTGTAGCTATTGCAGTGAGAGGAGGATGGACAGGTATGGGCCGAGGACGTGGAACTCGCCCTAAGTGCACTTTTTGTGACAAACCTGGACACATAGTTGAGAAATGCTGGAAGAAGCATGGTCGACCTGCTGCACCACCTGTGGGAGCAACAAACTATGCTACTACTACTGAGCCTACTGAGCCTCCTGCTTCGAGTTCTGGTCCTTTTGACATTACACCCACCAAGGAGGAATATGATAGATTTATTCTGGCTACTCAACATCTGAGCTTGGGATCATCATCTTCAGCCAACTTGGCGTCCACCACTGGTGATCAGGCTACCTCTTTATTGGCTTCTGGTTCTACTTCATCATGGGTTGTTGACTCTGGAGCGTCACAACTTATGATTGGTATGAGGAGACTTCTTCATTCCATTGACTCACATGTTCCTCACAAATCTGTAACAATAGCAGATGGTTCAGTGAGGAGAGTGTTAGCCAGTGGATCTGTTTCTCTGACTCCTGGAATTGATCTTAAATCCGAACATTATGTGCCTGCTTTTCCTTTTAATCTTCTGTCTATTGCTAAGTTGATTGAAACTGTAAAATGTACGGTAACTTTTGGACCTTCTTGTTTTGTATTACAAGATCTCAAGAGTATGAGGACGATTGGTGGGCGGCCTAGGAAAGGTGATCTCTACCTCTTCCACGGTGACAGTCTGTCTCGCCAAGTGTCTTCTCCTGCTCCAGCTGTCCTGTTGAGTGACTCTCCCTTAATGTGGCACTATAGATATGGACATCCTTCATTAAAGAGCCTGAAAAAGTTAGAACCAGAATTGTCTCAAGTATCGTCTCTAGAGTGTCAGTCCTGTCAACCGGGGAAACATCATAGAATGTCTTATCCCGACCGTGTCAATAAACGGCCGTCATGTCCTTTGGAGTTGGTCAATAAACGGCCGTGTCAATAAACGGGGTCCTGTAAAAGACCATAGTTATAATGGTTTGCATTATTTTATCTCTTTTGTGGATGACTTCTCGCGTATGACTTGGATTTATTTCTTGAAAAGTCGAGAGTCTGTGCTATCTATTGTCAAACATTTTCATCAAGAAATAAAAATTCAATTTGATTGCAATATTAAAGTTCTTCAATCTGATAATGCCTTGGAGTATGTTGAAAATGCTATGGCTGATTTTTGTAGTTCAGTTGGGATGATACATCGTACATCCTGTCCTCACGCCCCTCAGCAGAATGGGGTAGCAGAGAGGAAAAATCGTCATCTTCTTGATATTACTAGGACAATCATGTTTCAATCTAATGTTCCTAGGCGTTTTTGGTCTAACGCCCTTCTTACTGCTTGTTTTCTTATCAACAGGAAACCTTCTTCTGTGCTTCAAGGACATACTCCTTTCTCTGTCCTACGTCCCAAAGATCAACCTTTCCTTGTTCCTCTTAGAGTGTTTGGTTGTACTTCTTTTGTCCACAATTTTGATCCTAAGGCTGATAAGTTATCTCCTAGGTCAATTAGGACTCTCTTTCTTGGGTACTCCAACACTAGCAAAGGGTACAAGTGTTATTGTCCAAGTCTTCGTCGCATGTTTGTGTCTAGAGATGTGACTTTTCATGAATCCACTCCATATTTCTCTAGTGTTCCCAGTATGGGGGAGCAATTATGTGAGAGAGTGCCACCATCAGATGCTAATGAGAGAGTGCCACTACCACATCGGAGTGAGAGAGTGCCACCTATCATTCCTGACTATACTATAATTCAGGAAGAGCAGCCAGCAGATGGTCCACCAATTCAGCAATATTCACATGTTTATAGCAGACGAGGCAGACAAGATCCAGAGGTGGTAACGACTCCAGTCTCTGAGCCCTCCCCATCCTCCTCTACTCAAGGGATTCCTGAAGAACCATCTGACCTTGATGTTCCCATTGTTGTTTGCAAAGGTACCCGTTCCTGTACTATTCGACATCCTATTACAAATGTGTGTTGTTTGTCCAAGTTATCTCAGCATGCTCGCTCATTTGCTCTTGGGATTGATTCTGTGGTCATTCCAAGAAATCATCTTGATGCTCTGAATGATATTGGCTGGAAATAGGCTATGCATGTTGAAATGTCTGCTCTGTTATAGAACAACACCTGGGAACTTGTTGACTTACCTCCAGATAAAAATGTTGTGGGATGCAAATGGGTATTTACAGTAAAACATAATCCAAATGGTTCTGTGGAGAGATTGAAAGCTAGACTGGTGGAAAAGGGGTACACTCAGACATATGGGGTTGATTTCTTTGAGACCTTTTCACCAGCAGCTCGTCTGAATTTTGTGCGTATTCTTATTTCTTTAGCTACTACATTTGACTGGCCTCTATTTCATCTCGATGTCAAGAATGCCTTTCTTCATGGTGATCTGTAAGAGGAGGTGTACATGGAGCAACCACCTGGTTTTGTTGCTCAGGGGGAGTGTCAGAAGGTGTGTAGACTGAAGAAAGCCATCTATGGATTGAAACAATCTCCTAGAGCTTGGTTTGACAAGTTCAGTGATGTGCTAAAGATGGGTTTTTCTCATTCTATTACTGATCACTCTTTATTTTATTCTACTTCTTCTGGTGGATCTATTATTATTGCTGTGTATGTTGATGATATTGTTATCACTGGTAGTGATTCCACAGGCATATCTCGTGTGAAAGCGGGTTTGCAGGGGCACTTTCACACAAAGGATCTGGGAAAACTGAGATATTTTCTGGGCATTGAAGTACTTAGATCTCATGTAGATACCAATTTGTCTCAGAGAAAATATGTGCTGGATTTACTACAGGAAACTAGTATGAGTGAGTCCAAGCCTGTGTCTACTCCTATGGACTATCATGTAAAGGAGGTGACTGATGATGCTGATTATCCAGATCCAGGATATTACAGGAAAATTGTGGGAAAATTGATATATTTGACAGTCACACGTCCTGACATTTCTTTTGCTGTAGGAGTGGTGAGTCAGCATATGGGCTCTCCAAAGCAGTCTCATTGGACATCTGTCTGTCGTATTCTGAGATATCTGAAAGGTGCACTTGGTAAGGGAATCACCTATTATAGGCCGAAGACTCCTATATCCACACTGTCTCTTACTGGTTATGCAGATGCAGATTGGACTGGTAATCTGAATGATAGGAGGTCTACGTCTGGATATTGCACATTTCTGGGGAATCATCTTATTACCTGGAAAAGCAAAAAGCAAAATGTTGTGGCAAGATCTAGCACGGAAGTTGAGTATAGAGCAATGGCACATGCATGTTGTGAGTTGCAGTGGGTTCAATCTGTACTTTCTGAATTAAAAATTCCTGTTTTGTCTCCTATAGAACTTAGATGTGACAATCAAGCGGCCATATACATTGCTAAGAATCCAGTCTTCCATGAACGTACTAAGCACATTGAAGTTGACTGCCACTTTATCAGAGACCAGATCAAGAATGGAACTGTTGTGACTCCACATGTCAAGTCTGAAGATCAACTTGCAGATGTTCTTACGAAGCCATTGAGTCCAGCAGCTTTCCAGAGTTTTTGCAACAAGCTGGGTCTACACAATGTGTACACTCTAGCTTGAGGGGGAGTGTTAATATATTTCATATTTATTCTATTTTGTAATTTCTATATCCTGTTGGACCTCTATGTAAATTATCCAGTTTCTCTTATTAATAAAGGGGGAGAAGGCCTATGGCCTCTCTCAACGCTGCATTGCACGTTGCATTGCGGCGCCACATTTCACAATATTTATTTATATTTATTCCTTTATTTTGTGCACTCTTTAGTTTTTGTCTTTTATCCCATATTGGTGAAGTCTGTAATGAGGGACTCCTATCCTATATGAGGGTGCCTATGCTTGTATAAGTTACACAATTACTGAAATCCTATTCTAATTTACATGGTATCAGAGCGGTACAACCCTTCCTAAGACCCTTCCCTTCTTTTTTTGCCCGATCTCCTCTCCGTCCCCTTCACGCCCCTTCCCTTCATGCTTCCAGTTGTCTCCCGCAACATCCGTTGGTCCCCTCTTTCACTTGACGCAACCTCTGCTTAATCTCCTCTCCAGTCAATCCCCTCCATCACCTGATGCAACCTTCGCCAGCCCGTTGATCCACAACCCTCCATCTGCCGCTTTTCACGTCTGTTGTCTCCATCTGCAGCTCAGCCGCCCTCCCCTCGTCATCAGCCTTCACGCCCTCTGCTCCCTTCCCTACTGTCCCCATATCCCCTTACATCTGCCCTACGCTCCCGCCAACAAGCTTGCCCTCCGCTCCCTATCTTCCCTTGCCACCAATCCCGCTAGCCAGCCCACCCACCAACAAGCCCCACTGTCCCTGCTACACTATCCCCTCTACCACCGCCATCCCGCTACCCCCCGCTTCATCTCCTACAACTAATAGTGTTCATCTCCGCTACAGTTGCTGTCACCACCATTTGTTCCCCTCCTACAGCTGTAGCCCCTGCTTCATCCTTGTTACCCCCTCCTTTTTCTCTCCTGCCACCAACAACCATCCCTCCCTTTCACATCCTACTTCCTGTACTCACTTTTGTCTGTGATCCCGTTCTAATCACCTAAGTTCAGGCTGCTCCTGGTATAATACACCCTTAATTCGATTCAACTTAAGCTTTGGGAGGGACTTTCTCCCTACCATCAACCTTCGTCACATGTCGGTCTGATATGACGATGTGACGTTGGTTTATTAATTAAAAACAATCTTAAGTGCCCAATCTTTGGGCCTTTGAACTCTTTAGTTGATTCTTGCGTGATGCTTCATGCCTTGTTGCACTGAGAACATATGTGGAATGATCTTGAATTGTATTTCATTGTGGCCTCTACTGATAACTTCAAACTCTATGTGTGAACACAATCAAATTGGATGGTTCTAATTACCATACATGGTCAACCTCTTTTGAGTTATATGTCAAGGCTCTGGGCTAGTATTCTCATATGATCATGAAGGACATGTTCTTAGGTCTAAGAATGTTGACGAGAAAACTAAGCAGGCCTATGACTTGTGGGTCAAAGATGACTTTGGAGTAATAACTTGGATGGTCAATAGTGCAAAATTGAAAATCAATCAATCTTTTTACGCCTTAGAACGACCAAGGCCATGTGGGATTAGTTAGCACGTGTACCCACACCAACAAAACCATAAGAAAGTTTTTGAAATTTTTGAAAATTTGGCTAAAAAGGAATTCAATACTTATAATTTCGTGGAACATTATTATAATCAATGTTGTGCTGTATGGGATGAATTTGAAGTTTACCATCCCCTAACTTTCGATATCATTGAAGTTCAAAGATAGTAGATTGAACTTCAGTTGGTATAGTTCCTTCTGGTCTACTTGCTTCTTTTACAAGAGTCATGGATCAAATCTTATCTAGTAATCCACTTCCAAAGCTTCAGGATGTTCTCAAATGAGTCCAACAGCTGCCATCAGTCTCTTCTCCTACTGGATCCACAAAGGCATCAACTCTTGCCGTCCGTTTTGGCAACTCTAGCGTAGCAGAGGCCATGGATGTGGTAGAGGATGGTCATTTTGGGTCAGGACCTGGATGTGGTCAATCCTCTACTGCACCAAGAAGTGGTCAGTGTTGGTATGTATGCCCAGAGAGCCAATCGTGTGATGATTGTAATGACATAAATGTAAATGATTTGATTATTAATAAAAGGCTAGCTTCCAGTTTATTCAGTTTATTTCAGTTATGAGATAATGATGTAACATATAAATTTCTAGAAAATAATATTACTCAATGACGTATGTCTTCAAATACGTGACTTGGAAGAATGAGATCTTACCGATGTTAAGAGTACATATGTATATTCTCATTATGTCCTTGATCGGTTATTATTGTGGAAGGTTGATAAACAACAATGACACATAAGATCAGAGTGTGAGTTGGTTGACGACAGAATCTCATTAGTCATGATATGGCAATACCAAACCAATCACACAGATACATGTTAGAGAATAGTGTACCAGACAGACCCACCGTGAGATTGACACATGGAAGCCATCATCATGGAAGTCATGGTCAACTCTCACAGTGATGGTGGTGGTTGTGGTTCTTAGACCTGAAATTATTGCACTCATCACATGTCGTCGGGTGCACTTTGACATCATCAAACTCAGTCCTGAAACATGGGTTGTTATAATGGTGATGATTGGGTGACTTTGACAAATGGGATAGACTGTGAATGATAGAAACAAGATTTGTCCCTCCTACTGGAGTTTGATGTTCTAGGTCTCTTGATTAACGAGACTGAGAATTGCATGGCCATGCACATGTGAGTCAATATGTGATATTGAGCTTACATATATCTCAGACAGTCTGCTCTTGGTTCAAGGAACAAGATTGAATGATGAAGAGGATGACTGATCCATGCCTCGAGTTCAATCTGAACATTAGTGACAAAGGAACTATACAAACACTGCAACACCATACACTGATTGTAGGTTGAAGTTATTCCCCAACTTTCCATTTACTTGGGTAACATTGATGTGCGACTAGGCACCACTCATTGCTTGTAATGCCATAAGCTGTTATGGACATTCAGTGCCAACGTAATTTGGGACCTATAGGGTCACACACATAGGTCTCGACCTAGAAGAGGAGTTTAATCTTGAATGACAATTGAATTAAGTACTAAAGTGTTTAGGTATTTGATTCACGCAACATATAAGATGACTGCACTGCCAAACGCCCATCTCATGTGTTGAGACGGCCGTCTGGAGTGCCAAATGGTCGTCTCAATTGTTGAGACAGGCGTTTGGGGAGTCAGACCTGATTAGAGTTGAAATTGGCTTTGGATGAACCAACAGGCCCGACTCGGCTCACCAGATGACCGTTTGGGTGAGGGAGACGGCCATCTCGCATGGGCGAGATGGCCCGGTTCGGCCGAGGGAAGGTTCTAGATATTTTCAAGTTTGTTTCAGTTGCACATTAGTTGTTGTGCAAGGAATTACTATGGAATATTAATTGGAAACGAATTGTCAATTTGGTGTGCGATTGGGAAAGTCCCAAACGACCGTCTGGTGTGCAAAACGACCGTTTCGGCTGTCGCAGGTTGTAAAAGTTTCTGAAGTGGTGAAAATTTGAGATTTTCCAGTCCCTTCCACTCCTGCATCGACTAGAAACTTGAACCCAAACCCCGCCTATAAATAGAGGGGTATTGGCCTACTGGGGGCCTAGAACACAACACAGACAATTGAGAATCAGTTGCCATGACAAACGTTGTCCTCTTTGGTTATGGTAACCACGAGAGCCCAAACAAGTTCTACCCGACTAGGGAGGAACAAGGGAGAGAGAAATTGAGATCATTGTTGTGGGAGAGCAAGTTGGTGACTATTACGCCAACAAAATGGATGACTCCTTCCTGTCCGTTTTAGCAGGACGATAGGACTTCTAGGCGGTCTGTGTGGACTTCTCTAATGGCGGGAGGCTGTTGTCTGCCGTTAGGAGGACAACGTCAACCAACAGTCCATGACAAGAGGAGCTGCAGAAGAAGACGAGGTTCATGACTACAGTCCGTGGTGCAGACCAGGAGGCGCAACAGTTAGACGAGTCCCAATGCAACTAGGATTCAGAGTTGCACATCTACAACGACGAGGATTGTCGTTGGACTTGCTTCAGGACCATATATATCCTTGAAACCATCCTTCCTATATTATAGTTATTGACGTGATTCGTTGGTCATGGGGAATATGGTAGATAATTTTTTTTCCGCTGCCTGCGCAGTAGCCATATTTCCCTACAGTCAGCCCTTCGTTGGACCAAGTAGTGCCCCTCCTACTGGACCTCATCACTACAATTACTACGGTCGCGACAATCACAATGAGGATTGGTGTTACATGAAACATGGCTACCCCAACACATGGGCCAATCATGCTTCTACTTACTACATTGAGGATACATCGGGCCACCGACCCAACCCTCCACTACTTCTACAGATTGAATCCGAGCGGAATTTGAAAGGTTTTTCCAAGAACAACTCCAGACTCAGGCATCTGCTCCACGGTTGGATGGTGATTCTGCCTTCCTTGTGTCTTCGACTCCTTACGGTAAAATCAAATGGGTCAACTCCGGTGCTTCTACCCATATTTTTGGTAATTCAAAATTATTTTCTAATTTAACTGCATTGTCTTCGATTTCGGCAGTCACTATTGCTGATGGCAATCAAGCCCCAGATCGTGGGGTTGGTCATATTCAAACTCCAAATAACTTCTTGCTTAGGTCGGCATTATATGTCCCTCTCTTCCTGAATCGTCTTTCAGTCAACAAAACAGTCACACAACTTCAATGTTCTATTAGTTTTGACCCTAATGGATGTGTCTTTTAGGATCTCTGCACGAGGAAAAAGATTGGTTTGAGCCATGCCAGACCAGGCAGTTTTACTACCTTGATGCTCTGAAGCATGCAACTCTTATCTCTTCGACGGCTTGAGGACTCCAGTGGCACTACAGACTGGGATATCCATCAACATCCAAACTCAAACATTTGATTTTGATTGTTTTTGAAACTTTGTTTAAATGTGAAGCTTGTGTGTTCCCTAAGAAAATGACTATCTTCAAAATCTATCTTTGATATTGTACATGCTGATATATGGGGACCGTTGGCACTAGTTTGGTTGGCTTTCGTTACATTATGACCTTTATCGATGACTTTTCTAGAACCACATGGTTATTTTTACTTAAAGTCAGGGCACATGTTCTTGATACTATCACTGCATTCTTTGCTGAGATTATAACTCAATTTAATAAGCCCATCAAAATCTTCAGAACATACAATGCTCTTGAATTTGTGCAACAATATATCAGTAATTTCTATAAACAACTTAGCACCATTCATCAAACATCTTGTTCCTACACTCAACAAAATGGAGTAACGACGTGTAAGAATACCCTAATGTTTCAATATATTGTTCCTAAACCTTTTTGGGCTAATGCTGTCTTCATTGCCAATTTTTTTATCAATAGAATGCCCTTCTCTTTCTTAAATAACCAAGTCTCATTCAACGTTTTGAACCCTGAAGCTCCCCTTTTTTCTATGCCACCTAGAATTTATGGCAGCACGTGTTTCGTAAAAAATCTTCAAACTGGTTTAACTAAACTTGATCCTCGATCTAGGAAGTGCATCTTCCTGGGGTACTAATGTACTCACAAAGGGTACAAATGTTATGATCCGAATTCCAGAAGTGGTTTGTTAGTGCAAATATCGTCTTTTTTGAAGATACTCCATATTTTTCTGTTATGGGTTCGACTTTGTCAACGAATCTTCTTGCCACTCCTCCTCATTTTCATGTTGAACAGACATATTCATAATCTGTTGCTCTTGAGGTACTTCTCAAGGTGTATCAAAGACGTTGCAAAACTACAACTCCCTCTATGGCCCCTTCCTCAACCAATCCTTGATCATCGTCGACAGATTAAAACACTCCTCAGGTCTATTCTAACTTGGATGCTCCAATTAGCATTGGAAAAGGGGTGCACTCTTGTACTTCCCATCCTATCGACAACTATTGTTCGGATGCTAATCTTCATTCAAGTTTTGCAAATTTTACTGCTGCTCTTTCTTCTATCTGTGTTCCTAAAAGTGTGGCTGAGGCCCTCACATCCCGCTCGGCGGGCATGCCATGGAGGTTGAGATGGAAGCTCTCCATACGCAACATACTTGGGATTTAGTAGATCCCCCTACTCATGTTTCACATGTAGGTTATCGCTGAATCTTCACTGTGAAATATCAACCATACGACATGGTTGAACGCCATAAAGTCCGTCTTGTTGCTAAGGGGTATACTCAAACCTATGGTGTGGACTTTGAAACTTTCTCGCCCGTTGCACGACTTAATTGTGTTCAGATTCTTATTTCTGTTGCTGTCAATAAGAGGCAGCCCCTGTTCCAGTTGGATGTTAAAAATGCTTTTTTATACGGTGACCTGCATGAGGAAGTATATATGGAGCGACCCTCCATATTTTTTGCTCAGGGGGGAGTGTGCTAAAATCTGTCGTCTTAGCAAAGCTATTTATGGACTGAAACAGAGTCAAGAGCATGGTTTGATAAATTAAGTCAAATTCTTGCCAAATTTAGTAGATCCCCCTGCTCATGTTTCACATGCAGGTTACCGCTGGATCTTCACTGTGAAATATCAACTAGACGACATGGTTGAACGCCATAAAGCCCGTCTTATTGCTAAGGGTATACTCAAACCTATGGTGTGGACTATGAAACTTTCTCGCCCGTTGCGCGACTTAATTGTGTTCAGACTCTTGTTTCCGTTGCTGTCAATAAGAGGTGGCCCCTGTTCCAGTTGGATGTTAAAAATGCTTTCTTATATGGTGACCTGCATGAGGAAGTATATATGGAGCGACCTCCCAGATTTGTTGCTTAGGGGGAGTGTGCTAAAATCTGTCGTCTTAACAAAGCTATTCATGGACTGAAACAGAGTCAAGAGCATGGTTTGATAAATTAAGTCAAATTCTTGCCAAATTTGATTTCAGACACTCACATTCTAATCATTCTGTCTTTGTTAAAAAAACTTCTAAAGGCCTATTATTTTGATTGTGTATGTGGATGATATCATCCTTTCTGGGAGTGACCATCAGGGTATCCAGGAGACCAAGGAATATTTACAAAAACACTTCATTACTAAAGATCTCGGAAAACTGCATTATTTCTAGGAATTCAAATATCTCATTTGGTTTCTAGAGTCTGTTTATCTCAGCGCAAGTATACACTTGATCTTCTGCAAGAGTAAAATTTCTGGTTTTTCTGACTCGGATTATGCTGGCAGCTGGGCTGATCGTAAATCTACTTCAGGTTGTTGCACCTTGTATGTGCTAGCCTTGTCACTTGGAGAAGCAAAAAGCAGGCTGTCGTGGCTGGATCCCATGCTAAAGTTGAATATCGTGCCATGGCACATACCACGTGTGAGCTAATGTGGGTTCAAGGACTTTTAAAGTAATTCAACATCCCTAATTCTGCCCCTATTCCTACGTATTGTGACAATAAAGCAACTACCTTTACTGCAAGTACTCCAACTTTTCATGAGCGCACCAAACATATTGAGGTAGACTGTCACTTTGTTAGAGAATCCATTTTATCCAAGCGCATAGCCACTCCATACATCAAGACTGAGGATCAACTTGCTAACATCTTTACAAAATCACTACCAAAGACAAGATTTCAATCTATGGTGGACAAGCTGGGCATGCATGATATCCGTACTCCAGCTTGAGGGGAAGTATTAATATATTTATTTATATTTATTCCTTTATTTTGTGCACTCTTTAGTTTCTTGTCCATATTGGTGAACTCTATAATGAGGGACTCCTATCCTATAGCCTATGCTTGTATTTGTTACACAATTACTGAAATCCTATTCTAACTCACATTTTCCATTGCCTTCAACATTTGATCTAAATGACTGATTCGGCCTGCTATATATTTATGGTGTTGGCATAAGGCTACTGAGGCCAATTCCTAGAGTTTGAATGATTATTGGTGTAAATAGCAAGATGTACAGGATGTCGATGCAACTCACATATAATCCTGACTTGATTCATATATATTAGAAAGGTACTACTATGGAATATTTGCATGGATCCTCACACATGCACTGTCATAAACATGACCTTTGTACATAATATTAACAACCCCCTTTCGTTAGAACATATATATATTGTATTTTCCCAATTTGTTACCAAAAAATGGACCAGTAAACCATTTTAAGATTTAGGAATAAGGTTGCGAAGTGATATTCTTTCCTCAATGGTTCAAGATGGATCAATCCGTTCAGATCTTTTCTTTGAAAAAATGACTATCTATCTCATTGTGCTTCATGAAACATAGGAATTTGAACTTCTTTAACTGAATAATAAGTTGATTGTCACACTTGAACTCAACTGGGTCCCTTTAGAAGAGGCCAACTGCTCCTAATAGATGTCTATCTCTTAGGAACTCACAAGGTGGAAATGCCATGGTTTTGTATTCTGACTCTGCAATTGACTCGGCGAAAATCGTCTTTCTTCACTATTGCGTTATGCAAGATCTTTGTACAAGAATGACTTTCGCTGGGGGTTATATTGATTTGAATGGCGTTCACTATATGGATAACAACAAGAAGATTTTTGCAATTATGGCTCTATCTTCCTTATACCACCGTTCGGTGAATTAGTCTCTCCACATACACATATACTCCCTCTTACAACTATGTGGTCGTCCAACTGCACCACATATTACTAATAGACCCACTAAGCGGTGTTAGGCAACATATACTCCCACTTTCTCGATAGAGGTCCATTGAACTCCACTTATTTGGAAAGCCCACTAGTTAGGTCTCCCCCCACACCCCCGCATCCGCATGTCACACAATGCATAATTACATACATACATACATATTTTTAAATATATAGATATGCACTTGTACTTTTAAATGGATTGATATCTTCCTTGATCCTTCTGTATACCTCTTTATAAATTTATACGTATACGTGCATATATAATATAGCTAGATACACACACATTCCACACAAATATTTGTACATCTATGGATACATTTTGTCTTATTCACACACTCCACACATATATTAGTAGAGTTTAATATATTGTTTCAATATTTGTAATTATATTACACATTCCTCATGCACACATATAATATACGATACATGCATATTAATATGTTTGCATGTAAATATATATATATATATATATATATATATATATATAATTGTAAATTCTGTAATGAATATTTCGGTAAGCTCAATATATCATTTTATTTTATGACTATATATAATTAGTGATTTTGAAAAACTGAAAAAGAACATATATGTTGCGTAGACTCTATGTGATAACCTATCTGCCCTTACATCACATAGTGTTTTTCTGAACAATGTCTTGTATGCAGCCTCTCAGTGGCAATTTAGATTTGGGCATTCGTCTCTTGCCAAATTGAAAAATTTATTTTCAGCTATTTTTGGTTCTTGTTTTGACTGTGAATCTTGCCAACTGAGCAAACAAAATCGTGTCTCTCACCCAAAAAATTGTCTTTATAAATTAAAAGGAGTTTTGATTTCATTTTATACATGTTGATGTCTTGGGATCCTCCAAGTTTCCTTTGTTTATGCCTTTATCATTACGATTACTTATTTGTTTTTTAATGATTTTTCTTGAGCTACATGGATTTTTCTTAATCAAGAAAGATCACAAGTTTTGCCCACTTTAAAGATATTTTTCCAGTTGAAATTCTGATTCCATTCTCACCTATTAAATTGTTGAGCTAAACTTGTTTTTCTCCGGCACGATTAACTACCCTATATCATGAACAAGGAACCAGCCACCAAACATCTTGTTCCTATACCCACAAGATTTGCCACCATCTGGATGTTGCTGGAACTCTCATATTTCATTCCCACATTCCCAAACATTTTGGGCTGAAGATCTACTAAAGTAATAGCCTGCTTCATTATCAACCATGTTCTTCCCTTCGTCACTAACAATAAAATTTTCATGCCATATCCTATTTTGTTTTCTTTCAGTTACGTCCAAGGATTTTTTTGGTGCTGCTGCTCCACGGTTCTAAGCTTGGGCCATGAGAAAGTTTCCTTATGTGCCACCATTGCATCTTTCTTGGATATTCTTGTACCTAGACACATAGTTTAAAATTTTGGACTATTGAAATGCTCTGTCGAAACACACTGACCATTGAAAGTTTCTTTCTTTTAATGTACTATATGGAGTTATGGACTACCTAAAGCATATTGTTTTGCATAGTTTTGTATATTTAAGTCTTTATATTGTGCTTGCAAACTATCATGAATTAATTCATTGATTTCACCATTGTAACTGACATCAAAATTTTGCATTAAAACATTTCAGGGTCCTTCACTCACAAATGAGACCCCACTCCCGCATATCCAATATGAAATATTGTTGTATGTTTGAGTAAATCTGCACTAGTAGATAATTCTTGGTAAAATTTCATGAATTAATTCATTAATTTTTCTGTCAAAACGCTAGGAACACATTTGTCGACATTTTAGTCAAAATTTCGTTTTTTTTCTTTTTGGGTTTCTGTGGCCACCAAAACGGCATCAAAATTGAACATTTTCTTCCTTGCCCAGAAGCATTATCACTATTACTATTTGGTTGAAAGCAAGTGATTCATCATTTCTCAAGTGGTCTTCTTTGAAATAAACCTAATTATTTTGCAACAGGAGTTTCCTTGTTCCCTAATATTTTGGCTTCACAACCTCTTGCTTCCGTGTATATGCTTGTTTTTGAAGATCTTGAGCTCCTTTGAAAAACTGTAGCAAGTTATCTTGACATCGTAATAATTTAGGATAGGGAAGATAGTAGCATGATAAGTCTCATTATATACTACTTATGGAACGTGAGAGTCATTTTTTGATAACCATAAGGTTGATGACAATTCCTAATGGCATAATATTTTGACCTAGATTCATCAATACTTGTGTAGATAGAGATCTCTACCTCTTTTTGCTCCTAACTCTTTTTGCTCCTCAAACTTTTCTACCCAGCTGATGATTTTTTGAGAAATTGATATCTGCTTACCAAAAAAAATGACAGATCAACAACAGCTGGATATCAGAGGTGATTAAGTAATTCATCCTTACCACATTCTGTACTAAAACTCTATGTAACAGTATCAGAAGGGTCATCAACATGGGAGGTTTCCCTTATACATGGGCCTCAACAAAGTATTTGTATGGTGATGAATCGAGTCAAAACATGTCCAACTTTTTACTATAACTAGCAACTATCAAAACAAGAGGGTTGGTTCGCCCTTTGCATGCTCTATAAGGACAGCCAACTTCCCAATAAATTTTGCTGATTCTACAACCTAAATGGACCTCTCTTGTTAGCTACAGTTGTCTTAAGTGCTAGGCAGCCTAAATGCGAGAGTGTCCCAAATCTGAGCGCCTAGGTCTTTCTATGACCAATGTGGGTTATTCTAGGGTTGAATTAGGTCAAACTAAGTGTGCTTTAGGTCAAATAAGGTCTGATTTTGTTCAAATTAGGCCTCATTTGGCTAATTTACATCTGAATCAACCCATATTAGATTAGATTTGGATGAAGTTGGGTGCATAGTTTAAAGTGTCGATTTGGACGCCATTTTTGGGTGGTCTAGAAACAGAAATTTATAGAAATTTTGACCGAAATTTTAATATTTCGCTCCTATCGACGCAAGATTTCAACACAAACTTTGACGACTACTACGATAGTCTACATAAATAAATACAACTGATTATACAATACTGTCATATGTTGGTATAGGGTGGGGGGCTTCTACATTTATGAGTGAAAATACACAAAACTGTTTCGATCAAAATTTCGATCATGCAATGTACACATACATATATTCTTATGCAATGACATGTTATGCCATATATTTTGGATTCAATTAACTGGGGGGGGGTTATCCCACATTTTTTAAAGATTTTTGAAGATTTTTTAAATATTTTTAATGAAATTGCATATAGGAAATTTTGGCAATTCGGCATGTTCATTTCGATGTTTGGTAGTGGTTGAAACCGAAATTTTGCAATTTTGCCGAAATTTTTTTCCATGGTTGGGCAAGTTATGTTTGACTGAGGTTAAAATTGGGGAAAGTTTGGTCTCATTTAGATCACATTTAGGCCAAGTCATGGCAAGATAGGTCTAATATAGGTCATGTTCGGTGTGATTTTGAATTTAGCATCTTGATTAAGATTAGACTCAATATATTATGTATAACTATAAACATATCCGAAATGTATGTGAATATATCTGTCTATGTATATTTATACGTAAATTCAACTAACCCATAAAACATATTCCACTTTGGTGGCTGGATCCCTAATGTGGAGCACTGCCTACTTGCCTGGGCAGCATTGCTTAGTGCGAACTTCATTGACTGCCCCCTGTGCATTTGTTCTTTGGCATGGGTAAGTGCATAGGTGGAGCATTTTGGTGCACATAGGGGATAAAGCGGCATTCAAACCGAGGATTTGAAGTGGAATAAATTAATGGGATCCTCTAATTCCGGGCGAAGGTGTGTATTGTTGTGGCTGCTCTAGGGATCCTTGGGGGCTATGGTTTCTGCTGTCCCTTCCTATGATCACCTCTCAGAATCTTAATTCGGACCAACCTGAAAATTAGGCTTGTAGGTGGTCAAATTGAAAGAAACAACATGGGGGGTGTAATGACCAAGGCTTGTACGTGGTCAATCCTAAGGAACAACACGGGGGGTGTAATGACCATTAAAAATTTGCTAGCATTGGGCTTTGGGTTTCACCTAGACATAATCGTGCTCCTCCTGGTTATTGCTTAGTTGTCATTGTTCGAATGGATATCTCTGAAGTGGTTCCCATTGATGCGAAGAGCATTGCCTGCAGGTAGCCAACAGAGCGAAGGACAGCCGCCTATCGATAGATGCGCGAGATTATTTTGCTAAGGTTCGATACCATGCAGAAGAGATAATTGGGGACAGAAGGAATTGTATCAACAAGCAAACATTACTTCCACATATATAGGGACATGCAACAGTAGCACTAACAAATCATGTTCAATTAATAAATCATAGACTAATGAATAAGTAATATATTCTCATCAAGAAATAGGGAATTTGATTTATTTGATTGTTATTAGGCTTGATATCATAACTGCAGTTCGCTTGGTTGTGTTAAGTAGATATATTGATAGGATAGGACAATAGGTGTTACTGCACGTCATCTCATTCATCTTTTCCTAGAAGAGGTCTTCGGTACAGCAGTATGGACATCTAAAGAGTTTGGTTATTCTAAACCAGATTATATAGAAAGTCACACTGATAGGAAATCCATTTTTGCCTAATGCTCCTTTCTAGGTGGTAAGTGGTAAGTGGTAACCTTGTGATGTAAAGGAGCAAAAAAGAGGGAATGATGGCTACATGCCGTACAATATGTGAAAATTGTGCTACGGGTCAGACTATCTGTGAGCCAATTGGATTAAGGCCCCATTGCCTAATTTTGGCATTCTTGATTCTGAACCGTTTCCAATGTCTGTGACTAGTTTGCCATCTTCATCACTGACATCCACATCTTTCATAAAAGGACGAAATACATTGTAAGTTGACTTCCAGTTTGCACAGGTGGTTGCGCTATCCATAAGAAACCACATATACTCTCCACTTGAGTCAGAGTCAGAGGACAAAGTTAGTAATAACTCTACCAAGCCTTTCGTCAAAAGTCCTTCGTAACGCTTGACAGATGACAAGTTTGACATTTTTAGATATAGATGCCCAGCTTAAGGGGGTGCCATACAGTAATCTCTTGCTATGATATTTGGGGTTACGTAATTCCCTTCATTTTTACCCTATATACACTGTACGTTGAGCAGTAATATACTATTCACAAACTGTTCATTTTTGGAAGCTGCTGCTCCAACAATAACCATTCAGCTCAACTCCTGTTAGGCATCGTGGGGCAATATTATGGGGTGTAACACATGCCATATGTTCTTTATAGATGCAAAATTCTTATGTGAGGCTCTTGCCTGTTGAATCTGAAGTTTAATTATTACTAGCTATTATTAGCTTAAGACATATCAATAGGGGACCTAATGATTAAAATCTAAACTAATTATCAAGAACTAAGCTAATTGATAAAACTAATAAGAAAGGAAATATAATTCGTCAATAGATTTCAATCATCAAGTCTGCTTTTCTAAAGAGCCTTACAAAGCCTATATACATACGCTTAAACCCAACTAACTTGACAAGTAGCCAATGTGGGACTAAACCACATGCTTTACAATACCAACTGGAAAAATAACAAGTAACCCCTAAAAACTAATAAAACATAATAAATGCTACTCAAATAGCCATGCTAAAGGCTACGATCGTCCTACATGAACTCTCCTCTACTTGAAAGGACTCAACTCTGACGAGTCAAAAAAATAATATGGAGCCTTACAGGGAAGCTCCTGCCATGTTGTCTGCAGGGAGGGGGAGTGTAGGGGGCATAGCCCCCCACGGTATGGTTTCTGTTCCGTCTTTATGTGCAGGATAGCTATAATGCTTCAAAGATGTTGGGGAAGATATCGGAACATAAGATTGTGATTCAACAACATATAAAGCTCCATGACATCTTAGACAATAAAGATACTCATTGAAGTAGATTTTTAGATATTCATATCGCAAGTTCCAGTGGAAACAAGTACCCCATTATGTATAATGATTATGCAGATGGTATTGTTGTGACATCTGTTTGAGAATGAATATTAGATACTTGATCATTTTTTTAGCATAATACATACTTGATCATTTTTTTAGCAATTAAGTTTGACATTTATTGTCAATCATGCTCTCTTAAGGAGAGAAATGTTGAAGCAAGTGTTATGTCAGTCCACAGTTCAAGTGCAGCCGTTACAAGAAGCCCAATACTGCCTTCAAGTTTGTAAATTGGAGAATTGTTGTTTATTGAATGAATAAAACAGTGTACATTGTAGTCTCTTATATAGCAAACAGAAAAGGAGACTAGTTAAGATGCAACCCATATGGGACTAAACAACATAAGAGAAAGAATAAGTGGAGCACATGCTAAGCACATGACGCTAAAGAAAACACATATCTCTATACTCCCCCTCAAGCTGGAGCGTAGATGTCAAATAGGCCCAGCTTGTCAATCAGCGTCTGAAAGCGATTTTTGGGTAGCACCTTGGTGAAGATATCTGCAAGTTGTTTCTCCGTGCTGATATATGGAGTGTGAATCTATCCAGACATAACCTTTTCTCGTACAAAGTGGCAGTCGACTTCAATATGTTTGGTTCTTTCATGAAAAGTAGGGTTGCTCGCAATAAAAATCGATGCCTTATTGTCACAGAACATAGGGATGGGGCTAGTCGGAGAGATGTCAAATTCCTTCAGAAGACTGCGGACCCACAGAAGCTCACATGTAGTATGAGCCATCGCTCTGTATTCTGCTTCAGCACTAGATCGTGCAACAACGGTTTGCTTCTTACTGCGCCATGTAACCAGATTGCCCCCCACAAAAGTACAATATCCAGATGTGGATTTTCTATCAGATCTACTGCCTGCATAATCAGAGTCAGAAAAACCAGATAGGTCACAATGGCCATGCTTCTTGTATAATAGTCCTTTCCCAGGAGCACTTTTGAGATATTGAAGAATGTGACAGATAGCATCCCAGTGACATTGGCGTCGTTTATCAAGATACCGACTAACAAACCCAACAGCAGCAGCTAAATCAGCTTGAGTGACAGTCAGGTAGATAAGTTTGCCTACTAGTCTCCTGAACTGGTGTCGGTCAGCATATGGGGGAGAAGATTCACTGTCCCAATCCATATTGGGATCCAGAGGTGTGTTGGCTGGCTTGCAGCCTAACATGCCTGTCTCATGCAACAAATCCAGAACATATTTCCGCTGTGATAGGCACAATCCTGCAGAAGATCTAGCTACCTCAATACCCAGAAAGTATCGTAATTTACCAAGGTCCTTCGTGATAAAATGTTGTGCGAGATAGTTTTTGGTTGCTTGAATCCCTGCATTATCGCTGCCAGATAAGATAATGTCATCAACGTACACAATGAGAATAACAAGCCCTGATGTAGTTTTTCGTATGAAAACAGAGTGATCAACCTGCGACCGTCGAAAGCCAAAAGAAAGTAAGATTTTACTAAGTTTGTCAAACCATGCTCGTGGGCTTTGTTTTAAGCCATATATCGCCTTGCGAAGTTTACATATTTTTGAAGCAGACTCCCCCTGAGCAACAAATCCGGGGGGTTGCTCCATGTAGACATCCTCCTGTAGATCGCCATATAAAAAAACATTTTTCACATCAAGCTGGAAAAGAGGCCAGTCTTTATTGACTGCAACAGATATCAGAATGCGAACAGAATTGAGACGAGCTACTGGAGAAAAAGTTTCAAAATAATCAACCCCGTAGGTCTGGGTATATCCTTTTGCCACGAGACGAGCTTTCAGACGTTCAATGGTACCATCTGGTTGATATTTAATGGTGAAGATCCAGCGACAACCCACAGGATGGCATGAAGATGGTCGGTCAACCAGATCCCAGGTATGTTGGTCATTCAGAGCTTGCATTTCCTGTTCCATAGCATGTTTCCAGGCAGGATGACAGAGCGCCTCCTTGGCGGTTTTAGGAATAGTCACAACAGATAAAGCAGATGTAAAATAGGCAAAGTCATCACTGAGATTGGCAGATGAGCAAAAGCGACTAATAGGATGCTGAGTACAAGAACGAACACCCTTCCGTAAACTAATAGGAATATCCAAGTCAGAAAGTACCTCAGCCGGTGGTGGATCATCCGCACACGGAGGAGTTGGTTCGGCCGGGGCAGTGACGGGCTTCGGTCTTCGCTTGTAGACTTGTAAAGGGCGTTCTGGAGGCACAGTAGCAGGAGACAGATCTTCTACCAACGGTAGTGGAGTGGTAGCCAAAATATCAGGAGTGAAGTGTTTCCCGGTAGCAGAGTAATAGGGCATATGTTCAAAGAATATCACATCCACACTAATATACCAATGTTTCGTAACTGGATCAAAACAGCGGTAGCCTTTCTGAGTGCGAGAGTATCCTAAAAACACACTTCACAGACCGAGCATCTAACTTGGTGAGACCGGGGCGAAGATTTTTCACAAAACATGTACACCCAAAGATACAAGTCAGCACAGAGAACAGAGGTTTATCAGGAAATAAAAGGGCGTACGGAACCTGATTTTTCAAAATAGAGGATGGCATGCGATTGATAAGATAGCATGCGGTGGACACAGCATCAGGCCAAAAACAATGAGGTACTTTATAATGAATGAGGAGGGTGCGAGCAACCTCAAGAAGGTGTCGGTTCTTCCGTTCCGCTACGCCATTTTGTTGTGGGGTGTATGGGCAAGTAGTCTGGTGGATAGTTCCTTGGGACACACAAAAAGAAGTAACAACTTGTTGCATAAATTCAAGGGCATTATTTGTCCGAAGGGTTTTAATAGATTGACCAAATTGTGTTTTAATTTCAACAAAGAAAGTACGAATGCAATCTAACACAGTATTTCGACCTTTGAGCAGAAACAACCAAGTGGTACGAGAATAGTCATCAATGAAAGTCAAAAAATATTTCACACCAGAATTACTAGGCACAGAACACGGTCCCCAAATATCCGCATGTACTAATTCAAAAGGTTCTTTAGAAGAAATAACTTTCTTAGCAGGAAAAATAGATCTAGAATGTTTGCCCATAACACAGGTCTCACAGGAAAATTTAGCGCCAGATAAGTGCGGAAAAAGATGCTTCAATTTTGCTGCAGATGGATGTCCAAGCCGAACATGCAACTGTAGACCTGTCACAGAGGTAGAGATCATCGCCTTCGGAGCAGGTGGTCCATCCAGGTAGTACAGCCCATCAGGTCCTTCACGGCTCGAACCAATCCTCGTCTTCGTGCGGATATCCTTCACAATACAACCAGAGGGATCAAATTTGACAGAGCAGTTTAGTTGTTTAATCATTTTGCTGACTGAAAGCAAATTAACAAGAAATTTCGGAATGTATAAAACTGAATTTAGATGCAGCTTTTGTGAAAGAGGAACTGTGCCGGTACCGTGAACAACAGTTTTAGATCCATTTGCAACAGTGACAGATGATATCGGAGTTGTTGTACTATGTTTTGAAAATAAATGAAGAGCACCAGTCATATGAGTGGAAGCACCGGAGTCGATGCACCACTGTTTGTTACCAGAAGATGATGAGGTGAGCATGGCAGATGGGCCTGATGTTGAGGGTAGTTGTGCAAGGCGCTCTTGAAACATTTTCTCGAATTCTGAGCGGAGCCAATCAGTGTTGGTTGGTGCAGATGATATTTCAGCAGGAGATTCAGCCACGGCAACATCATCAGCGGTTTGGTTAGCCCAAGCAGGTTTACCGTGCTTGATCCAGCATCGGTCCTCAATGTGATTGTCGCGGCCACACCAGTTGTAGTGACGTGGGCCTTGAGAAATACCTCGACCTGGTGTAGAAGATCCTCGGCCGCCAGAAGGAGGAGGTCGTCCACCGCGACCGCGACCGCGACCACGACCACGACCACGACTAGAGTCAGAAGAGCGCGCAACTAGTGCAAGATGCTCAAGAGCAGGTGTGGGAGTCAGAGAAGGCAGTATCTGAACTCTTTTGAGGACATCACGAATAGTGGGTAGTGGATCGCTTGATAGAATTTGATCAACAACCCCCGAGAAGGAGGCAGGAAGGGCAGCCAGAAAATGCACAAGTTGAAGTTCGTTTCTTTGTTTCTGGGCAATCTTGATATCAGCAGTTAGAGGGTGATACAATTCATATTCATTCCATAAAGCAGAACATTGATTATAGAAATCGTCAATAGACGTGTCAGTGGAGAACTCCTTCTTGGCGAGCTGTTTGAAGATGTCGAAGACCCGCTTTGGATTCTCCTGATGGAGTGGGGCGGCGGGCGGCTGTGTGGTGGGGGGGGCGGCGGCTGGGGGGGGGGCTGTTAGGTCATGGGTGGGAAATTAGGGTGGGAGAAAATGGAGGCCTGCTCTGATACCATGTAGATTGGAGAATTGTTGTTTATTGAATGAATAAAACAGTGTACATTGTAGTCTCTTATATAGCAAACAGAAAAAGAGACTAGTTAAGATGCAACCCATATGGGACTAAACAACATAAGAGAAAGAATAAGTGGAGCACATGCTAAGCACATGACGCTCAAGAAAACACATATCTCTATAAAGTTCACAGTTCAAGTGCCGCAGTCACAAAAGAATTGTAGTCTGTAGTTCGGTACTGCCTTCAATTTGGCAGTTTGCAGTTCGGTACCGCCTCCATGCACAATTTGGTACTGCCTTCATATTTGCAGTTCATAGTTCACTGTTTGTTGTGTTCGTAGTTTGCCGGTTGAATAATCGGAAGTGGAGATTTAATTAAATTGCCGAGGTGATTAGAGGGCTTCTTGTGTTGCTGGGAGGTGATGGGGAGGTGATTGGACATTACGGAAAAGTGAGGCATTAGGAGAATGGACGTCACTGTTGGTGGGTGTCGAGACGACGGGATGTGGGGGATGGTAGGCCGAGAGAGAGGCCAGGAATGTCCGTGAGACTTGATTGCGGGCTTATCGGGGTTACTGTGGAAGGCGGGATGTCGGGATTGTGGAAAGTGGGTTGACAGATGATTGGGTTGTGTTGACGAGCGGGAGGTTTGGGTGGCTAGAGGGAGAGGTCTGTGTGGGGCACTGGGGTTGCAGACTAGGGAATGTCTACGGGCGATGCGGTACCAGTGGGTGTCATGTTTAGGGGGTTGAGTGAAATAGTTGGTGGGGCTTATGCGAACAAATGATTAGCTTACGATTTGTGGGATTCACAAGCGATTGAAGTGGAGTTGATTGAGGGAGAAGAGATTGTGGTGGGGTAGAGAGAAGAGATTGTGGGGGTTAGGAGAGCTGCTATTGCAGGTGATGTGGGGACGGGGGTGCCAAAGGGTCGTGAGAAATAGGAGGAAGAAAAAACATCCAATTAGGCGGAAGGGAAAAAAGACTCTAACATAATAAAAGGATTCTTATTAGATGAGTAAACAATTACAATGATCTCTCTTTTATAGGACGAGAGTAAAGCATAAAGCAGAGAGAAGCAATATGGGATAAAAGAAAGGGGCTAATAGACAAGACAAGTCTGAAGCCCATAACACAAAAATAATAAACCCAGTAAAATATATATACTAATACTCCCCCTCAAGCTGGAGCATAGATAGTCATGCCCAGCTTGTCCATCAGAGTAGTGAATATGGTCTTTAGAAGAGGTTTGGTGAAGATGTCGGCTACTTGATCTGAAGTATGTGTATATGACGTAGAGATCTGGCCAGATAAGACAGCTTCCCGCATAAAGTGGCAATTAGCTTCAATATGTGTAGTGCGTTCATGGAAAGTGGGATTGTTGGCAATAAATAAAGTTGTTTTGTTATCACAATGCGTGGGAATAGGTTTAGAATTTGAAACACCAAAATCTTTTATAAGTCCACGGACCCATAAGAGTTCACATGCAGTATGAGCCATCACTCGATACTTAACTTCAGTACTAGAACGAGCAACCACAACTTGCTTCTTGCTTCGCTAGGTGACTAGGTTACCGCCTACAAAGGTGCAATACCCAGATGTAGATTTGCGATCTATCTTGCTTCCAACATAGTCAGAATCAAAATAACCAATAAGAGTACAATGCCCATGTTTCTTGTAAAGAAGGCCTTTCTTGGAGAGCTTTTCCGATACTTCAGAATATGGCATACAACTTCCTAGTGACATTGTCTGGGCTTATATATATATAAGCTAACCAATCCAACAAGAGAAGTGATATCAACCTTGGTAACAGTGAGATATATAAGTTTCCCTACCATTCAATTACACTGATGATGGTCAAGGTAAGAAGGAGAATTCTCGTCATCCCAGTTAGTATTAGGATCCAAGGGAGTAGTAGCAGGTTTTTCCCCAAGCATTCCTGTTTCAGATAGGAGGTCTAGATAATTATTTCCTTGTGACAAGCATAGACCAGAGGATGGGCGAGAGACGTCAATGCCCAGAAAGTATCTCAATTTGCCTAAATCTTTGGTAACAAAGTGCTTTTCCAAGTAGTCTTTAGTGGACTGGATTCTTGCTTGATCACTACCAGATAATATGATGTCATCAACATAGACAATCAGGATTACAAGACCAAAAGTAGTGTTCTTGATAAACACAGAGTGATCAAACTGAGAACGACGAAAATTGAACTTGTGAAGAATGGAACTCGGCTTGTCAAACCAGGCTCGGGGACTCTATTTAAGTCCTTAAATGGCTTTGCGCAGGCGACAAACTTTGGATGACTCCCCCTTAATCACAAATCCGGGAGACTGCTCCTCTTGTAGATCTCCATACAAGAAAGCATTTTTAACATCTAATTGGAATAAAGGCCAGTCAGAATTTACTACCACAAAATTAAGTACACGGACAAAGTTCAGGCGAGCAACAAGAGAGGTCTTAAAGTAATCTACCCATATGTCTAAGTGTAGCCTTTGGCTACAAGACGAGCTTTTAGTCATTTAATAGTTCCATCAGGTTGATATTTGACCATAAAGATCCAACGGCAGCCAACGAATGAACAATCAGTAGACGCATCAACCAACTCCCATGTGTGTCGATGAGTAAGAGCCTACATTTCAGATTCCATGGCTTGACGCCATGCAGGATGCGAAAGAGCCTGGGTAGCATTTTTAGGAATAGAAATTGCAGATAGAGCGGAAGTGAAGTTGGAAAACATAATTCCCAAGTTAGCAGTAGAACAGAAATTCCCAATGGGATGTTGATGCAGGACCGAGTTCCTTTACGTAAACTGATAGGAATATCCAAGTCAGAAAATACCTGAGGCAGAGATGGATCTGCCGACAAGGATGGAGGACTTGGAGGGGCCATGGAGGGAGTTGTAGCTTTCGGTCTTCTTTGATATACCTTCCGTGGAGGAGCTGGTGCAACAATTGTATCCGACAAATCAGTATCATCAATCATAGGTAAAGGAGTATCTATCTACTAGTAAATCAGATGTCAACGCTGAGCCCGCAGAAGAATAAAATGACATGCTAAAAAAAACTACATCGGCAGTAACCATCCACTTCTTTAATATAGAATCATAACAACGGTACCCTTTTTGTGTCCTAGAGTACCCCAAGAAACACACTTGGTAGCACGTGGATCCAATTTGGCTAGGTCAGGATGCAGATTTTTCACAAAGCAGGTACTTCAAAAAATTCGAGGCACAATAAAGAGAGGTGCATCAGGGTGTAAAATTTGATATGGCACTTGATTGCCAAGAACAAAAGAAGGCATGCGATTAATGAGGTAACACACAGTGGAAACTGCTTCTGGCCAAAAAAACTGGGGGACATTGTAGTGGAATAGAAGGGTGCGCGCAACCTCATGAAGGTGACGATTCTTACATTCGGCAACACCATACTGTTGAGGTGTGTATGCACAAGAAGTTTGATAAATGGTACCCATTTTTTGACAAAAAAGAGTGACAGCGGTTTGCATGAATTCAAGGGCATTATCACTACAAAAGATTTGGATAGTTTTATCAAATTGGGTACGAATTTCAGCAAAAAAAGATGTGATAGTATCAACTATGTGAGATCTGTCTTTTAACAAAAATAACCAGGTAGTTCTAGAGAAATCATCAATAAAACTCATTAAGTACCGAAAACCAGAAATACTGGAAATAGAACAGGGCCCCCAAATGTCAGCATGTATGAGCCAATACAATTTTTTGGGAAAAGTAGATCTAGTCTGTTTGCCCAACTGGTATGTCTCCCAGTGAAAAACTGAATCAGATAGATTAGGCAGTAAATGCTTCAACTTAGCAGGTGAAGGTATCCCAATCGATAGTGCCACTGGAGATCGGTCACAGAAGTAGTCAGTAGAGCAACGGTCTTCGACGTGTCCAGGTAGTATAAGCCGTCTAGTCCCTCATGCGCGAATCAATCTTCATCCTCGTGAGAAGATCCTGAAATATAACACCATTTGGGTCAAAAGTTATGGAGCACCCGTAGGCTCTTAACATTTCTACTCAGATAACAGATTAATTGGGAATTTTGGAACATATAGTGCTGAACGTAATAAAAAACGACCATGGGTGCAAATATTCCCTGTTCAGAAATCGGTGTTTGAGAACCATCGACAAGAGCCAGGAACGAGGTATCTGATACCAATGTCGTTTTGAAAACCTGGAAATAGGCATTTACCTATATACCGACGAAAATATCGACATACAATCCTGGCCATTTCGACGCCAAAAAGAACGAATTAAATCATGAAATTTTACTGGTGTAATCTCTACACCTAAATGCATCATTTTATGCAATAAAACTGTATAATGGGTATGTGGGGGTGGGGTGCCCATCATATGCGAGGTAGGGAACATGTCCTATTTTTTGGGGATTTCAATGAAGGATTTTGATGACAAAATGTAGGAATTAAGATTTAAAATTTTACTAGCACAATACTTAAACATAAATACAATCCAATTTACAACACAATAATAGCATAGTAACTTACTAACTCATATCAGTTGTATGTCGATTTACGCATTGATTCTCCATACATTATTGAGTTGATATGGTTGACATATTGCTCCCGTGACATGTACATTATGTAAGGCTGGTTGTATGAAGTTTTGTATTGCTCATTCATGTGCAATACTGTATAAGTGTATAACACTCATTTGTATTATATTCACATTATTCTTTAGTTAGACATCTTCTACTAAACATAAATAACTAATTATACCTATACTTATTGTAATATGATTAGATAAACTGCATGATAATAGCAATTAATAGTGCTGTAATTAGGTAGATCTAATGATAATATTGTATTTTTACATAGTGTACTTATAGATGTATGCATAGTTTGCATAAACATATAAAACGTGGACTAATACTAGGTTTTGGCGGTGAACAAACATTTTTTTAGGTGAAAATGGAAGACAAAAGTAGGAAAAAGAGATGGAGAGGCTGCAAATGGTAGAAAATGACAGAGATTAGTTAGACTTACCTTGATTTGGGTTGATATAGCTCCAATCGCCAAAAATCATCAAATGCACCTTCTTTTCTCCTCCCAAGAAGTAACAACTGTCAATCTTGCAAAAACGGTATACCCGTTGGTGTACCGTCGATTTCGGTCGGTACAGTGAAGTTAGTAGTGCATTTTGCACCGAAACCATCGAAACATGGCACTATACATATCGGTATTATCGATATTTGCGATCCTATCAGTTCGCACACATGTTTCCATAATCGGCTGCGTCAGTATTGGGTATTTCGGTCGAAATACCGTCGATATTGACGATATGTCATTCCTTGGACAAGAGTAACAGGTGGAATAGTAGAAGTTTTATGCAGTTTAGAAAATAAAATATGATTGCCAATAATATGGGAGGTTGCATCAGAGTCGATCACGCATGCATGTTTACCAGACTATGCCAGGAGAGTAGAATTGCCATTAATAGAGGCCTCAATAGAGGAGGCTAGTCGAGCTTGGAGTAACTTCTCAAATTCAGAGTGGATCCATTCTGCAGAAGGTGGGGCATACGAGGATGGAGCAGTGTCGGGCTGGTCTGATTTGACTTGATTTTCCCATGCAGTATGGTTCATGTATGGTTTGTTTGTTTACAGAAGTTGCAGTACACTGTTTAGTAGATGAAGAGTTGGAGCCAGAATAGTAAGATCCGCGACTAAGTCCAGTAGTAGAGCGACCGCCACCACACCCACGACCACGACCACGACCACAGAACGAATCATCAGACCTAACGGCAAGGGCAACGACAACAAAGGGATCAAGGGAAACTTGAGAGACAGAGGGTAAGTGCTGTACGCGTTTGAGAACATCTCTCAAGGTAGACAGAGGATCGCTCGATAGGATCTGATCAACAACGCCAACAAAGGAGTGTGGTAACCCAACAAGGAACTGAACAAGCTGAAGTTCGTTGCACTGTCGTTGGATTTCCTTAATATCAACAGTGAGCGGGTGGTAGATGTCGAATTCATCCCAGAGCGCACAACATTGTTTGTATTAGTCCTCCACGGAATCGTATCAGTGTACTCTTTTTTGGTCAAGTGTTTGAAGATTTCAAAAACTTTCTTTGGATTTTATTGATGTGAGAAAACGTGAGAAAGTTGATCCCACATGTCCTTAGACGTCCGAAGCCGCAAATGAGATTGGATGATCTTAGGTTCAACATTGTTGACCATCCAGAACATTACCCCAGTCCTCCTTTGTCCAAAGATCATATTCCTGCTTTGTTTTATCATCAACATTTGCAGCAGGAGCAACAGGGACAAAAGTAGGAAGCTGGGGTAGCGTCCTTGAGCCTTAACATAAAGCTTGAAAGAAGCAACCTAGGAGTGATAGTTGGATCCATCCAACTTGATCGTAGTGACGCACAGATTTCGGAGTGAATCAGTGGACACCATGATTCACGAAGTATGCAGGACACGGAAGCAGGCATGAACAACAAACAGGAGGTAGACGTAGCAGTCAGAAGAAAATAGCAACAAAAACCCAACACATGGGCAACACTAGACTTCGAGCAAGAACTAGTAACACCCGCATGGGGGCAGAAAGCAGTAGTAGGAGATTTGAAGCATCAGATCTCAGAAACCCACGCAGGGGCAACAAAAGAGACAGAAAAACGTATGCCAACATGGAGGAAGACTTACTCCATCATGAGGCGTAGGCAGGCAACGAGTGAAGTCTGATTAACCCGTCAACGTGCAATTGTTAGAAAGTTGCTGGAGACGTCTAGAGACTAGAGGTGAAGAGATGGAGAGATTGGGGTGGCTAGCCTAAGGGAGAGATGGCTGGTGGATGGAGAGGGGAAGAGGGAAGAAGGGAAGAGGAGATAGGCGAGGCTGTGGTGTGGAACAAGGGAGGAAGGAGAGGAGGCGGCGGCGAGCAGGCGTATTGTGGGCGGCGGCGGGGCTATGGGAGAGGGTGGGGGTGGCAGTGGGGTGAGGAGAGGGTTGGGGGGCTGGTGGGAGGGTGGGAGGAGGGGAGGGGCGGGGAGAGGCGACAACAGGGAGAAGTGCTTTTGGCAGCGCCGGCCGGGGGGGGGCTGGAAAGGGAGGAGGGAGGGGTGGCGGCTAGGTCTTGGGAGTTAGGGTTAGGGTGGAAAGGGCTAAGGGGGATGGGGTTGCTCTGATACCATCTAAAATAATTCTTATTAAATGATTAAAACAATTACAAGAATCTCTCTTTTATAGGACGAGAGTATAACATAAAGTAGAGACAAGCAATATGGGATAAAAGGAAGGAGCTAATAGATAAGACAAGTCTAAAGCCCATAACACAAAAATAATAAACCCAGTAAAGTATATATACTAATAAAGACAACGAGTAAAAAAAGAATGGAATGGATAGGAAGTGAAAAGATGGAACATTAATGAGATGGGAGGTTGGTCAACAACGGAATTGGAAAGAAAGAAAAGGAAACGAAACCGGAAACAAGAAAAGGAAACAAAATCAGGAACAAACTGAATGATAAAGGAAGCAGGTGAAGGGGATGGTTGGAGATGATGATTGTTGGAGCACCAGAGAGCAGCTGTTAAGCATGAAGACTACCGATAGTGGCCGTCAAGATGGAGGACAGGGCACATGATCAAACCCTAATGATTTAGAGTTAGACTCTGATACCACTTAAGGGAACCCATCTTTAAAAATCTAAACCAATTACCAAAATCTAAATTAATTGATAAAGCTAATCAAAACAGAAATATAATTCATCAACAGATTTCAATCATCGAGTCTGCTTTTCTAAAGAGCCTTTCAAAGCCTATATATAGGCGGTTAATCCCAATGACTGGAGTAGTAGTCAATGCGAGACTAAACCACAGGCTTTACAAAACCAACTAGAAAACTATCAAATAACCCCTAAAACACATGGAAACTAATAAAACATTATAAATGCTACTCAAATAACTATGCCAAAGGCTACTATTGTCCTACATCTTTGCCTTTTTTGTCACTTTCAAATTGAAGGATGTATGTATTACTCAGGTATTTTGGTGATTTTCAAATGCTGTTTAGTACATATTGTAGCACATCTATCATTCTGCATCTTCTCTTTACAGGCATTACTTGAGGAGTGGATTTCGACAAGAACGTTTGGGGATAAATGTCTAAATCAGGTATTCTGTTAATGATGTACGTTAAAGAGCTGAAGTGTAGGCAGTAAAGGCTTTTCTTCAGTGTCCAGATTATTCTCTTTCGAACTTGCTGTGTGTTGTTTCTTGAAAGTTTGTGCATCCAAGTTCCACGTATCCAGGGAATACCATTAAGATGGCCTTCACCTTAGCAGTTGACCTTAACAAAAGCAATTTGCTGAACTATATTGTGGGGCTCCTGTTGTCTGCTGAGTTTCTTAGTCTCAGAAGGGCTTATTAGGTGCCCTGGAATAGGATGCCAAATAAAACTTAGATTCCTAATGCAAGTTGAATGAGTAGAACAGTAATCTCTAGGATATATTACAGAGTGGCCAAACGGAATTTCTGAGAACATTCCTCTTTTGGTACGAAATAAGCCATGAGATTGCAGAGAAGTATTTTCAGATATCATATGAATACGAAAAAACATAAGTGGTTCAATGACATGATTCAACTGGTAGCTGGAACAACAGAGGGACAGCTCTTTCTTTACTGCACAGACCCGGGTCTTTGAAGAACAAATCGAGAAAGCTTTCAATAATCATAAACACAGTTCAAAATGACATATTTGAGTGGTTCTGGTGGTCAGAAATGACTATCCCCATCTTTAGAAGATTGCTCTTTAAGGACAAGGTAAATAAATGAAATGAAAGTTAAATTAACACAAATTTTTTGTTGAGGGAGGAGATTGATTGGGAACCGTACAAACACTCTTAGTATTTTTGTTTGGCTGTATCATGCACCCTGTATAACACGTGTATTTTGATACATGTGACAACACACGATATGGAGAGAAAACCTTTGAATTATCTCTTCATTGTGGTGTGCAATGTTTAAAATTTCAACGAAATGGTCGAAATTTCGACCGAAATTTCTGTTTCCATGGCAATCGGACATCAAAATTGACTGACGAAACTCTCGAAATAGGCAGATTATCAATTTTTTTCTATTTTTTCATATAATATGTACTACCTAGAGCATATATTTTTGCACAGTTTTATGTCTTTAAGTCTATATATTGTGCTTCCAAACTATAATGACTTAATTCATTGATTTCACCATTTAAAATTGACATCAAAAATCCATATCGAAATGCCCATCGAAACAATTCAGGGTCATTCACTAAAAAATGACGAGACCCCACTCCCATGTATCCAATATGAAATATTATTACATATTTGAGTAGATCTACACTAGTAGATCATTCTGGTAAAATTTCATAAATTAATTCATTTATTTTGTCGACGAAACACCAGGAACGCATTTATCGAAATTTCTGTCGAAATTTGTCAAAATTTTTGTTTCTGTGGCCACCGAAACGACATCGAAACCGGACATTTTCTTCCTTGGTGGTGTGTATATATTTGTATACGAGAGGGTTTACTGACATCACACATGGCCCCCTTGCATTTTTGGACAAGTACAAGTAGGTCCCTATATCTTTTCTGCCGATTCCTCTATTTATAGATTTGGATTCCCTTTCATATTTTATGAAAATCGGATGGCCGAAATACAACCTCGAGCTATCCTCCCTCCCTATAGTATAATAATAGTAGCGGAGCCCCATGAGAGCTAAGCTCCTCTTGGCCCAACTGTATCAGAAGGTCCAAAGATTCATTAAAAAAAAGGGACAAATCTGATTTTCATCCAATTGATTCAGTTGTTCCTTTTCGGTACCCTCATGAAAGTAAGGAGTCGCTACCCCTTCTTCTATTGATAGGAACTCCTTTCTTACACCCCCTCAGACTGTATCATTTATATCATATGTGCCTAGCTTGTTACGTAACAATTGAACCTGACAACCATTAGGGATTGTAAACAAATCAACTAATTTATACTCTGATCTAACTAGTGACAACTGGATCAACTTTTTTTAGTCGATAAACTGGATCAACTTCTCCTGAATATTTTCTCGCAGAAAGTGATAATCAACTTGAATATGCTTCGTTCTTTCATGGAAGATAGGAATTTTGGCATGGATAATGACTTGATTTCTGCATTCCAAGTCCAAAGGAGCTTTATGCATGAATCCAAGTTCATCTCAATCAGTGGCAATTCCATAGAAACTCACATGTTGCTGGGGCAATAGGTCTGTACTTTGATTCTGCATTGGGTCTTGCTACTACAATTTGCTTCTTGCTTTTTGAGGACAAGAGATCTCCTCCCACAAATACATAGTAGCAAAAAATAGGCCTATCAATAATAGATCCAGCAGAAACAACATCCGACTGACCATGCACTTGGAATTGTCTATGATTCTGCTATAGAAAACCCTTTCTAGGAGACTTTTTGAGATACCTCCTATTACAGTTAGAACCTCATGTGACTTGTGCATGGCTTTCCATGAACTGACTAATAACAGTAGTAGCAAAAAGCAATATTGGGCTGATTGACAATCAGATAAATCATCTTCCCAACAAGCCATCCATATCTCCATGGATTATCAAGAATCTTCCTCTACTCTGTAGACAATGACTTCAGGATCCATTGGGTCCCAAGCATCTCTGTCTGAATGGGAAGATCTAAGACACCTCCTATGTCAAATTGCTATGTTATATTTGGATTTGGTAGTTTCAATCCCAATCAAATTTATATGACTGCCCAAGTCCTTTTCTAAAACTAGCTCTGCAAAAAGGTATACAACTATGCAATGCCATGCTTGCCATCCCCAAAAATAACAATATCATCAACATATACCACCACGAAGATGCTCCCAAAGCTCTCTTGTCTAGACTGAATGATCCACGGTATATCTTTAGAGTCCAAATTCAAAAACAGAATTGCTAAATACGCCTCTGCCAAGCCAGGCATGAGGTGGCTGCTTCAGTCCATAGAGGGACTTGATATGACTCCCTCCTGAGCAACAAGCCAAGGTGATTGCCCCATATCGATCTCCTTATCAAAATAGCCATGCTAGAATGCTTTTAATTGTCTAGTTGGTGCAACAACGACCGATGACCAAGGACAAGAAGATGTGGACCATTGCCATCTTTGCCACAAGAGAGGTCTTCAAATAATCATCTAGTGAATGCTAAAAGAAGATGGGAGAATCCTCAACCCATTCTCACGGTTGGGGTGCTTCTGTATTTACGTACAAGAGACTTTACACATAGGTCCCCAAATTTTCTCACACTTACAAGTAGGTCCCTATACACACATATCGACACTTCCCTATACACATAGGTCCCCAAATCTTCTATATCATATGTACCCAACCTGTTACATAAGTATTGAACCCGACAACCATTTACAGACTTTGTAAATAAATCAACTAACTGGTCTTCTGATCTGACTGGTGACAACTGAATCAAGTTTTGTTGAATCTTTTCTCGCATAAAATGACAATCTACTTCAATATGTTTGGTTCTCACATAAAATGACAATATACTTCAACCTGTTACATAGCAGCTAGCCACAAATTTAGATTAGGTCAAAAAATAATATGGGAGTAGGACAAGAAGAGTAAAAAGAAGACTACCGGAATGGAACTCGGTAGAAAGAGAAGATACACTTCCGGGATGTTACTCGGTAGGATGAATTATGTAAAAGGAGGGGGTGTAAAAAGTATTGAGGAGGTAGGTAAACAATTTATGTAGGGTTGGAAGACCGGGGGTGCAAACAAAATTATAAAAATGCTGAAAACAGGAAGATAGTTGTTGCTGGTAAGAAAAAGAAGGGACACACCATGTATATATACCTCTGCCATATGATAGAATCATTGTAGCACGCCGAGATGTAGCAACAGGTAGCAGCGGACACGCTGTGTTGTTGAGCGACACGCCGACTCAGTTGACACACCAAGTTGCACTAGCAGGCGACATGCCATGTCTGGTAGCACAATAGCAACAGTCAACGCCAACAGAAGCCGGCGACATGCCGTGTTGTTGAAAAGACACCATGTCAGTTGACAGAATCTCGGGGCAGAAGCAGGTGGCACGCTCTGTCAAAAGGATGACACGCCGTGTCTGAAAGTGACACGCCGTGTCCCAAACCGGCGAACGAAATCGTGAAGAAGCAGAACATCGCTTACACCCCGTGTCAAAAAATGACACACCGTGTCAGCGACGATCAGTAGCAGAAAAACCCTAGCGACAACAACAGAAGAGGGGGAAATCCTTCCGAATCTCCACCAAAGCAGTAGAGGATGATGGATCCTCAATATTAGCGGAAATAAGGGATCTTTTCCTTGATTTAGGAGTAGATCTCAATAGGGGTGGATGAATGGAGTAGATTGGTGGAGTTGATAATAGTGGTGTAGATCTGTGATGATGGTAGCAAATAGGATAGTAGCGACTTCATTAGCAAGTAGGATTGATGGAGGCATGGCGGCCCTTGTAGATCTGAATCCAACAACTTCATAGGACTATTTTTGTTGTTGTTGATGAAGATGGAGACGACTTCATGGAGACAACTCCAACAAGAGGTAGGGATGGGAAATCCCTGCGGGCAGCCTAGCAACGGCGACCACCCGCAAGGGGAGGCAACTCTCCTTTATGCTCTCTATCTCTTAGGGTTGGGGGTGGCATATGATCGACTGCTCTTATACCATGTGGAAAAACGATATGAGTGGGGAAAACCCCAAACGTGTAGAGTGTTTTCTATTGCTTGATAGATAGGAGGCAACCACCCTTTCCTATAAATAGGATAAGGGGGAAGCATACAATCACTTAGACAAACCCTAATGGACCAATACATAATTGGGCCCATGTTGCAATTAGATTAAAGACAACTCAAGTAAAAGACTAAAACAGAACCTTGTAGGGGAGGCATGGCGGCCCTTGTAGATCTGAATCCAACAACTTCATAGGACTGTTTTTGTTGTTGTTGATGAAGATGGAGACGACTTCATGGAGACCACCCGCAAGGGGAGGGAACTCTCCTTTGTGCTTTCTATCTCTTAGGGTTGGGGGCGACACATGATCGACTGCTCTTATACCATGTGGAAAAACGATATGAGTGGGGAAAACCCCAAACGTGTAGAGTGTTTTCTATTGCTTGATAGATAGGAGGCAGCCACCCTTTCCTATAAATAGGATAAGAGGGAAGCATACAATCACTTAGACAAACCCTAATGGGCCAATACACAATTGGGCCCATGTTGCAATTAGATTAAAGACAACTCAAGTAAAAGACGAAAACACTTAAGTAAATAGACACTCTAACAGAACCCATAGCAACTCACATGCTGCTGGGGCCATAGCTCTATACTCTGATTCTGCACTAGATCTTGCAACTACAGTCTGCTTTTTGCTTTTCCAAGACACCAAGTTTCCTCCTACAAATACACAATAGCCAGAAATAGACCTTTTGTAAGGATCCAGCCCAGTCAGCATCTGAGAAACCTTGAACCTGTAGATGTCCATGATTTTCATATAGAAGCCCTTTGCTAGGAGACTTCTTGAGAAACCTCAACATGCTCATCACTGCCTCCATACGACCTGTGCATGGCTTATGAATGAATTGACTAATAACACCAGTAGCAAAGGCAATGTCGGGTCAAGTGACAATCAGATAAATCAACTTTCCAACAAGTCATCTATATCTCCACGGATCATCAAGTAACTCCCCCGCTCCGTGAATAATTTGACTTTAGGATCAATTGGAGTATCAACAAGTTTGGTACCTCTAGAAGTTGGCAACGAGATTGCTTATTATTGGATGATCTAAAAAGAATACAATGGTCTCTCTTTTATAAGACAAGAGAGTGTACAATATTTAGAGATGAGCAATATGGGATAAAGAGAAGAAGAGAATAAAGAGAAATAAGCAAATACACTAAGTAAAGTAAAGTGTATATACTAATACTCCCCCTCAAGCTGGAGCGTAGATGTCAATCATGCCCAACTTGGATGTCATAGCAGTGAATCTCGTCTTCGGAAGAATCTTGGTGAAGATGTCAGCCACCTGATCAGAAGTATGTATGTAGGGAGTAGATATCTGGCCAGATAAGACAGCTTCGTGAACAAAATGACAGTCAACCTCAACATGTTTTGTTCGCTCATGAAAAGTAGGATTACTGGCAATAAAAGTGGCAGCTTTGTTGTCACTGTACATCGGAATAGGAGAAGAGTCAGAAATGCCAAAATCCTTCAGTAGGCTCTGAATCCAGAACATCTCACAAGTAGTATGCGCCATGGCGCGATATTCTGCTTTAACACTTGAGCGAGCAACCACAGTCTGTTTCTTGCTTCGCTAAGTAACAAGATTTCCTCCTACAAAGGTACAGTAGCCAGAGGTGGAGCGTCGGTCGATTTTACTCCTGACATAGTCAGAGTCAGAATATCCAACAAGCTTACAGTGACCATGTTTTTTATACAACAAACCTTTCCCAGGAGCACTCTTCAGATATTTGAGAATGTGGCAAACGACATCCCAATGACATTGATGGGGTTTATCCAGATATCTACTAACAAGCCCAACAACAGAAGTAATATCAGCACGAGTAACAGTAAGATAAATGAGCTTGCCAACCATGCGGCGATACTGATGATGATCAGGATAGACAGGAGAGTTCTCATCGTCCCAGTTAGTATTTGGATCCAGAGGAGTACTAGCAGGTTTAGCACCAAGAAGTCCTGTGTCAGAAAGAAGATCCAAAACATATTTACGTTGAGACAAGAATAAACCATAAGCAGATCTAGAGACTTCAATCCCAAAAAAGTAATGCAAAGTCCCAAGGTCTTTGGTGACAAAGTGTTTCTCCAGATAACACTTAGTAGCCTGAATACCGTCAAGATCACTCCCTGAGAGAATAATGTCATCAACATATACAATCAGAATAACAAGGCCAGCAATAGTGTTTTTAATGAAGACAAAATGATCGGACTGGGAGCGTCGAAAAAGAAACTTCTGAAGAATGGTACTTAGTTTATCAAACCAAGCACGGGGACTCTGTTTTAAACCATAGATAGCTTTCGGCAACCTGCAGACTTTGGAGGACTCCCCCTGAAGCACAAATCCTGGAGGTTGTTGCATATAGACCTCCTCATGTAAATCCCCATACAGAAACACATTTTTCACATCCAGCTGGTACAAGGGCCAATCAGAATTAATAGCAACAGAAATAAGAATGCGTACGGAATTCAACCGAGCCACCGGTGAAAAAGTCTCAAAGTAGTCGACCCCATAAGTCTGCGTGTAGCCCTTGGTAACAAGTCTAGCCTTGAGGTGCTCAACCGTGCCATCCAGTTGATATTTAACAGTAAACACCCAACGACAGCCAACTGGAGAACAATCAATAGGAGGATTGACTAACTGCCAAGTATTGCGATCAGTAAGAGCTTGCATTTCCGCTTCCATGGCCTGACGCCAAGCTGGATGTTTAAGAGCCTGAGAAGCATTTTTAGGAATAGAGACAGTAGAAAGAGCAACAGTAAAATTTGCAAAATTAGTTCCCAAATGATCATAAGTACAGAAATTGCCAATAGGATGTTTAGTACAAGCTCTAGTTTCTTTCCTCAAACTGATAGGAACATCTAAGTCAGAGTATACCTGTGGTGGTGTTTGATCTGGCACGGAGGACAGGGACTCTGGAGGGGCCATAGAGGGAGTTGCTGTCTTCTATCTTCGTTGATAAACTTCCAGAGGAGGACTTTCAGTAGGAGGAGCAGTATCATCAGTATCATCAATCATAGGTAGAGGTGTCTCCATTAATAAATCCGATGTAAGGGCAGACCTGGCAGAGGAGTAGAAAGGCATGTGCTCAAAGAAAACAACATCAGCAGATCCAAACCATTTCTTTGACACAAGATCATAACAGCGGTACCCTTTCTGAGTGCGAGAGTACCCTAAAAAGACACTTTATTGCTCTAGGATCAAGTTTGGTGAGACCAGGACGAAGATTTTTGACAAAACAGGTGCTCCCAAAGAAACGAGGAGGAACACAAAAGAGGGGCGCATCCGGGTACAGGATTTGATAAGGGACTTGATTCCCAAGCACAGAGGACGACATGCGGTTAATAAGGTAACATGCAGTGGAAACAGTTTCAGGCCAAAAAACTGTGGGACATGGTAATTAAACAGTAAAGTGCGAGCAACTTCAAGGAGGTGTCGATTTTTTCGTTCGGCGACTCCATTTTGTTGTGGAGTGTAGGCACTAGAAGTTTGGTGTATGGTACCCTGTTTGCGACAAAAGTTGCTGACCGAGGCTTGCACAAATTCAAGGGCATTATCAGTGCGAAATTTTTTGATAGGTTTGACAAACTGGGTACGGATCTCAGCAAAATAAGTAGTAATGGTATCAAGTATAGTAGATCTGTCCTTGAGCAAGAAAATCCAGGTAGTTCTAGAAAAATCATCAATAAAACTCAAAAAGTAGCGAAATCCAGAAATACTGGACACAAAACAAGGACCCCAAACATCAGCATGAATAATATCAAATGGCTTCTTGGAACTAATACATGATTTCTTAGAAAAAGATGCTCGCATCTGTTTGCCCAATTGGCAAGTCTCACAATGAAAAACAGAATCTAAAACATCAGGAAGTAAATGTTTCAATTTCGCTGCAGAAGGATGTCCTAGACGGTAGTGCCACTGGATGCCTATCATAGAGGATGTCAGATATGCTGCGGTCTTTGGAACGTCCAAGTAATATAACCCATCTGGTCTCTCATGACCCGAACCAATCATCGTCCTCGTGCGCAGATCCCGAAGCACAACACCATCCGGGTCAAAGGTAATAGAGCAACGAAGACTTTTTACAGTTCTATTGACATATAACAGATTTATAGGAAATTGCGGAACATAAAGAGTAGACCGCAGAGGCAGGCAACCAGGAGTGCAAATATCACCAATGCCAGTAACATGTGTCTAAGACCCATTAGCCAATGTAACAGGAGGTATAACAGAAGTATTATGCAAGTTAGACAATAACACAAGATTTCCAGAGATATGGGATGTTGTACCCGAATCAATCACCCATGAATTTTTACCAGACTGGGTCAGAAGTGCAGCGCTCCCGTCAGTAGAGGCTTCAGCAGAAGAAGCAAGACGAGCCTGAAGAAGTTTCTCGAACTCCGACCGGATTCAATCAGCAGAAGGAGCAACAGAGGTAATGGTAGTCTCAGGTTGATCTGTAGTGACTTGGTTTGCCCAGGCTGGCTTGCCATGCTTGATCCAACAGCGATCTTCATTGTGATTCGTGCGCTTGCAGAAAGTACAGAAGCGTGGTTCTGTAGTCTCAGTACTAGAGCCACGTCCAAGTGCAGAGGAGCGCCTGCGACCACGGCCCCGTCCTCGACCGTGACCACGAGAGGAGTCACCTGTGCGAACAGCAAGGGCCGCTCCATCAGAAGTGTCAGGCAAAGACTGAGATACATAAGGTAGACATTGAACACGTTTCAGAACATCTCACAGTGTAGGCAGAGGATCACTTGAGAGAATCTGATCAACAACTCCGACGAAGGAGGGTAGACCAGCGAGGAACTGGACAAGCTGAAGTTCGTTCCGTTGACGCTGGATTTCAGTGATGTCGGAAGAAAGCGGATGGTACACCTGAAATTCATCCCAGAGAGCACAGCAGTTGTTGTAGTAGTCCTCGATAGAATCAATAGTAGAAAACTATTGCTTGGCCAGCTGTTTGAAGATCTCAAACACCTTCTTTGGATTTTGTTGGTGAGAGTATACGTGGGAGAGCTGGTCCCACATATCCTTTGCAAGCTTCAGACGAAGGAGAGACTGGCTGATCTTCGGTTCGGCACTGTTGACCATCCAGGTCATAACACCATAGTTCTCCTTGGACCAGAGATCATAGGCCTGCTTGGTCTTGTCATCAGCATCAGCAGTGGGAGCGTCCGGTCCCTTGGTCGATAGATGAGAATAGTGCCCTTGTGCTTTAACATAGAGTTCAAAGGAAGCTGCCCAGAGGTGATAGTTGGAGCCATCCAACTTCACAGTAGTAACACAAAGAGTACGCGGAAGATTCGGAGTCGCCATCGGAAGGTACAGTCAGGGGCAGAAGCACAGGCACAGAGAGCAGTAGTAATCAGCAGCCAGAGGCAGAAGTCCAACACATGGACTAGTAGTAGAAGGTAGAAGATCCATGCATGGATCTTAGAAAAATCCACGTAGGGGCAGCAGATGTAAAGAAAAACCTACGCCAACATGGAGGATCAGTCACTCCACCATGAGGCGTAGGCAAACAGAGAGGATGAAGCCCGTTACTCCGTCAACGTGCCAGAACTGGAAAGTTACCGAGGCTGTCCGGAGATTTCGGAAAGAGAAACGAAGCTAGACGGAGGGGCCTATGGTGGATTAGGCCACAAGGATGGGAGAAGGGAAGAAGGAGGTTGGTGGAGAGATTGGATGGGAGGGTGGCGGTACTGTAGCGGCGGTACCGTAGTAGTACTGTAGCGGCAGAAAAAAAGAGAGGTGGGGGTGGCGGCGGCTAGGGTTGGTGGAGAAGATGGAGGCTAGGGTTGGGGTGAGAGAGGGATTAAGTTTAAGTTGGATCGGCCCGCTCTGATACCATCTAGAAGTTGGCAACAAGATTTCTTATTATTGGATGATCTATAAAGAATACAATGGTCTCTCTTTTATAAGGCAAGAGAGTGTACAATATTTAGAGATGAGCAATATGGGATAAAGAGAAGAAGAGAATAAAGAGTATAAAAAAATACACTAAGTAAAGAAAAGCAGTAAAGTGTATATACTAATAGTACCCAAAATCCCTCTCTTAATGAGAAGATCTAAGACATATTTTCTTTGTGAGATAACTATCCCAAACTTGGACTTGGCAACTTCAATCCCCAGAAAATATTTGGGACTGCCAAGTAGTTTGTCTGAAATTGGCCTTGTAAAAATGTCTATAACTGTGCAATGTTGTGCCTGGCATCGCCAGTAATCACAATATCATCAACATATACCACTAAAAAATGGTTCCCGAACTCAGTCGCCTGTAGAAGAGTCAATGATTCATAGTACGTCTCTAGCATGGTTGTATAGGCGGCCAGGCGACCAGGCGTTCCATATGGACGCCCAGACAGCCTAGGCACCCAGGCGGAGGCTCGGGCTTTTCCAGGCGTTTTTATATATATTATTTTAATATATATATATTATTTTAATATATATTATTTTAATAGATATATCTAAATTGCATATATAGTAAAAATAGTACATTCAAAAGCCTGAATTTGTAGTACTTTTGTAGGAGATATTTGCCATTTTCCTTTATTGGGGTTTTGTAAAGCCGATTTGAGTTAATCACAAATTGATTACTCATAAATCAGAAACATAAATGTTAACTATATTTGTATTTCCATTCATGAGGCAGTGCATTTATAAAACAAACCAGTAAATTAATAAAGTCAAATAGTAGACAAGATAAACAGTACATTAATACTATTTAGTAGATAAATAAATAAAAAAACAGTAGAGAATAAATACAAATCAGTAGATAAGTAAATACTAACCGGTAGATAAATAAATACAAATCAGTAGATAAGTAAATACAAACCAGTAGATAAAAAAATTCAAAACATTAGATAAGTAAATACAAATCAGTACATAAACAGATACAAAACATTAGATAAATAAATACAAATCAGTAGATAAAAAAATTCAAGGCGTTAGATAAGTAAACTCAAAGCATTAGATAAATAAATACTAATAAATAGATAAACAAATACAAAACATTAGATAACAAAGTACAACTCAGTTGATAAACAAATATAAATCAGTAGATGATTAAATAATTTTAAAAAAGTAGATGAACAAATACAAAATCCTAAATTTAAATAATGTGATGAATCAAAAACCAGTAGATGAACAAATCAGTAGATAAGTAAATACAAATCAGTAAATACATATATACAAATCAGTAGATACATAAATTCAAATCAGTAGATAAGTAAATTCAAATCAGTAGATAAGTAAATACAAATCAGTAGATAAGTAAATACAAATCAGTAGATACATAAATTCAAATCAGTAGATAAGTAAATACAAATGAATAGATAAGTAAATACAAATCAGTAGGTAAGTAAATACAAATCAGTAGATAAGTAAATTCAAATCAGTAGATAAGTAAATACAAATCAGTAGATAAGTAAATACTAATTAGTTGATACAAATCAGTAAAATTAAAAGCTCTATTACGTGTATTACTTCTGGGAGCCCAGATTGGGGTGGGGCTTGGACCGCCTGGGCGCCTGCCTGTACAACACATGTCTCTGGAGACCAAACTCTGAAAGAGCACTACTGAATCTGCCAAACCAGGCACGAGGCAACTGCTTTAGACCATATAGGGACTTGTGAAGACGACATACTAGATCTGACTCCCCTGAGCAACAAACCCAGGTGGTAGCTCCATATAAATCTCCTCATCTAGACCACCACGAAGGAATGCATTTTTAATACTAAGCTGGTGTAGAGGCCAAGAGTGAATAACAACCAGAGACAAGAAAATGCGAATATATGTCATCTTTGCCACAAGAGAGAATGTCTCTGAGCAATCCTCACCATAGATCTGAGTATAGCCCTTGGCTACCAAACACGCCTTGAGTCGATCAACACAACCATCTGCACCCACTTTGACAATGTAAACCCAACGACATCCAGCAACAAACTTGCCATGCGGGTGTATAACAAGAGACCATGTCTTGTTCTGGTTAAGAGCTGACATCTCCTCATCCATAGCATGATGCCGACCTGGGTGATCAAGTGCAACTGAAACAGACGGCATCATAGAGACATATGACATTAAAGAAATAAAAGCATGATATGAAGGTGAGATGTGGCTGTATGAAACAAAGTTTAGAAATAGGATGTTGAATATTTTTAAGTGTGCATGATATGGCGCCTTTACTCTGAGCAATAGGAAGATTTTGCTGAAGAGATTTAGGAATTGTCTCTAGCGGACCTTTTGACAAGGAAGCATCTGGAGAAGGAGCTGAATTGGTAGGACTAGATGTACTACCTGCATTGGTGCCAGAACCAGACTGCCCACCTGTACCTGTACGATGAGTGTAAACCTGAGTGACCGGTGGTCTAGTTGAGCTGGGTGGAATTACATCACGAGGACCATCATTGTTAGGGGACTCAAAAATAGAAGACTCGACAATGATGGGAAGAGGCAAGAGTTCTTCCATAACTGCGGGTGTCACCAAAGAACTATAATCAAAGTAGGACGTGTCTTCAAAGAAGGTGACATCTGTAGATACAAAGAAGCGATGTAAGGCAGGATTGTAGCACTTGTACCCCTTTTGAACTCGAGAGTAACCTAAGAAAACACATTTGACGGACTTTGGAATCAATTTATCCATACGTGGATTAAGACAATGGACAAAACCAAACACATCCAAGCACTCTTAAGTGGAACATTGTATAATGGTTTTATAGGATGAAGGATCTGAACAGGTATGCGGTTCCGGAGAGAAGATGATGGCATACGGTTGATGTGGTAGGTGGCAGTGAGAACTGCATCCCCCCCATAATTCTCCAGGAACATGCATATGAAGGAGAAGAGTGCGAGCAATTTCAACAATACGACAAAATTTCCTCTCAGCTACTCCATCTTGTTGTGAAGTATGTGGGCAAGATGATTGATTTATGATGCCATGTTTGGATGTGAAATGGATGAAGTCACGACTGAAGTATTCTCTAGCATTGTCAGAACGAAGAGTACAAATTTTCTTTTTGAACTGGTTTCCACTTCTGCACAAAAAGACTTGAATATGGACAAAAGTTTAGATCGCTCCTTCATCAGATAAAGCCATGTAGCACGAGAATAATCATCCACAAAAATGACTAAATATCGAAATCCAAGTTTAGATGTGATTGACTTGGACCCCATACATCAAAATGTACTAGCTCAAAAATAGACTTTGTTCTTTGACTCTCCCTGGACCTAAAGGCAGACCTTGTATGTTTTCCAAATTGACATGATTTACATGGCAAACTCTCTAGGTTGGACAAACCCGGAACCAAAACCTTGAGCTTTTCCACAGACACATGACTAAGACGACTATGCACTACTAAAGGAGATGCAACAACGCATGTTGTGGAAAGATGTTGCAAGTAGTAAAGTCCATACAATTCATATCCTTCAATCTTCTTCCCAGTCTTCAAGTCTTGCATAAGACAAGTATCTGGTTAGAAAGTAACAAAGGCTTGAAGAGAACTTGTTAATTTGCTAATCGATAACAAATTAAAGGGAAAATGAGGAATGGACAATGTAGATGGTAGGGATATATGTGGCATTGGTGAAATTGTTCTCGTTTCCTTAACAGAGGCAACAAATCTATCTGCAAGGGTGACACCGGGTATATTGCGCTTATGGGTGTAGGTGGTGAACATGTCAGGTACCCCGGTCATGTGATCCGTTGCACCAGAATCAAGGACCCAGTGTGACTTGGACGTAGATGCCTTGGATGCTTGTGAAATGCATGCTGACAAATTGGACCTTTGTGCAATGGAGACTGAAGTCGTATACTGCTTTGAAGTTCAAAGAAGCATCAACCGAGCATATTCTTCTTTAGACAAAGACATCTGATATGTAGTCTTCTCTAGAGTATCATCAATGACAGCCATATTGGTGGACTTTACATGGAATCCATATAACTCATCTTGGATTGTCGTAGTGGATTGGTGAACCGCAAACTCTTTATCAGCCATGTTGATAAAAAAATGCATCCAACCGATTAATCAAATAAGCAAAAAGCAGACTAGGGGACAGCAAACCAGACTTTAGCAAAGATTCAAAGTTTTTTCCGCCAAAGTAGACTTTTTCTTCAAGAAATTGGACTTTTCTCTCTAAGAAATCAGACTTTTTCTTTACTAAGGGACCATAAAAATCTTGAAATCAGATATTTGCACACTTTGAAACCAGACTTTTTAGCCTAAAAAACAAACTATATAGCAACCGTGCTATTGTATTCTGCGACTACAGTAGTTTGAGAGAATGACCAAAGCTCCATCATCGGATTACATATGCCCGTAACCTTCTAGGGCAAGGTAGTAGGTTCAGGGACACCCCCTTTTGACCAGATTTGAGGGAGGAAAACAACCCTTAAGCCCTTTGTTGGGAGCCAAACTTCATGCTGCAATAAGAGGTTGTTGACAGCAGCCGGATGCAATGTTGATCTGGAGAAGAAATAGGGAAGTAGCAGCTAGCCACAAGCACCGCAGGGCAGCTAGGGCCATGAGGAAGGACGTCCCAAAAGGGCAAAACCCAAGTCCAACTAGAGAGGGAGTAGTAATCACCATGTAACACCCCACTTTTCATATCACATGAGCGAAAACATTCTTACTCAAGGGGGTGTCACAAAATGATGATCTTAGCAAATTGAATAGATGAAACACTTTGCATTGATTTAAAACTGATTCATACATAGTTCTTGACAAAAGAAACTACATAGTGTTCATCTATGAAATCTAGTCTGCTTGGTGACATGGCTAAACATGATATACATGACATCTAAATCTCTGGATCGTCTTGGTAAATGACACCCCACCAGACAAAGCTTGAAGATCTCCCAGTCTTGATTTTTTCTTTTTTGCCCTTCACTTGCTCCAAGTCCTGCGGACATCTCGTCCCCATCCATACAAAACAAACATCACATCAGTAAGCGTATTTGACACTTTATATGACAAAAATAAATATAACTTGACATGAGTGAATTGGCCTGAAATAACTTAACATAAACTTGAACATAGATTTTCTTAAACATTCATGATTCATTAATGACATGAAGAATTGAACAGTAAGTATATGCATCCCTTTATGACACCCATTTAGGAGCACATGATTGCTAGGAAAGCCTTTGATGGCCCCTTGAGGTCCATGATTCAGGAGCATATAAAAACGAATTCAATTCCATTTATTCTGACATTGACTTTAACATTAACATTAACATGATCCTGAACTTTAACATGATGGGATTTCTGCCCTTGAATCATAATGAGATTTCTCCCTAATAAACCACAATAGGGTTTCCCCTTTCTTGAGCATGATTCATTAATCTTAATCATAATTAATAATCATAATTAGGATATTACCATAGACCATAAGTAATCAACCAATCGAACAATGATAACTATACATGATGTCATCTTGAGAAAGCATTCATAATTGATGAAATCATCTAAGGTTCAAAATCATAAATAACAATCAATAAACCAAAGTACTTGTGCCAAAAATGCATGGCCCACTTACCTAGAGTAGGTCACCTTAAGGTCAACTTCTCAGACTTGATTGGGTCTTTAATCACCTGTAATTTGATTTAATAATCCTTAAACCCTAATCTTGGTCTTTGAATTTTGAAGACTTTGAATGTGTAAAACATCGTTTGGAAATAATCTAGATCGATAGAAAATCAAAAGAGATTTCCAACGAATATTTTTGCATATTTTTCTGAGGTCATATGCAAAAGTTATGAATTTTGCATTATCAACCAATCAGAATTCAGGATAACGTATGTGTGACATCGATTTAAGGAGAAAATAAACTTGATGTAAATGAAGTGCGAAAAGACGAGAATACTTAGGCATGCGTGACAATTAAATCAGAGTCGCGGGGGCAAAAGTGTCTTTTACCCCAAAACCAAAGTCACGCATTCAGGAATTAAACCGCATGTGCAAAGCCTGAAATGCCCTTGCGATATTGATTGGTTTATTAAAACTGCGGGGGCATCCGGGTACTCTTACGCTTGTCGATTTTTCCCATCGCCATGGTGCGAGGCATGGAAACTGGAGGTACTACCTTCGATCAGAACTCAAAAAAGGTGGTCGTTTGAGGGAAGTTGGAGCCTCCATTGGCTTCCTTGCTCCCAGTTGAAGCCATCAAGCTATTAAGTAGGCCTTGCCAAGCACAAAGGCATCAAACCAACTTGGCAGTAGTCAAAGCTAACAATGTTAAACAGGGGAGACAAACTCGGAAAAGAAAGCTAGGGAAAACAAGCATAAACTTGCCAAAGAGGCTCGAAGAACCATTACGGAGCCAAAGCGAGTCAATTGGCAGTGTTTCCAAGGATGGAGGAGCGTTGAAGTGCCACAACGCTGAACGTTGGAAAGACCCTCGAGGTCGGTCTATAGGTCACGGCGACCGGGACCAAGGCGAAGCAAAACAACGATGCGGAAACAAAGGAAGGTCACCGGTGATGCTCATCGGATGGCCAATTGAGCCAAAGAAGACAGAGGGTGTCGGGGCGAGGTCGGTGTCGCTGGACAACAAAATTGAGAAGGTGGGAAAGCTAGGGGTCACTGTGGGTTCAATTGCTAGTGGAGGAGAAACAAGCGAAGCCAAGCGATGCTTTTAGGTGCATAAAAAGAAAAGGGGAGGCTGTGAAAATGCCGTGAGAGAGGGACGAAGCCCTAAATGGGCGTTTCCATCACAGGGCCCGAGGAAGGGTGAGTTATAGCTCAAACAAAACGGGGAGGAGAGATGAATTCAATGGTGAAGGAAGTTCGTGAAACAATTGAGAGACGAGTAAGAAAACGGTCGGGAAATAACGTGCTATGAAACTAACTCTAACTAGTGGTCGAAACGACGCTAGAAGACGACGTGCTGTCCGTTAGATCAAAATCAGACTGTGGATAAAGCGAGCGAAAATAAATGTACGAGAAATGAGCACGTGACGGGGTAAAAATAAACAGACTATAGCGATACCCATTGCATTAATGCAATTCGTAATCAAACCTTAGTCAAACTTTAGAAAAACTTCCCAAATTACTTTGAAGGGTCAAACAAAGTCCAAATGAACCCAAATTTGGACCACATGTCCAATAATTGGTTTAGATTCTTGCTATGCCCTTAGATTTCACCATGTTTTACCCATAGTTCCCATATAAGTCATTTAACTTAATTTTTATTGTATTAAAAGGTGTAGTGCGATATATCTTTCCCTTAATTGCTTTCTTTGAGTAAAAAATGAGATGAAAACTTATTGCACACCCACTAGTTATGTCATTTTTTAATCTAAGGTCTTTTCTCTTTCTCTTTTATTTCTTTTAAAACATTTTCAAGAATAGGAGAGAGAAAAAGGAAACCAATGTTCATCAAATTGACTTAATTACAATATATATTGCATAGATGGATGAGAAAAACATATTTCGAGTCTCACTTTGTTCTTCTCACTTTATTATCCTTAAAGAAATTACATTTCATGGTCTTTTTGCATTAAGACCCTCAACTATAATCATTTAAGGAAAATGCACATTTTAATGCTTGAATTAGTCTAGAAAATTTGGGATGTTACAATTCTACCACCTTAAATAAATTGTCTTCGAAATTTTCTAGGGTACTACCCACCTTAGGGTTTCTCTAACATTTTCATTTACTGACAATTAACACTTCAAGGTTCATTTGTGTTCAACATTTTGCATGAGAAAGGGTTATGACATTTAAATTTCACAAAATATTTATGTTAGCATGAACTAATTATAACATTATGCCTCGTGTTTATGGAACCAACTCATAACCATACTTAGAGCATCTAACTCAACTTTGTCATAACTTTCTAACACTAAGTGTAGGGTCCTTTAGGTAACTCCTACATTCCTTGATATGTGGTGATCAGGCACATACCCAAAGATGTGGGATCCTATAATGCTACCTCTCACCAACCTACTAATACATGTGTCCCAGACCACATGAACTAGTAAGAAAGGAGTATTGCACTAAAAGTCTTGTGGAAAATAAGATTGCTGTAATTGAATTGAATGCAATGAGATGAATATAAGACTGGACACCACTATCCTATATATAGGAGAGGGGAAACACTAAAGACTTGGGACGCAAGTCATTTAGACGGGCTGAGACACAAAGGCCCAATAACTAATTAACCTATTAACTAAATAGGCTAATATATAATCTCTAACACTCCCCCTCAAGCTGGAGCATGGGTGAAACACATGCCAAGCTTGGAGTTACATGACTCGATAAAATGATAAAAGAAATGATAAATCAAAGATAGAAGATAAATATCACTCCCCATAAAAAAATTGATACTGCCCCTAAATCAAATAATGAAGACGCCTCTTTCCTTTGAAATTGTATTCTGCAAGCTAGAGATCCTCGAGCTTTGAAGGTTTTTTGAAGTGCATCTGGAATGAAGAACATCTGAAGAATGGAACCTGATATTATAGCAAAAATTCGCCACTTGGAGCAGACGATCATCAATACCACGACTACGCCATCTTCACTGGAATACATACTTAACGCGGCATCAACACGGATACACAATGTCGATGTTGTTGGGTTTTACGGGAGGCAGAGAAGCAGCGGAAACAAAAATTTTCTCCCCAAAACCCAGAACAAAAGAAATCGCGTCAACGTCTATACATTAGGAAAGATGGTTTGTGGATGCATACCTTGTCCCGAGGCTTGCTCGGCGACAGTACCTCGCGCCTTGCGCGGTCTTCACCTCCGGTCTTGGACGGTGTCTGTGCAGCTCCTGGTCGCACCGGGACTGAAGACTCCTGATCTCACCGGGACTGTCGGGATTGACAGTTGTCCTCCGAGTGATAGAGGTCTCCCGCCTCTGCAGTCGTCCACACAGACTGCCTGGAACTCTGATCTCGTTGTCCCACAAGGAATCAGAAGGAGTCGCACCCTCCTGTCGGCGTACTAGTCACCGACACACTCTCCTGCCACCAGTCGCTTTCTGCAGTTGTCTTTCCCTTGCTGTGCCTCCCTTATCGGGTAGCACTTGCTCGGGCTCTCTCGGTTACCAAAACCAAAGAGAACGACAACTTACAGAGCAACTGGTTGCACTGAGTTGTACTTTGAGAAGCCCCCAATACCCCTATATATAGGAGAGTCATGGGACAGGGTTCTCTATCTCGGGCAATGCGGGACTAAAGCAGGAGTAGAAGGGTTCGAGATTTTCCACAAAAACAACCAACTGCGTAACCTGAACCGATCGTTTCACAACTGAAACGGTCAGTTGGGGATCTGAGCCGGTCGGTTGACACCTCAACCGATCGGTTGGGACCCATGAACCGGTCGGTTCACTTCTGAACCGGTCGGTTCGTGGTCCTGATCAGTTCCCGATTGACTTTTCTTCTTTTGTTTCGAATTGGTATCAAATACCAATCCTTGTTCCAATCAAATTGGGCAAGTGAAACGAAAGAAAATTTCTCACCAATCTTACTTTCCCAACTTGCTCGGTTGGACTTGAACGGATCGTTTCAACACTTGAACGGATCGTTTCACCCTGTGCATGAGCCGATCAACTCACCAGTTGAGCCGATCGGTTCACCAAGCTCAGCCGACCGGTTCATCACATGAGCTGATCGGTTGGGAGTGCAAATTGTGCAGAATCAGTTAATCGCAGTTTCAATCAATCCAATACTCTAATCAATCAGTCCAACACCATGAACACTATGATACTCAGCTATCAATTGATTGAGTGTTTAATTGAACTACTAAACTCCTTTAGTAATCAATCTAAACATGTTTGTGGACAAACTCCTATTCCAGGTTAAATCCTATGTGTGTGACCCTGCATGTCCATTTCACGTTGGCAGTGAAAGTCCATAACACTTATGACTTTACAAGCAAAGAGCGGTGCCTAGTTACACATCAGTGCTACCCAAGTGAAATAGAAAGTTGGAGAACAACTTTCAATCCTACAATCCGTGAATGGTGTTACAGTGAATGTATAATTCCTTTGTCACTGATATCCTGAATGAACTCAAGGCATGGAACAATCATCCTGTCAATGTTCATTCATTTCCTTGATCTCAGAGCAGACTGGGTGAGATGTGTGTGACATCAATATCACATATTGATTCACACGTGCATGCGCATGCCTTTCTCAATCCTACTCATCAAGTGGCCAAGGACATCAAACTCCCTCAGGAGGGACAAATCCTATATCTATCACTCACCCCTCAAAAGCCCCATGTGTCAAAGCCACCCAATCATCACCTTTATAACAACCCATGTTTCAGGACTGTGTTTGATGATGTCAAAGTGTACCCAACGACATGTGTTGAGTGTAGTGATTTCAGGTCTAAGAATCACACTCACCACCATCACTGTGAGGGCTGACTGTGATTACCAAGTCATGGTTCCATGTGTCACTCTCACGGTGGGTCTGTCCGGTACCTTGTTCTCTAACAAGTACCTATGTGCTTGGTTTGATATCACTATATCATGACTAATGAGATTCTGTCATCAACCAACACACAATCTAGTCTTTAGTGTTATTGATGTCTATGGTTATTTCCACAATAACAACCGACTAGGGACCAAACAAGAATGTATACTCTTAACATCCGTATGATCTCATCATTTAGGTCCTCAACCCAAAAGCATACGTCATTGAGTAAAACAATTCTTTAGACATCTATCATGTTACACTATCATCTCAGAAACAGTTTAAACATATAGATCGGAAATTGCCTTTATTATTATGCAAATAATTTACAAAGTATCCCATTACAATCATCATATGACTTGCTCTATGGGCATACATACCAACAGACTCCCAATTGCACTTAGAGCCAGTCACCAAGGAACCTCAGTCCTTGTGACCTAGCATGACCATCATGCTTCTGCTGAGAAAGGGCCTTAGTCAGTGGATCAGCTATGTTGTCTTCAGTTGGTACTTTGCAAATTTTCACATCTCCTCGCTGTACGATCTCTCGTATGAGATGGAAGCGCCGCAGTATGTGCTTGGACCGCTGATGTGATCTGGGTTCCTTAGCTTGTGCAATAGCTCCATTATTGTCACAATAAAGCTCAATTGCATCACAACTACTAGGAACTACACCAAGTTCAGAAATGAACTTCCTGATCCACACAACCTCCTTTGCTGCATGTGAAGCAGCAATATACTCGGCCTCTGTAGTAGAATCGACAACTGTTTCTTGCTTGGAACTCTTCCAACTCACAACTCCATTATTAAGGCAAAATATAAATCCTGACTGTGATCTGTAATCATCTTTATTGATTTGGAAGCTTGCATCGGTGTAACCTTTTACAACCAGCTCTTCCTCGCCGCCGTAAACAAGAAACTGATCCTTAGTCCTTCGCAAGTACTTGAGGATGTTCTTTACGGCTGTCCAGTGAGCATCCCCGGGATCTGACTGGTACCTGCTCGTCATGCTGAGAGCATACGAGACATCTGGGTGTGTGCACAACATAGCGTACATGATGGATCCGATGGCTGGTGCATATGGGATCCCATTCGTACGCTCCCTCTCTTCACAAGATTGGGGACATTGAGCTCTAGAGACGGTGACTCCATGTAGCATGGGGATGTTGCCTCTCTTTGAGTTCTCCATGCTGAACCGCTTCATCACTTTGTCAATGTACGTGCTCTGACTTAGTGCGAGAAGCCTTCTAGATCTATCTCTATAGATCTTAATTCCTAGAATGTAGGATGCTTCTCCTAAGTCCTTCATTGAGAAAGTATTCCCAAGCCAAGTCTTTACCTTCTCTAAGGCTAAGACATCATTCCCCATCAAAAGTATGTCATCCACATGCAATATGAGGAATGTGATCGAGCTCCCACTAACCTTCTTGTACACACAAGGTTCATCTTCATTTTGAATAAAGCCAAACACTTTGACTTTGTCATCAAATCGAAGATTCCAACTCCGAGATGCTTGCTTCAATCCATAGATTGACCTTTGCAGCTTACAGACTTTATTGGCATTCTTTGGATCTACAAAACCTTCAGGCTGTGTCATGTACACATCCTCATTTATATTCCCGTGAAGGAATGCGGTTTTAACATCCATATGCCAAATCCCATAGTCATAATAAGCTGCAATAGCAAGCATGATCCTGATGGACTTGATCATGGCAACTGGAGAAAAGGTTTAGTCATAGTCAACACATTGAATTTGTCGAGATCCCTTCGCAACCAATCTGCCTTTATAAGTTTGCATATTGCCATCCATGTCGGTCTTTTTCTTGAAGACCCACTTGCACCCTATGGGTTTTATCCCTTCGGGTGGTTCCACCAAAGTCCATACTTTGTTGGAGTACATGGATTCCATCTCGGATCTCATGGCTTCAAGCCATTTCTCAGAATCTGGTCCTTCCATAGCCTCTACGTAGGTAGTTGGATCATCATCTATGATCAACTCACCACCTTCCTGAATCACAAGGTATCCAAACCTCTCAGGTTCAAGGCGGGTCCTACTAGATCTACGAGGTCCTTGTGTTACCTGAGGAGACTGAGATTCCACAACACCTTGTGAATCTCCATTTTCCTCTCGTACATCTACTGGTTCAATGTTTTCTTGTTGGGCTCGAACCTCTTCAAGCTCTATTTTCCTCCCACTGCTTCCTTTGGAAATAAATTCCTTCTCTAGGAACACAACTGTCCTGGCAACAAACACTTTGTTGTTAGTAGTGTGGTATAGATAATATCCCCTTGTTTCCTTGGGATATCCAACAAAATAACATTTATCAGACTTGGGTCCAAGCTTATCAGGAAACATTTTCTTAACATAAGCCTCACAACCCCAAATCTTTAGAAAAGACAAATCGGGACGCTTCCCGTACCATATCTCATATGGTGTCTTTTGAACCGATTTCGATGGTACACGGTTAAGTGTAAACGCGGCGGTTTCAAGAGCATAACCCCAGAAAGAAATTGGAAGATCAGCAAAACTCATCATTGATCACACCATATCCAACAATGTGCGATTCCTTCTTTCAGACACACCGTTATGCTGTGGTGTTTCTGGCAAAGTCCATTGTGATACAATACCACGGGCTCGCAGAAGGTCCTCAAACACCTGGCTTAAGTATTCTCCACCTCGATTGGATCGAAGTGCCTTAATACTTTTACCAAGTTGGTTCTGTACTTCATTCATGAAATCCTTGAACCTTTCAAGGGTTTCTGACTTATGTTTCATCAGGTACACATAGCCATACCTACTGAAGTCATCAGTAAAGGTAATGAAGTACTGATACCCACCTCTGGCATTAGTTCTAAAAGGCCCACATACATCAGTATGTATGAGTCCTAATAGATCACTAGCTCTCTCACATTTACCTGAAAAGGGAGTCTTGGTCATCTTGCCCAATAAACAAGATTCACATGTCTCTATTGATTCATAATCAAAAGAGTCTAGATAACCATCTTTATGGAGTCTAGAAATGCGCTTCTCATTTATGTACCCTAGACGACAATGCCAAAGATATGTTTTGTTTGAGTCGTTGAGTTTTTGCTTTTTGGTGTTTACGTTGTATACACTTGTCTCCAAATCTATCAAGTATAGACCATAAGACATTGGGGCACTGCCATAAAAGATCCCATCTTTAGAAATGGAACAATTTCCATTCGTAATAAGAAATTCAAATCCATCCTTGTCCAAACAAGAGACGAAAATAATATTCCTATTTATGGCAGGTACATAATAGCAGTTCTTTAACTCTATTATTAGCCCACTCGGTAGAGTTAACTCATAGGTTCCTACGGCACTGGCGGCAACCCTTGCCCCATTGGCAACACGTAGTTCAACCTCGCCTTTCTCCAAAGGCCTACTTCTCTTAAGATCCTTCACATTTGAACAAATGTGAGATCCGCATCCGGTATCAAGTACCCATGACGAAGAAGTAGTAAAGTTAATCTCTATCACGTATACACCAGAAGTAGAGATCTCTATCTCTGACTTCTTCTTCCATCGTTCCTTCCATCCTCTCCATGTAGAAGAAATTGGTTTGGCGAGAGAACCCTTCTCTCCCTTACCTTTCGTTCCATTGATCTCTATCAATGAACTTTCTTTCTTCTTCACTAACGCATTAAGCGTACATAGAGTGGATTCAAAGGCTCCTGGTATATCTGGATTGTGCAGAACACTTCTCACAGTCCTCAACCAGTTATGGAATTTGTTCTCAATTAATTTTCCCATTTTAAAAGATGATTCTTTTGCCATTCTACAAGAGAAAATTGCATTTGTCAAAACTCCTTTTGATTTGATTTGAATAAAATTTGACGATAGTTAATTAGGCCTTTAATTAATTACCGCTCCCACTATTTTGACTCAAATTGACAACCCTCACCATCAATTCGGAAGATTGCAGCGTACAATCTTCTAGTGGGTCAAGATCCTGAAATCCTCTGAGCCATGGACCAGCTAGGGCTGTCACCCACAACTCAGATCTCCCAGGTAGGCAACTTTTGCAAATTGCATCATATGCAACTCTTGAAAGATGTCACATGCAACTCCTTGCCATGATCATCTCCATGCCTCAAGGTGCTAGATCCTATCTAGGTCACCTTGTTAAGTCCGACCCAAAGGCAACACGATGAATATGCACCCTGCTAGGGCAGACCCACATGTTCATCCTTCACGCTTCCACGAGATAGACGGTGCACCACGCTAGGGCGTGCCCACACTTGGTCGATCAAACTTTTCACGTGTGTCGCATTTGGAAGACATCTAAAACTTTAATATTTAATGAGGGATTTGGTTTTTATATACATATACATATCCAATCACCACTATATATAGTACGTATCATATACATGCTATATCCCACATAAAACATGCAAAACGATAAAAGCAATGATTATGGCCATCCTATTGTGTTTCCTCGAGCCAAGAGGAATCACGGTCATCTAGGTCTACATCACATGCAACCTGTACAAGATGAAATATGTGCCTGCCTTTCTGGGTTTGATCAGCTCATCTTCATGACTGATTGGTTCGCCATCAAGTTGGTCATTCGGGTGCCACCAGCCGATCGACTGGCGCCTCCAGCCGATCGGTTCACCGGTCGTTGTGCATCTCCTTAGATCGCCACCCGCTCGTCTCACTCCTCAAACCGGTCGTCTGGAACGTCAACCGATCGGTTCACGCCTTGAACCGATCGTCCCATTCGTCGTCAAGTCGTCCACCGTTCTTTGATATGACAGGAAATAAAATCTATCTTATTTACTATTGAATTGTGAAACCCTGAGTTACATTCGGGGGGAGCAAAGGTAGGAAAGAAGTCTCGAATTATTTCGAGTTACATCAGGAATAGGAGAAAGGGAATCGGTGCGCAAACCGAGATGCAAGCAACCACATACAACCACACACAGATATAGGGTTTATCGGCCATAACCATGGTACACATCCACCACAAAATTCCTTTAAGGGCGACGCGTATCGAGTGCATTAATATTACATATCATATATGTATATTTGGGATTTGTGGATTGGACATGCATAAAGCTAATTTAATTCGCATCGTATGCAATAAATAAAGGCGATAAACCAAAATCGATCATATCGATAATCCTAAAATATAGAGCAGTTGACGTGGCTCTGATACCACTGTTGGGTTTTACGGGAGGCAGAGAAGCAGCGGAAACAAAAATTTTCTCCCCAAAACCCAGAACAAAAGAAATCGCGTCAACGTCTATACAATAGGAAAGATGGTTTGTGGATGCATACCTTGTCCCGAGGCTTGCTCGTCGACAGTACCTCGCGCCTTGCGCGGTCTTCACCTCCGGTCTTGAACGGTGTCTGTACAGCTCCTAGTCGCACCGGGACTAAAGACTCCTGATCTCACCGGGACTGTCGGGATTGACAGTTGTCCTCCGAGCGACAGAGGTCTCCCGCCTCTGCAGTCGTCCACACGGACTGCTTGGAACTCTGATCTCGTTGTCCCACAAGGAATCAGAAGGAGTCGTACCCTCCTGTCGGCGTACTAGTCACCGACACACTCTCCTGCCACCAGTCGCTTTCTGCAGTTGTCTTTCCCTTGCTGTGTCTCCCTTATCGGGTAACACTTGCTCAGGCTCTCTCGGTTACCAAAACCAGAGAGAACGACAATTTACAGAGCAACTGGTTGCACTGAGTTGTACTTTGAGAAGCCCCCAATACCCCTATATATAGGAGAGTCATGAGATAGGGTTCTCTATCTCGGGCAATGGGGGACTAAAGCAAGAGTAGAAGGGTTCGAGATTTTCCACAAAAACAACCAACTGCGTAACCTGAACCGATCGTTTCACAACTGAAACGGTCGGTTGGGGATCTGAGCCGGTCGGTTGACACCTCAACCGATCGGTTGGAACCCATGAAACGGTCGGTTCACTTCTGAACCGGTCGGTTCGTGGTCCTGATCAGTTCCCGATTGACTTTTCTTCTTTTGTTTCGAATTGGTATCAAATACCAATCCTTGTTCCAATCAAATTGGGCAAGTGAAACGAAAGAAAATTTCTCACCAATCTTACTTTCCCAACTTGCTCGGTTGGACTTGAACCGATCGTTTCAACACTTGAACGGATCGTTTCACCCTGTCCATGAGCCGATCAACTCACAAGTTGAGCCGATCGGTTCACCAAGCTCAGCCGATCGGTTCATCACATGAGTCGATCGGTTGGGAGTGTAGATTGTACAGAATCAGTCAATCGCAGTTTCAATCAATTCAATACTCTAATCAATCAGTCCAACACCTTGAACACTATGATACTGAGCTATCAATTGATTGAGTGTTTAATTGAACTACTAAACTCCTTTAGTAATCAATCTAAACATGTTTGTGGATAAACTCCTATTCCAGGTTAAATCCTATGTGTGTGACCCTGCATGTCCATTTCACGTTGGCAGTGAAAGTCCATAACACTTATGACTTCACAAGCAAAGAGCGGTGCCTAGTCACACATCAGTGCTACCCAAGTGAAATAGAAAGTTGGAGAACAACTTTCAATCCTACAATCCGTGAATGGTGTTACAATGAATGTATAATTCCTTTGTCACTGATATCCTGAATGAACTCGAGGCATGGAACAATCATGCTGTCAATGTTCATTCATTTCCTTGATCTCAGAGAAGACTGGATGAGATGTGTGTGACATCAATATCACATATTGATTCACACGTGCATGCGCATGCCTTTCTCAATCCTACTCATCAAGTGGCTAAGGACATCAAAGTATCAAACTCCCTCAGGAGGGACAAATCCTATATCTATCACTCACCCCTCAAAAGCCCCATGTGTCAAAGCCACCCAATCATCACCTTTATAACAACCCATGTTTCAGGACTGCGTTTGATGATGTCAAAGTGTACCCAACGACATGTGTTGAGTGTAGTGATTTCAGGTCTAAGAATCACACTCACCACCATCACTGTGAGGGCTGACTGTGATTACCAAGTCATGGTTCCATGTGTCACTCTCACGGTGGGTTTGTCCGGTACCTTGTTCTCTAACATGTACCTATGTGCTTGGTTTGATATCACTATATCATGACTAATGAGATTCTGTCATCAACCAACACACAATCTAGTCTTTAGTGTTATTGATGTCTATGGTTATTTCCACAATAACAACCGACTAGGGACCAAACAAGAATGTATACTCTTAACATCCGTATGATCTCATCGTTTAGGTCCTCAACCCAAAAACATACGTCATTGAGTAAAACAATTCTTTAGACATCTATCATGTTACACTATCATCTCAGAAACAGTTTAAACATATAGATCGGAAATTGCCTTTATTATTATTCAAATCATTTACAAAGTATCCCATTACAATTATCATATGACTTGCTCTATGGGCATACATACCAACAGATGTAGCAGTAGCGAAATCTTCAAATCGTCTAAGAAAATGTGCATAATGTGGCACGAACATGAACGAACAATGTGCTGATGATATGATGTAGGTACCATAACTCTAGCGCATGAACCGTGGGGGCTTGACGGGAAAGGAGATCATCCATCAAGGAAAGTCCCAAGTAGATCAGCGGAAGGCGATGCCGTAAGAACAGATGCAGCTCGGAGAAGACGTGATGAAGCAGCTCGGTGAAGATAAATCTGGATGAATCAACCTTGCAGATGTAGACTTGGCAGGCTAGAAATTGATGAGCTTCTGAGAAGTCTGAAGAAGCACCCATCTCTCTCTAAAAAATGCAGCAAGGGTGATAATGTTGTCTGAAAATGGAGAACAGGTGTGTTGAACGAAGCTCCATGAAGATAACTTGGAATATGTAGCCTGAATACATATATTATCTCTTCTTATACTCTCTCTCTCTCTCATACATACTCCTGTATGCTCTCTCTTCTCATCTCTTCCTCTCTTCTCAACGAGAGTGAGTGTTTGGTGCGGAGAAATGGATATATGACCCCCTGCACGTGGAAAAAGGGATACACACATGATGGGTGGGTGGGAAAGGAATTGGTGGATTTGAGAGGAATCTGTGATACGGAGATGTGTAATATGTGGAGAATGAAACCGATAACTGGAGAGAATATGCTAAATGGGTCAATGTAAGATCCAGGTAGAAAATTAAATGAAAAAAAATCTACTAGGCTTAAAAACGGATCCAATTAGCTAAAGACAGATACGATTAAGGATCCCAATATCAACATGCATATTGTATATGCGTTGCAGTAGAAAAATATTGGGGTTGTTTGGTAGTGGTGGAGAGTGATGGGTGACCGCACTTTAGCCAGGGATAGGTGAAGGCGTTGGGTCATTGATGACGATGACAACGACTGAAGGGTGTGATCGTTGGCTGGGGATATTGTTACTGAATAATGAGGCAGTAACTTAGCAGGGGACAAACACAGAAGATGACGATGATCGCATCGGCTGGTGGCGACGTGATGCAACAACAACACGATGGTTGTCGTTGGCTGCAGTTTTCGCTGCTGGTTGGTGGCGGTAGCGCTCCTGCTTTGTGCTGACGGCGTCGGGCGTAGGGCTGGCGGGCATGGGCAGGCAGCGGCGGCTGCTGTTCTGGATGACAACGTCTACGGTTGGCGGCGCTGCTGGGGACCGACGACGTTGCTGCTTGTAGCTGGCGGCTGCTTGCTGTTGGATACGACGGCCACGTGACGCGACAACGGGAATGATCCGGCGGCGGGAATGATGCGACGACAGATGGATGGATAGATAGGAGATAGCCGGGAAGGACAACACTGACGTATAGAAAGAAAATATGATCTTTTAAGAAAGAGAAGCCATGGAGGCCGGGATTTACCTGGCGGGCGACCGACCTAAACCATGGCTATGGCGGCCGTCGCCCGTAGGCGGAGGTGGAGCCCCTGTTGCTGTCTCTCTCTCGGAGAGAAGAGCAGTGGCTAGGGCTTCTGTTTGCGGCGACTAGGAGAGAAGAGGGAAGCGACAACTAGGGTTCCCTAAGAGCGAACATGCTCTGATACCATCTGGAAACAAGATTGCTGTAATTGAATTGAATGCAATGAGATGAATACAAGACTGGACGCCCCTATCCTATATATAGGAGAGGGGAAACACTTAAGACTTGGGACACAAGTCATGTAGACGGGCTGAGACACAAAAGCCCAATAACTAATTAACCTATTAACTAAATATGCTAATATATAATCCCTAACAAGTCTAATGCTCAATGACATCCCTCTTCAATTCTCATTTGGCTGGCCATAACCTTTGAGAATGGAGAGGCTCAATCATTAGCTAGGGTTACTTTAATACTTGATATCTAAACTAGGTAAACATATACCTCTGTCATCTCTATCTCTTCTAGGATGAAAACTCTAGTCATTTTAGGTCATAACTTCTTTTCTTGAGTCTACACTTATACCTATTCTCATATCTTCTTTCTAGGCTGACAATGTGAATCATGTTTGCCTAGTGGCCATTTACCAAATTGCTCTGATACCATAATGTAACACTGCACTTTTCATATCACATGAGCGGAAACATTCTTACTCAAGTGGGTGTCATAAAATGATGATCTTAGCAAAATGAATAAATGAAACACTTTTCATTGATTTAAAACCAATTCATACATAGTTCTTGACAAAAGAAAACTACATATTGTTCATCTATGAAATCTAGTCTACTTGGTGATATGGCTAAACATGATATACATGACATCCCACCAGGCAAAGCTTGAAGATCTCCTAGTCTTGATTTTTCCTCTTTTTGTCCTTCACTTGCTCCAAGTCCTACAGACATCTCGTCCCCAGCCATACAAAACAAACATCGCATCAATAAGCGGCATATAGCACTTTATATGTCATAAAAATAAATATAACTTGACATGAGTGAAATTGACATGAAATAACTTGACATAAACTTGAACATGAATTTTCTTAAAAATTCATGATTCATTAATGACATGAAGAATTGAACAGTAAGTATATGCATCCCTCTATTACGCCCACTTAGGAGCACATGATTTCTAGGAAAGCCCTTGACGACCCCTTGAGGTCCATGATTCAGGAGCATATAAAAACTAATTCAATTTCATTTATCTTAACATTGACTTTACATTAACATTGACATTAACATTAACACAATGCTTGAACTTTAACATGATGGAATTTCTCCCCTCGAATCATAATGAGATTTCTCCCTCATAAACCCTAATAGGGTTTCCCCTTTCTCGAGCATGATTCATTAATCATAATCATAATCAGTAATCATAATTAGGATTTTACCATAGACCATAAGTAATCAACCAATCAAACAATGATAAGTATACATGGTGTCATCTTGAGCAAACAGTCATAATTCATGCAATCATCTAAGGTGCATAATCATAAATAACAATCAATAAACCTAAGTACTTGTGCCAAAAATGCATGGCCCGCTTACATAGAGTAGGTCACCTTAAGGTCAACTTCTCTGACTTGATTGGGTCTTTAATCACTTGTAATTTGATTTTAAAACATAGTGTGTACATAAGTTCATAATCATTAAACCCTAATCTTGGTCTTTGAACTTTTGAAGAGTTTGAATGTGTAAAACATCATTTGGAAACAGTCTAGATCAATAGAAAATCAAAAGAGCTTTCCAACGAAGATGGTAAGGCCAACTTTCTAAGGCTTCTTTAGAGAGTTTGATAGCTCTCCTAGGGTTTCCCTCTAGCTCTGATACCATGTGAATGCTAAAGGAAGGTGCGAGAATCCTTAAATGCGATTCCTCCTCTCTCCCATTTGTCTCATGCACCTCGTGCCTTTCTTTCCTCCGCGATCTTCTCTGGTCCATTAGTCAGAGTAATTCAACACGTTCTCACAGTTGGGGTGCTTCTATATTTACATACAAGAGACTTTACAAACTTTACACATAGTTCCTTGACTTTTCTCTCACTCACAAGTAGGTCTCTATATACACATATTAATCGGACTTTTCTTTTCACATGACCAGATATCCTATCATCATTAGTGTGGTACATGACTATCACACCTTTTGTGTGTGTGCTTGTTGGGGGTTGGGAATTCACGGAACACCTACTTGCATATACACAAACACACGCACATGCACCACTCACGCAAGTGCACACAAATGGACACTCACACAAATGTTTGGACAGTGGTGTCATTGTGCTTTTGGATAACCAACGTGCGACATAATTGTATTAAGGACGCTGCATCGACTTGGTAATTATACCCTTGGATATTATGGTGTTGTTGCTTGTATTAAAGGTTATAAATTATCCACTATATGTTTATTCCATGGTTATCAGAACTGAACTGGACTGGCTGGTTGAACCGGGAACTAGTCACTCTACCGGGTCGGTTCTCTCCCAAAGTCGGAAATGAAGTCCGACCGACATCAAATCGGTGAATCGACTAACCAGTCCTGTTTTAGCCCAACCGACCGGTTCTCTCACCTTACAAGTAAATGTATTTTTGCTGCTAGTTTTTGTTAATCAATATTGAATACAATATAAATGTTGGTATATAAATGTCCACGAAGAGAATAATATTTGTTATTTGGTCTATTTGTCAAGTTATTGTGAGCAATTGTGCTATTATTCATGTTTTATAACTTTTGCAGGGATATTTTCCATGAGTATCAAAGACATTTATATATTTTTAAACTATTAGTGACGTCATGCTGACATTATCGGTTGAATCGGTCAGACCACTGGTTGAACCAGTGAACCGTGAACCAGAGCCCTCATCGGTTCGTTGACCGGTTCGAGTCTGACAACCCTGGTTTATTCTGTTAAGTGCACACTTAATTTTTTTGAAGTCTGCGTCTGTCATTTTCTTACAATGTTGTTCGTTCAATTTCCATCTACATGTTTTAAAAACGTGTCTGAGTATGTTTAGGTTTACCAATATACATGTTATATATATTTTTATCCATGACATAGGTAGTGAGTGGAGATGATTATGTGCTCCAACAGGACGAAGTAGGAAGGCGAGGATAGAAAGTATTTACCCAAAAATTCCACTCATTCTTGCAAAATTAAGTTTGGGGTATGGGTAAATTTGAACTTTACCTATGCCAATTGAACAAAATTGTGGAAATGTTAACCAAAGTTACATAATATAGAGGAGAACTACAATTAATGGCCTACCAAGTACTAACATATATTGATTTGACCGCCAACAACTATGCATGTAAAGTTGATGCCTAATATATATTTGATATTTTTTACATATGTGATAACTAGAATTTATGATGTATCTCTGTTGCTGAGGATTTCGGTGGAACCAAATGAGTCCATAAAACCATATATATATTGGATGTCACAAACAAAAATGTAAGTTTTCATAAGCCATTAAACACAATTTACACTGGATGTCAGAAAGAAAAATGTTGCTCACAATCTGTCATATTAAATGGTAATTACATGAAACTACTTTTTAGCCATATATTTCATGTTTACTGAATAATGAATTGTTTATATTTTTCAGGATCAACAAAAGCTAATCAACAACCTCAAAACCATTCAAGATTACCTATGCTCTTTCGAGTCACAGGCAAAGCTTCATTTCCTTATTTCTATCTTTAGAATAATTTGTATTGCCCTGTACATTCAAGAGACTAAATAATTTGTAAATTCTTCTTAGTTTTGACCTTTATACTCAATGCATTCTTATAATTGTTTTTAGAAAGTATTAGCCTATTTAGTTAATAGGTTAATTAGTCTATTATGTACACGTGCTTGATTGCCTTGGCCCATTAGGGTTTAGTCCGCTTCCTTGTAATTGCCTCCTGTCCTATATATAGGATAGGGGTGTACATATCAATATACAACAATTACAGTGTCCCACAAACTTGTTAACATGGTATCAGAGCGTGCCCTAAGGACCTAACCGTAGTCGCCGCCTCCGCTTCCCTCTCCTCTTTCCACGTTCGATGTTGCCCTAGCCACCACCTCTCGTTCTTAGAGAGAGCAACAACGAGAGAGCACCGCCTGCGGGTGGCCGCGGTCTCCATGGCTAAGGCCGACCGCCTGCCAGACACATCCTGACCTCCATGGCTTCTCTCCCACTTTCTTAAAGATCCAAACTTCATCTATTTGCTGGCACCATCCTGGCCATCTATGCTTTTTGATCCACAGTCAAAGTAGCCACTGAGTCTCCCTCGTGGCCGTTAGCGTCAACTCGTCACTTTCCCCGAGTTCTCCTCAAAGAAGATTTGTTCGTCACGTAACTCCGTGCATAGCCACGCCAACATCTACCTTCAGTTCCAGCAACAGTCTTCATCGTGTCTGTCGGCTTGTGCCGCCTTCGAGTCCAGCAATCATATCCACCCATCACTCCATCGCTCCACTTCTCGGGACCCTGGACGACATTTATTTCCTTTCCAGTTCAGATCGTGGTCAAGCAAAGAGACTCCACTATGTCCTGTTCACATGATCTACAGGAGAACAAAAGACGACGCTAATTCTCGTCGACCCATGATGCTGATTCCCAAGGTTCTTTGTCTCCTTAACGATGTTAATTCCCGTCATATCATGCTTCATCGACACCTTACACAGCGTGTTGGCCAACAAATACGTGGTTGTCTAGAATTCACTTGGCGACGCAAAGGTTTGTCCAGATCGCAAGTCACACAACGTGTTGGCCAACCAACATGGCGTGTCGGTGGGAATCTATTATCTTCGAGTTCGCTTAGATTGCAAGTTACACGTGTATTAGCCAATCAACACGATGTGTCATTGGAGATATTATTTACGCCTCCAACATGCTACAAAACGTGTAGGATCCCTGCACGACGCGTTGCAAGGAGTTTTTCATTTTTGAGCAAAGGAGCTACACAACGTATCACCAACCTCACACGACGTGTCATCATGAGTCTGCCTCTCAGCCTTGAAAATCTTTACGGTGTGTCCGCAACCTACATGGCGTGTTGCAATCGCCTGTTTCAAATACAAGTTATGACATCCTCCTATGGGTCGGACAAATGTCCTTTTTGGGTCAAGAAAAGATCTATTTAATTTCATCTATCCGGATCTTATAAACAGGTTATTTTGCATATATTCTCCAATTATCGGTTTTCCTACCGAGTTCCATTCCAGTAGTGCTACTCCTCTTTCTATTGAGTTCTCATTCTGGTAGTATTTCTATTTTACATTTTTCCTTTCCCACCCTCCCACCTATCATGTGTCTTTCCACGTGTAGGGGGGTCACATGTCTCTTCCCCATGCCATCTACTCATACTCTTTGTAGTTGGAGTGTGGGGGGATATATACGAGAGTGAGAGTAAGAGAGAGAGGAGGGTATGAGGAGAAAATGAGAGAGAACATATGAGGAGAGAGATAAGGAGATGAGAGTGATATATTCCAGACTATCTTCACGGAGCTTCGTATTTTTTAGCAAATATGCTTTCATGATGTCTTTGTGGCACTTCATTCGCACTTAGCATCACTTTACATGTGAGACAACGTGGAAGGATCTCACAGTTACAACATTGATACCAAGCCTTTCATATTTTTACTGCATTATGTATGTTGGGACAAGAGTTGTTGCGGCTAATTCCAGCCTCTAGTTCCCTTTGTTGTTGATGACGTTTCAGTTATCAGTCTCGCTACATTCTAATGAGAAAGATGGTTGTTTCTCCATTAGTTTTCTCCGAAGCTCAACATCTTCTAGCATGTGCATTCAATATTTGCAAGGATTCATTCAGATTAATCTTCACCTAGCTAGTTCAGTTACGTCTTGTCTGAGTTGCATCTTCTGCTGATCTGCTTGGGCTTCTTCTTGATGCTGCCTTCATTCCTATCAAACCCCCAAGATTCATGCACCAGACTTGGGGAACCAGTATGCCAGCCATCAACACCTCGTCCATCTCGTGTTCGTGCCGCATTAAGCATGTATGTGGTCTTTTGCACTAATTCCAGCTGGCTATACTTCTCAGATGATTTGAAGACATCTCTATTGCTACATCGACATTATGCCTCCGCGTTTGTGCTGTGTTATGTACATGGGGATGTGTTGACTGTGCGCTTATTCCACTCACATTCATCTCCAGTGAAGATGGCGTAGTCATGGTACTTCTGATCGTATGGTCCAATTTGATTGTGGCGAGATTCTGTTGTGACGTTCAGATTCCATATATCAGATGTTCTTCATTCTAGATGCACTTCAAAAGATCTTCTCCAAAGCTCAAGCATTTCCCAACCTGCAGAACTCAACTCAAAAGAGGTGTCATCATATGTTTAATTAGGAAGTATTGTTTAAGAGGGAGCAATTTTTTTTGTATCGGGAGTGACATTTATCATTTCTATCCTAAGAAGTACAGACACAGACACTGAAACAAATTTGGACACAGACATGGACACGAGACACGACAATTTTCAAAAAATATAGGACACGGACACGGACATGGACACGGACACGACGTTGGACACAACGATGGATATACATATATACATACACATATTTACATAAATGTATACAGTTAAATAAATGTATATATATATAACTATATTTGTACACACAACAAACTCCATAATTCTTCACAACAATCACAAGCAAAATAACTATGATACCCACTCTATATTCACATTTGTATTCAAACCCACTATGTTGATCGTTATAAAATTTAGCATTGAAAATAATATATTAAATTATTATAATATCCACAAATGATGGACTACAAGAAAATTATTCTAAATTAATTACACAACGATTTAATAGCTACCGTACTGATGGAGGTGGGTAGTATAAGGAAGAGGAGGGGAAGCAGCAATGATAGAGGGGGCATGTGTATGGGTGGTGCTGATGGTGGTGAAGCAAGTGGAGGGTAACACGTTTAATAGTCATGTATGAGTGGAGGGTAGAGGGAAGAGATTAAAGCGAAACATAACTGCATGTTAGTTGGAGGAAAGGGGTGGAGGAGAAGTTTTGATAGAGTAGGAAGAAAAGGTGGGTGGAGGAGTGGACACATTAGAGGACCAATGAAGTAGGAAGAAGAGGAGAAAAGGATAGAGAAGAAAATCAAGACGAAGATGAGGAAAGAAGTTCCAAGAAGGGAGTGGCCGCTCTAGGTGTTGGCAGCTCCTATTGCAAATGGTTGTCGCAAACGGATGTTGCTTATGGCAGTTTCAATTCCTAGTGGTTGCTGCTGCAAAAGTTGCTTGTAGCAGCTCCATCTCCTTATGGTGGCTGCTTGCAGCAACTTCAGGACCTAGCTGCTACTTGCAGCAACTGCTTCAAGAGGTGGTTGCATCCTATCTCTATGGGAACAACAACAATTAGAGGGGAAGGCTTGTTAGTCACCTCTTGAGGGAAAGAATTGAGGGTTTTGGTGAGGAGTTGGGGTTTGGTCAAGGAGTCTACAGGGTTGGCTTTTATTTTCTCTTTTCTTTTTAGTTAGGTCTTATGTGGTTTGGTTTGGCTGTGTCCAGGAAGCGTCCTGGACGTGTCCAGCTTGCAAATATAAAAATATGGAACTGAACACGCTAGAGGAGTGTCCGCCGTGTGTCCATGGTGTGTCTGGGTTGGACACGTGTCGGACACGGACACGGCAGTCTCTGGGAAGTGTTTGTGCTTCCTAGTTTCTATCTGTTATCGTCAGTGTTTTAAAAAGCGGCCTAGGCGGCCGCTTAAGCGCCAACAGGTGCTGTCCGCCTAAAAACACGCTTAAGCGCCACTTAAGAAAATTTGAGAAAAGCGGACGCTTTTTGCCCGCTTAACCTGCTTTTTCCCGCTTAAAAAAAAAACGAATGTAAGCATATAACAATAAGTACATTATATGCCCCGATTAGCATTGACTATAATATATTAAACTAGCATACATTAGATGTTCTATGATATACCTAGTTCTAATTTAGAATGCATACTTTGTATGTAAGCTGTAATGATATGGTATTTTTGTGATGTATCCAAGTAAATTATAGGTAACTATTATCTAATTTAGAATGCATACTTTGATTAAACGTACTGCTGTAATGTATGACTATTGGATGATGTGCAGATGTAACAATATGTTTGTAAGCTAGCTATGTTTACTGTTTTGCTATGTAAACATGTGATACAAAATTGTTGTTACATCTTGTACATACTTATTATTTTATGTGTAGGGTGCTTTATCTATGACAAGTATATTGTTTACAATATTGTATAGATACAATCATCGTTGTGTAGTTGTGTTATAAACTATTTGGGTGTTTTATATTGTCTTGTACAATGTTTAGATATGTATAGAAATTTCAAACATATAGTATTTATATACATATATATGTAATTTTGCATAAAAGTTTATAGGAATTGGAAAACCGCTGTTCTAAAAAGCGCCTGCTTAATCGCCCGCCTAGCGATTAATCGGCTACAAGGTCCCATCCGCACGCTTCCCGCGTCGTGCTTTTTAAAACCTTGGTTATCGTTTAATCGAGTCATGTAAACCTTGGACATGTGTTCACCCATGTTCCAGCTTGAGAGGGAGTGTTAGAAAGTATTAGCCTATTTAATTAATATGTTATTTAATCTATTATGTACATGTGCCTTTTTGCCTGGGCCCATTAGGGTTTAGTCTGCTTCCTTATAATTGGCTCCTCTCCTATATATAGGACATGGGTGTACATATCAATATACAATGATCACAGTGTCCCACACACTTGTTAACAATCGTCACTTCTCCAAAACATCAATTGTAACAAGAAACTAGCTGCAATTATGAGCTGCCTTTCTGTTGCTTTCTTTCTAGAACTTAGCTGCAGCATCTTTGTATTTTTTTCCCTGTGTCTAACATTGTGCTCTTTTTTTTTTTTGGGGGGGGGGGGGGAGGTCAACCCTTCCCCTCTGTTGAGCACCTTAGATCGTACTTCTGCCACAATTTTGGGCAACCAAGTCCCATTGTTGCTTGTAGAAACATGAAGGTACAAAGTGCTCCCTATGATTCTTGTCGAGTTTTCTTGTTTGCACATCTTGTAGTCTATATGTGGTTGGAAGGATTGTTGCTAGTGGTTAAGGCACCATGGGGACTTCCCTGTGGGATGCTAGTTTGCCACAACAATCTTCCGTGGAAGCTTGGTACTAGTTTGTTGTTGCCTTTCTTCCTTCCATGACCACTGCCCTATCTGTGGCTTAATTTGGTAGAGAGCTGGATGGAGCTTTCCTGAGGTTGGCATGGGCCACATGAGGACTTGAGGTATGTAAATCAATCTCCTCACAAGGTTTGTTTTATTGCCCTTGTCATCTCCACCACATTGTGATGAAACACTCTTGAGTCTGTGGTCCAGGTTATTTAGACCTTGATGGGGTAAAAAATGTTTCAATCCCCGCCCTCATCAATAGATATCTTAGTCATCTAAGTAGGGTGTTTGTGACTCAAAATCATGACTAGCTTATATCAACACATTGACATTCTAAAACTGTCTTGTTGTTTCAATTAACATGTAGTCCCCTCCTATTATTTTTGGTTTCGCTTGACATAGCCGTCCATTGCATGAAGGGGGTCTCAAACCCTTACTTGAGTGTTATCATTTGCTTCTTGTGTAATTTGAGCAATTGAACACCTACAAAAAGTCTGAAATGTCGTTCTTCCTTGCCTTAGTCGTTGACCCTTGTAGATGTTCCTCATGTGTGCTTGATCGAGCATGACCCTTTGTGCTGTCCACTAACATAATTTTCGCGCTGTTTCGGATGGTCCACAAACAGAAATTTACCAAAACTTAGACAATAATTTCAACAGATTCGTTCTTGTCGACACAGATTGACACATGATTTCGACAGCCAAATAAAGGAATTAAGTTGTGAAATTTTACCAGGATAATCGACAGATATAAATACCCCTATTTATGAAATAAATCATTTATTGATATCGGGGCGGGCTCCTACACGTGTGTGAAAGAAACTAGACTGTTTTGATGACAACTTTGATGACCAATGAAGAAAAAAGTTTATAGAACCTTTTAAGCACAATCTATTGCAACTCAATTTATAGAGCACCATATTCCCCTACCAACTCGGGAAGCTCCACCATAACCATCACCATCACCATTACCATCACCATTACCATCACCATCAGATTGAGTTGCCATCTCCTGAAAATTATAAAACATGCAACAAATTACCCCATCAATAATCAATTTAAATTGATACTTGGTAGCTTATATTATAGATCATCAAAGAGTTAAAATACTAAATTAGTCTCAATTTAGGTTTGAAATTATTAATAAAAAAGGTTAAATTACATACTAATAGCCTAATATATTGAAATCAATTGAATGCATATAACTTTTTATTGTTCTTAGCAGTAGTTGAAATTTGATAATATCATACATAAGGTTATGTTGTCTTTTCAGATTTTTAATTTTATTCATCTTAATGATCAAAATTATGAATGAGTTAACTTAAACTTAAACATTATATATTTATAATATTTTTACTAAAATCATATCATCATATTTAAGTATAATTTTAACATTTCTTAAGTGTTACATAATTTATATTGACATAACTTTTATTAAAACTTCAAAAAGCTCATTTTGGAATATTTTATCCATTATTTTGAGAACTATGATCTATATATCAAGTTAAATTTGTAAAATAATTGGAAAATCATTCAATTTATAACATAATTTCATAAATCGACAAGTATAAGTCGTAGATCAAAAGATTTGGAGAAGATATATGATCTATCACTTACAACTTCCATTTTTTTGGAGTAGATCACTTAGATCTGCATAGAAGGGGGTTAGAGTTAATTAAATAGATGTCAATGGAAAGGAGAGTGAGTAAACTTACCTTTGACCCAAAGAAGAAATCCTCCAAAGGCAAGAGAATGCAAACAAATCGCTCAAAAACAAACCTGCCTAGAGAAGCACCCATCTTGCAGTTGCTTTGCAAAATAATGAACCCTTTCAGGCGTGTTTTTTCAAATGAAGGCCGAAGCTGAGCTTTTTCACTGAAAGTGATGTGTTTTGGCAAATTTTCGCCCCACCTTAAAAATATCGATTTTTTCTCCAGAATCTTACCACTCCATAGGGAGGTGCATTTCTATGTCTGATCCTGTCCGAAACTGATTTGGCTAGGTTGAAAGTGTGAGATTTTGACTGCAATTTTAAACTATGGTTGAGACCCTAGTACTAGATGTAAAAATTGAGCAAAAATTTGCGAAATCCATTTCGACCAAATTTTTGAATTGGTTGAAAAACTTTGATGATAAAGAATTCCTAATCTATATGTTTCGATGTGTATTTTAGAGAATATACATACATATTATGCTAATTAATCTAAAATTAATAATATGAAGGAATTTCATCACAATTATAAATTGTAACTCTCGGAGGAGGGAGAGAACTGGGAATTAGACATTTTGTGATAATGACGAGTTAGTGACATGTAGGGGTTAGATCTGTTTTGAAGAGAATCTTGAGTGTGAGGGTGGTGTTGGTTTGTGTAGGGACTTAGGATAAACTACAGTGTGAAACAATAGGGATCGAAGAGTGTGCGCACTGTTGAGCAAATAGTCCATGACAGGCCGTGTGTCGATGACCCAGAAGTGATCACAGATCATCATCCCACGGCTGGAAAAAAATGGCATGGTAACAGACTGACCAGAGAACTGATTTTGTGTACATATTGAAATGCATTTTAAAAATTACTTTCAGATATTTGGATTAATTTATTTTCCAACACAATCCAAATAGCACCAAAACTGATAAACCAGACCTTGTTAAGGCGGCAAGGCGACTAGGCGCCTTGTGCCTAGGCGACTTTAAGAAAATGAAATTTCTATACAATTTACATATATGTATACATGTGTTATGATTTTATAACACCCTCCTTGATGTGTGTTATATTTTACCTATATCTATACACGTGTTATGATCTTTAAAACATTTCCCCCTTCATATGTATGTTATATTTCATATATATGAGTAGGCAAGTCCATAAGGTTATGGTTAATCCACTGATATATTGTTTTATGGGAAGAGAACATATTTTTTTGTTTATGCATATTAAACACAACTAAACTTAGATATATGCAATTTATTGTTGCATGCATAGATATATACATATTTTAATAGTTATACTTGGATGAATAGACATATTTTGTGGTAATATGGGTATCTGAGGTTCCCCTAATATACAAAACATACTCTTATACATGGTCTGCAATCTACTGTGTATCAGTTTTAGACTTGAGTAAGGGATTAAAGATAGCAGTGCTTTACACAGCATCAATAGATAATTTTCATTTCATTAGATAATTATTCATTACCTAGTTTTTTTTTTCAGCTTATATACAAAAATTTTGCAGCTGTTATGGCTGCTTGAAGTTCCTATGATAAGAAGAGATTTAGTATAAGTAGCATGATGTTTATATTGCAATTGGATAGTTATTCAAGGGAAGAAAATAGATTAACATCAAAATCAGATTCAAGCAACTACCAAGAAAGCAGTAAAATAAATATCAAGAATATTAAATCCAGATAATAATGATATTGTAAAATAAACATAGATAAATATACTTCATGTAAATCAAATAAAAACCTATATTTATGGTCAGGAGTCCATAAAAAACATTAAGCTGGAATTTGGGTCAAGGCGCGGGCACCCCCTTGGGGCACCTTGCTACCTAGGCGCGTGCCATAACAGTATGTACAGTACTAATAATGATTTGGGAATTTTCTGTGGTGTTCATTTTCCAAGCTGAGCTTTAAAAATATAAAGTGATAAAATAGGATTTAAATGTCAATAATGCATAATTAATTTCCCGATTATAGTTGAAACACTAATTTTGCCAAAATGCATCCTTTTTCGTTTACTTTATATGGGAAAAAGCTTGAATATGTTTAATTTACCCTAATCTACTCAATTGACCTTAAAGCATACTAAATTTATGAAGGGTAAAATAGAAAATAAGTATATGGTATCTGAAAATGAGAATGTCACATGATTTCAGTAAGAGAATACGAGATTCTTCCGGCATTACCAACGGTTAATTGGATTATCTTATAACTTATAAGTTTAGACGTAGACAACATTTAAATAATTGTTTGTTCTTAAATTTTTGAACTTGATTAAAGACATGTATAATAGCTCAAATGCAAGTGTTCGGACTCCCAGAGGATAGATACCAACATTTCCTATCACAGTTGGGGTACATCAAGGATTGACACAACCCAAATCTGTTTGTTCTTGTTATGGATGAGTTGGCAAAGCATGTTTAGGATGATATTCCTTGGTGCATGTTATCTGCTGATCATATTGTGTTGATTGATGAAAATAAAGAAAGATAGAATGATAAAGTTGAACTTTGGAGAAATATGTTGGAATCTGAAGGATTTATGACCAATAGAAGAAAAATCGAGTATATGCACTGCAATTTCAGCCAATCTAGCATTGTGAATGGTGGGGCCAAGTTGGATGGAGGGTTGTAACAAAATGTGACACGTTTCATTACTTGGGCTCTCGCATTCAAACAGATGGTAATGGTGGGGTCAACTTGGGTGGAGTGGATGCACAAAAATGTGATACGTTTTGTTACTTGGGTTCTAGTATTCCAATGGATGATGATATCCAAGATGATGTTTGTCACAAGATCACAACATGATGGTTGAAATGGAGTTCAATAGGAGCAATATGTCACCGAAGATTCTTCTTAGATTTAAAAGTAAGTTTTATAGGACAACTATATGGCCATCAATTCTATATAGGAGTGAATGTTGTGTGGTGAAGAACCAAGGTTTCAACAAGATGAGTGTGGCCGAAATGCGTATGTTGAGATGGATGTGTGGGAAGACAATAAAAGATCACTTGAGAAATCATGTTATCCTCAGTAAAGTGGGGGTGGCAAACATTGAGGACAACTTGTGTGATGGCCGTTTGAGATGGTATGGACATATGCAATATAGACCGACTAATGTACCTATTTGAAGTAGTGCTTTTGAGTCAAGCATAATGAAAAGAAGAAGAGGACGACCTAAATTAACTTGGGAAGAGCTTATAGAGAGAGATTTTGAATTTTTACATCTTGATCAAAGTATGACCCATAACATAGATGATTGGAAAGAAGGATCCATGGACCCCAACATGGTTGGGTTTGAGGCATAGATGATGATGTTTATTTTGGCTAGAATGCAATTTGAGTTGCTTTTAAGGCCTGGACCAACTAGGGTATATGCATATTTTAATAGAATAGTTTTTCTTTTTCTTTTTATAGATAAAATGTAGCAGTTAAACCACATGTGCAAACATCATTTATTGAGGAGCGAGGAGGAACATACTTGAAAAGAGAAGGCGGATCTCTGTGCCTTTGGGGGGATGTAGGATCCAACCACATCTTTGGGGGCCTACGGGTCCTAGATATAGGCCTTTGTGACTCAATAGGTTGTGCGCTAAGAAGCATAAACACATGGTTAGGCACATAAAAAGTACTTGAAACAGAATGTCGAACAAAAAAAACTATAAAATACTAATATATGAAATTGATATTTATGTAGCATCCTTTACTTTCAACTTCACACAAACGGTAGTCGGTAATCTTTGTCAATGTTGAAGAACATAAGTTAGTGAAGCTTGTAAGGAGATTGTGCATCCATTGTGTCACCGTTTATTTGAAATTTCTCACACTTTTTCTTTGTTTTATATTACATCAAAGAATATAAAAATAAACCAACAACTCACAAAGAATGTCTAATATAGAAAGAAACCACAAATCTTTCAAGTGAGAAAGGAACCGGAACATTGGGGAATACACTTTATAGATGGAAAATTAGATACAAGAAAGCATGGTCAAAAAATGGCGATACCTACAATAGAGGGAGTCACACCTAATTCAGAGTTGCACCTTCCTTCATAAGTGTCTCCCGGGGTCATTCTATTTAGAAGATGCTCTACAATTTGCCTTCCTTCAATAACCATATCCCCATAAAGCCGTCTTGGTCTTCTCTTACCAATGGAGGAATAAAGTGCAACTAGAGGGGAGGACAAAATTGTATGAATTAGGGGAAACATCCAATTATTTTCCAGTAGTGGTATGGGGGATTGGATCTCTATATAGCTTCTCCTACTAGCTTATGTCTCCCAACCTTCCCACTACACAAGAGAAGGGAAAATTGGGTCATAGTTTGGAGCATGGTGCAGGACTTCGACTTCGTGTCGACTTCGCCAGGTGTGGAAGTGGAAGTTTGTGGAAACTTCGAGGAAGTTTCGAGGAAGTTTAGACGCAAACTTCGACAAACTTCGATGCCATTTTTTGAAGAAATGATGTGAATTTTTAGAAAACTTTGATGGAAAACTTCTAATTATGTTATACCTCTATCTTATATATGTGAATTTAAAAAAAGAACATGATTTATAACCCTCTAGCCCTATGTAGGTTAATAATACAATGTGTTGCTTGAAATGGTCAATTGTGCAATACACATATAGATACAGTTCACCATACGTATTATATACAATATGCCATCAAATAGTAGTTACAACATCCTCTCTAGGAATGAGTGGCAACAAAAAACATAGGAGTTGATATTAGAAGTTATGAAGAGGGTTGGAGTGACATTTATGCCTTATATGGCCATTAGGGCACTGGTTGGGATTATGGTTCTGGGTGGTCTTAACTTCGCCCCAACTTCGCCAACTTCGAGGAAACTTCGACAACTTCGGAGAAGTTGAGACGAAAATACACACAAAAAAGTCAACTTCGCCGACATCCATGAAACTTCGCCCCGAAGTTTGGACGAGGTCGAAGTATATGGTGTTCGACTTCGCCTATGGTCGAATTTCGAAACTTAGGCGAAACTTCGGCGAAACTTCGCCAAACTTCGACGATGTTGTGTTCCATGGTTTGGAGACTATCCAATATGTATTCAACTTTTGAATAAATTGAAAAACATGTCAGTCGCAATGAAGAAGTATCTTATACATACCTAGGTTGTTCATGAAATATCGTGTCCAACATGTCTCTAGCAAGTGTATACAAACTATTCGTACTGTTTATATGTCGGAAATTGATGAACCATGATTGATCGACTCATTGACATGCTTTTGATCATAGATTCTTGTGCACCATTGAGCTATGGTCACATGAGACCTATTAGAGTTGAGCGTCTCGAGCCTAGATCTTCCTCCATCTCTAGAGTTGAATTGCACAAGTTACTGTCATTACTCAGCTATTTATCTTGCTTTATATAATGATGTTTCATTATTTCATACTTCATATAGCCGATTATACATATGCACATATACAACGTCGTGCTAATGTCAACATGCCAACTGAGCTAGCCTTTCTAGATCGGCTTCTGCTTTGGGTCTGAAAACCATGCACAGAAGTCACACACTAGAAAAACTGTACCCATTTATAAAAAGCTTACTTTATCACTCAACCCTTGACCCTTGGCAGTCGACATGCCTTTCCCTTTGATTGTGGCTTTCTAGGGCATGTGACGACTGTCCTGTCGCTATCAGTGGCAATGTTGGTCACCATGGGAGGCTGAGGTGGCAAAGTCGTCATGGTCTGGCCATTCTTCTTCTTTGTTTTGCAGCTTGCTACTCGTCTCGTCATTGCCCCCTTCTGTCTTGTCTATTTTGAGGTTGGGCACCATTGAAGGCATACTGCCCCTCCCTCCAGAATAGAGGAAAGACGGCTGCCCTCAGTGTTTGGTAGCTCCTACTGTTTTGCTGCCACATTTATCCATGCAAACCCCTCGTTTCTCAATGGTGATCGGCTAGCACTGGAGGCTTACATGGTTGAGGTGGTAAAGTCCAAGGTTTGCACGCCCCTCATCCTTCTACACCAGATCTAGTTTTTTCTCATGTCATTTCTGCCATCTTTTTCCTCCTGTACTGTTGCTGGAACAAACTGATACTAGTGACACGTGTTGCCCTTGCTCCGTTGTTTCTTTAGTCCAGTTTCATTTTCTTTTATCTATCTAATGTTATTGTGTTGTCATTAATTTCTGGTTGTTCTCCTTTTTTTCCTGTGTTATTTTCTCTGGAGTAGGATTTTGCTACTGCTTCCTTTTCCGCCAGCTGCAGTTGAGTTTGCAATATTCTATTTCTGTATTAGTTACCAAACTTGATTATGGTTGTTTTTCTGGGAATATATTTTGTTTGCAATTAGGAACACATTCAACTATTCATTTATGAACTCTCTAGTATTATTATTAGTTTAGTTCTTCGGAATTGCCAATATACCTTTAACATGCAATTCCATTAGCATGAGTTCAGACACATGATCTGAACACAAATTCATCCATACATGTTTACATATAAAGAAAAACAGTCACGTGCAAATGTAAAAGACGTCTTAGTGTCCACTTCTACAGGCAAGAAAGTGGAAGTTTGTGGAACATGTAAGGAAACTTTGAGGAAGTCTTGGACTAACACTTCGACGCAAAATAAGCTAAAAAATAATGAGATTGAGAGGGAATTCGGCATAAAACATCAAATTTTTAGTAAACACATACTCCGTCTATAATCTTCTATACGAAATGTTTAGAACTTAGATTTATTCTATATATGTGATCTGTATGTACAGAAATCCGAGTTGGATCACATTCTAGAATTAAAAAACATGAGCTTATTTTCAAATACATCAATTTGTCAAGAGGGGAAAAAGTAACAGAGGTGAAATTTTATTAGGTCTACACCAAATTTTGCAAAACCTGTGGAAATCTAATAGAGGAATAAATTTAACATTACTCTCTAGTTAGAAACCAAAGAAATAGTCGTCTCGGTGTGAAGAATGGTTTCCTACAAGTTCTTTATGCCTTCACTATGTGTGCAACAATAATAACTACAAAGATCATCGAAAAGATGGAAGGCTTTGAGCTAGCTAAGTCAATTTCATCACCAAGTAGGCTGAACTCATTGACACATGTCAACAACTAGGCAACATCGATGTCGAGGAAGTTTACTAAGTTTCGATGTCGACAGGGGTAGACATATGTAACATCGAGGATATATCGCCAAATGTCGAGGATGTTTAGTACCATGCTCAATGCTATCAGGAAATAGAATTTCAAGTTTGTGTATTTATTTTAGCGGTATAAGTGAATATACTAGAAGTAGGGCAGTAATTGGAAAAAGGTCTAATTTTAATTTACTTTTTTTTTCATTTTTTTTGAAGCAGGGCTTGACAGTGGTCAATATATCAGCAACAACATTTCCTCAAAAGCTGGATTGGCTGCACAGCTATCTTCTTCAGGTAATCAAATCCTTGAATCTTGCAACTAATCATGTTAACTATGATATTACTTTACAATAGTTAGAAAACTACAAAATGTCCCTGGAAAAGAAAGGTTTGTATAGTATGATAAGATAAAAGGGGAGAGGATCCTTGTTTGCATTTATTATTGTTCGTATAGTTGTTATTCAGCTTATGCCTATTGTCATTTTCTATTTATTATGTTTTTATCCTTGGTACACTTAAAAGAGGATTTATTTACCAACCTAAGTGTGCCCGCTTAATCCCTTGTAATATATATAGGTTTGTACACTTGTTTGATCTTCGAGAATTGCTTTCAACAAGGTATCAGACATTGTTGCTCGGGATCCAATCTAGTTGTCATCTCGCTTCTCCCCTACCCTCCTCTCTCTCATATGTGCAGCCCAAGTGCATGTGGCCGATAGTAGTAGAGCACTACCGCCAAAATAGCAAGGTGTCGGCCATCACCAGCTCCTGCCCCATGCCGATCACCTCCTCTAAAAGGGTCGGTTCTCCCACCCAAGTTGCAATAACTGAGATTCCCATCTCACGTTCAATACCCCCGTTCACACTGCCTTATCCCATCAACCCAAGATAACATGCCGCTTCTGCTTCTGCCGGTCAACCCCAACCTTCTACCCTCTGCTCTAGTTGGAAGGCCTCCCACAATCGTTGACTCTCGTCCACCGATCCCGCTTCTGACCATCGTTAACCCCTGCTTCCGCTAATCATGCCAGACACCTCACTAATCCACCCCAGCCTTAATCCTCTTCACACATTACCCATTGCAGACCTTCGTACACCTCCGTACACAATCGCAAGCCATGGCGCCTACAATCCGCTCACTCAAACCAACCCAGCATCACTCACCAGCTCCCTGTTTTTTCCACTATAAAGACCAGGAAACCCCCACTTCACGCCCGACTCCCTCCCATCATCCATCACCAGAGAACCCCTCCCATCATCCATAGTCCAGAAAAGGGAAGATAATTGCATTTAAGTAAATCTAAGGCTAAAATTAAGAAATAGAAACACAACAACCCCTAAAAAACAAATAAAACTGTATGCAAAGATGGGTGTTAATATACTCATCAACCTAGGGGGAGTTGATGCAGGACAACATGCTCATCTAGAGCCTAGCTAAGATTTCACACTTTTTGATTAGAGTGTTTCATGATTTATCTTTTATTTATGTTTGTCTTTTATTTAATTGTTGAGTTTTGTTTCTTTTTAGGATTTGTTATGCAATTGTTTCAGTTTTAGGATCTAAATGTATTGTTAGGGACTTACTTGTAAGTTCTTAATAATTTAATTTTTTATTCTTATTTTAGTTTGATCTTTAGCAGAAATAAGACAATTAGGGCTTCCCGCGTGTTACCTATATAAGCCCATGCCTGGGGGCATTGTCCAACAATGTTGAATGATATGAATTACTTTTTGTTTGCAACATGGGTTGCATTAGCGTCGTTGACACCCAATGCACAATAACAACAGGGCACCACCGGCCACCCCGCCGAAGCAGCAAGGAGCTGCGAGTAGCCCCAATGAAACAATAGGGAGCCACCGACTATCCTGTTGGAACAACAAGGCGACAACAACAATAGAGCGACCTGCTACCCATCCTAACGTTGATTGCCAGAAGCCGCTAGGAGTCACCTTCAATTCTTCTATGGACTAAGTTGTCCACATCCCTCCTCTTATTTTGCAGATTCCATGTGTAGTGAAAAAAGGCCTCCCAAGGGTGCTAGTCTTATAAAGCACTTAGAAGAGAAAACACGGGGCATCACTCTTGAACTTTTTTCCTTCCCTCGCCATGTGGTTCCCCTAAACCACTTGACTGAGGGCTTTATATGCTAAAATTAGGGGCTTTTATGCTTTCACATCACATCACCTTGTTCATATGGCCTTATTACCTCACACTATATTCCTTTAGTGCTTTTAGTTTCTATTTATCTTTATGTATTTCTACTGTACCTCTATAACCTGTAGTGCCCTCTCTACAATTTTTTGTACTGTGGCTTTAATCCAATATATCAATATGGCTAACAAAAAGGCTCTGGTTCCGCCCGCATTCATCTATAGTGGCATGACAAATGTTTCGATACTATTAAGTTAGATTGTGACAATTTCTACTTTGGACGAATGAAGTCCAAACTTTAAAGAGTCACTCAACAAATTCAATTAGATCAAGGACCCAACACTAGTAAAACCTGATAATGCCTGATTATGGAGAACAACTAGGTCATGTCCTTACTATGGGGATGCATGGAACCAAATATTGTCGTCATATACATGTTTCATTGCAATGGTAAGACGAGGTGGGACAAGATGAAGAAGTTCTACACTCAAGAAGACAACCGTCTTATCTACACCGTGTTGGTGTTCTCTAAACAACAGGGTGATCACCCACTATCCAAATACTACGACTCGATTAAGGTGCTCACTAACTAGCTTAACTTCTTGTTATCCACTACTTTTGTTGAAGTCACCAAGGAGAGAGATTCTCTTAGCACATCATGCTTCTTGAACAGACTCAAACCCTGGTGTGCAACAATTCATCACCTCCTGCTTCCAGCGCAACAGTTCCCTCCATAGATCAGGCGTATGCTTGCCTGTCCCAAACCGAGGTGGCATCCACCCTCATCTCTCACATTGACACCTTCCAATTTCAAATTGTGGTTGTCGTTGTAGACTGTGGTTGTGGACCACGTCCGAAATGCACCTACCGTGGCAAATTGGGTCATACTGAGGAGGTGTTTCATTGAAAACATGAGTATCCCATCCATTATGGTCTTTGGTGTGGCAGGGGCACTACACAGGTTGCCCATGCTCCAATTATTCTTGTCAAATAGGGTCCAACTACAATGGATGCAACTCCTTCCTATGGATATTCCTCCCATGTTTTGTCGACGAACGAGGAATATAAAAGCTAATTTCAAGCTTCTCAACGTTATGTTGACTCTACACATTATGTGCCATCCACTCTCACTTTCAACTAGAGAATTGATGATATGTCAAATGCCTTTCCCTCGGCTCATCTAGCACCAGCCCATCAAGGTAATCTATGGACTTCCATGATCACTGCCTACTCCAATTGGATAGTGGATTCCAACTACCTAGCATTGTCTGACCTCATTCAACCCTTTCATCATGTATTCCATTATCACCCTGGCACATTGATTAGTCAAAGAAGTCATCAAGTGTGGCATTGTTCACCTAGCTCCCACCATAAAATTATCTTCAGTTTATTTTGTTCCTAATATCCCTTACAAACTACCGTTTTGACTAAAGCAGACGAATCCCTTTGTTTTTTTCCTAATTTTTGGGCCTTGTGGTTGTGTTTTAAAGGATCGGCGGAGTTTCAACAATTATTGGGTGAGAAGCACACTCTGGTAATCTCTACTCTCTGCCACTCTGTGCCCTTGTTGTAGTCACACCTCTCCATTTTTATTTTCTCTTAGGTCATCCATCACTAGACAAATCAAAACATTTAGACTCTTTTGTTCAATCTTGTTCTTCAGTTTTATGTGTTGCATGTCACTGGGAAAGCACCCTGAGTGTCTTGCTCGAACTACAAAACATCTAGTAAAGTTTCTTATTTAATCCAAAATGATGCTTGCGGTACCTTTCGTAAAACGAGTTATGATGGATTTAGATATTTCCTTTCCTTTGTCGATGATTTTTGCACATTATGTAGTTATATGTTTTGAAAACACGCGATGAGGTTTTTCCACTTAATTTTGTGTTTCATAATATTTAAAGTCCAATTTTCAACGTCCATTAAGGTTCTCTGCACCAATAATGCCCTTGAGTACATTAATGGGAAGTTTCCTCCTTTTGTTGAGACATGACAATGATTCATCAACGTTGTTGCACTTATTTCTCGAAGGATAATGGTGTTCTTGATCATAAATATTGTTACCTTGACATTACATGCTCATTTACCATTCACGCCTATGTTCCCAAACATCGTCGGTTTTAATGCTATTCTCACCGCTTATTTCCTTATCAATTGTTCGTCCCTGATTCTCGAAAAAGAATTTGCTTTATCCTGAGAAAAAACAATTATTTCCTCTCTCCTTGGGTTTTTAATTGTCTCCTTTGTCTATATTGCTCCAAGGCTGACAGATTTTCCCCTTGAGCACTTAAAACACATTTTCTAGGATATCCTTGTTATTAAAAGGGGTATAAATGCTTGATCATGCATCCGACCGCATATTGGTTCAACTGATGTCACCTTCCACATAGATGAGTTTTTCTTTGATCTTCTTGGTCTTCTTCGATGATTGTTGATGTGAGGTCTCCACCCCTTTCCATAAACCTCACCACTATTGCTTACCAGCCACACCACCTTAGTTCTTCTTCCAGGTCTATCATTAACGCAAGGAAGTTGATCCACTGGCAGTGGCCCGTCCATCACCGTCTTGTCAATAAAATCCATTACTAGTGGCACTTTGGAAAGGTATACGCTCTTGCACTATCAAGCATCCCATTTTAAACACTTGTTGTCTAGCTTGCCCCTTTTCTTGTGCTTATGCCTTTACTACATCATTGGATACCACCTTTTGTTCCCAAAAGCACCTTTTTGCACGGTGATCTCTTAGATGAAGTTTATGTGTAGCAACCTCCAAGCTTTGTTGCTAAGGAGGGGAGTATTCCCACAAGGTTGTCTTTAAAGCTCCCTATACAACCTTAAGCAATCTCCACAAGCCTGGTTATGGTTTAATAAACTGAACATGATCCTCAAAAAGCTGACTTTGCAGAGGTCTACAAGATTGTGGAGTCTAGAAAAGATTTATATTTGGATGATTAAAACAAGTACATGCCTTCTGCTTATATATGATAGGAGAGGACAACTATTACAGAATTCACCAATATGGGATAAAAGACAAAATAATAAAAACACAAAGTAATAACATAATATGAAATATGTTAACACTCCCCTTCAAGCTGGAGCATAAATATCTCACATGCCCAACTTGTCCACCATAGAGAAGAATCTTGTCTTCGATAGAGGTTTCGTGAAATTGTCAGCAAGCTAATCCTAAGTCTTGATGTATGGAGTGGATATGAGTCTGGATATAATAGACTCCCTGACAAAGTGACAATCCACTTCAATATGTTTGGTACGCTCATGGAATGTAGGATTGCTTGCAATGAAGTTAGCAGATTTGTTATCATAGTACATCAGGATGGGTTTAGAATCACAAATTCCAAATTCTTTCAATAGACCTTGAACCCACATTAATTCACTATTATGAGCCATGTCTCGATACTCGCTTCAGCACTAGACTAGTTACAACAATTTGTTTTTTACTTCTCCAGGTAACAAGATTACTGCCTACAAAGGTGTTGTAAACTGAGGTAGATTTGTGTTCAGATCTGTTGCCATCATAGTCAGAATTAGAATACCCAATAATCTTGCAATGTCCATTTTCTTGTATAGAAGACCTTTTCCAGGAGAGCCTTTTAAGTATTTGAGAATATGACAAACAACATCCCAGTGACATTGTCGAGGCTTGTCTATATACCTACTGACAAGTTCAAATGCAGATGTCATATCAACTCTTGTAACATTTAAGTGAATGAGTTTACCAACTAGTCTTCTATACAATTTTTTGTCAGGATATGTAGGAGGAGTCATCATCTCAGATTGTGTTGGGATCAAAAGGAGTGCTAATTGGCCTGGTGCCCAACATGCCAGTTTTTGTGCAATAGATCAAGAATATACTTGCGCTAGGACACAAACTCCCGAAGAATGTGATACTTCAATACCAAAAAAATAGTACAATATACCTAGATCTTTAGTGATGAAATGTTTCCCTAAATATTCCTTGGTAGCTTGAATGCCCAGATGATCACTGCCAGAAAGGATGATATCATCCACATATAAAATCAAAATTACTAGCCCAACATTAGTTTTTACAAACACTGAATGGTCAGAATGAGAGCGTTTAAAGTTAAACTTAGCAAGAATCTGACTGTACATATCAAACCATGCTCTCTGATTTTATTTCAGACCATAGACTGCTTTTCTTAGTCGACAAACCTTGAAACGCCCCCTGGTCTACAAAACGAAGAGGTTGCTCCATATACACCTCCTCATGCAGATTGTTGTACAAGAAAGCATTTTTGACATCTAATTGAAATAGGGGCCAACAATTATTGACAACTACAGAGATAAGCGCACACATTGAATTAAGATGGGAATCATGAGAAAAAGTCTGAAAGTAATCTACTCCATAGGTTTGTGTATTGCCTTTAGCAACCAGGAAAGCTTTGAGGCGTTCAACAATGCCATCTGGATGATATTTTAATAGTAAAAATCCATCGACAAAAGACCAGAACCTTAGCCTTTCAACACAAAGGATCTGCCGTTCTGGGAGGTGAGCTTGAATGGGAATTTTTTTAGCCATGGACAAATCTCTTCTTTTGGGAGCCGAGCTTGAATGGGAATTCTTTTAGCCACGGGAGAAAATTCTTCTTCTTTACAATGCAATGCACAATTGGCCTTTTCATAAATGGGTATGGTCCTCCCTCTTGCCACACAAGGTCACAACCAATACATGTGCTCCACAACGCCCTCCCCGTGGACAACAAGATCAAAGAATGTGAGATCTGCTTGATGTCTCGATGCGAATGTTGTGGGGAGAAACACATAGAAGACTTTAACCACTTGTTTCTAACATGTGACACAACTTCTTTTCTTTGGGCTAAATTTAAAAATCTTATAGGTTTTTCAGTCACCTAAGGGACTTATGAAGTGACTAAAACACTTAAGAGATGTTGGTCTAAGGCGGCCAACTACTCCTTCCTGGGATGTATTCTTGCAAGAGGATTTGCCAGCAGGTTCGTGTGGAATCACAGGTGTGCCACCAGGTTCGACGATAGGAAGCTACATTGCAAGAGGATTTGGTCCCAATCCATCCACCTCTTCAACCTTTTGAAGAGAAAACTTCAGGTAGATGAGTTGGGATCAACGACATCTATGGTGTCAGGCTGGACTGATCTCGGTCTTATCCTTCCCAGACTGCACTCCTTGACCTACCGTGAGATAGGTTGGGTGAAATCGGATATTGGTTCTACTAAACTCAACCTTTCTACTAAGCAATGGAAATCTAGGGGAAGACACTTGCGGTGTGGCCATGGGAGGCATCTTAAGAGATAACCAAGGATCCACCATCTGGGGATTCACAGGACTGAGTAAGGCCAACATCAAGATTGAAGGATATCAGAAAAGCCTCCTTTTCACGCTCAACTTCTACCACTCATCACTACAAGGTGGGCTCCATTGAGATAGATTTCAAAGTGATGATTGACCTGGTACTTGGGGCATTTGACAGTCCTTGGCGTCTCAAGAAGATCCTTCGCAAGATCAAGATCATGTGGTCATCTCCTTCTCTCCACTCTATCCTACTTGCACGAAATAGGGTAGCCATAAACCTTTCTCTCTATGGCAGTGACCTTTTACATACATACTCCTGCACTTCTCCTGCTACCATGCCTCCACCAATTCGGGCTAGTTACTCGTTGGACTTACAAGGAACCAAAGTTATGATACGTGTATAAGGGGTCAAGTTTTCTCTTTTTTGGGATACAGGGATACTGTAATGATTCCACTATCTTGGTTGTTGCCCCTAAGTGGGAGATGGGGTGTATAGGAAACCTCCCTCATTGAAAAAAAATCCATCGGCATCCCACAGGAGAGACATGGATAGGAGGTTCCACCAGATCCCGTGTAGATTGAGTATGAATAGTGCTCATTTCCACCTCCATGGATTCGCACCGGACATGATGTGTCAAAGCTTCAACAACAATCTTAAGATTAGATAGTGGAGATTGCAATAGTGAAATAGGCAAAATTAGTGTCATGATTAGCAGTTGAATAAAAATTGTTGATAGGATGTAAAGTACAAAATCACACCCCTTTCCGCAAGCCAATAGGAAGATCCAAGTTAGAAGTTACCTGATTGGTGTCTTGATCTACCGACGAAGATGGAAGATTGGATGAGGGAGGGGCCATAGAGGGGAGTTGTAGTCTTGAGACACCATTGATAAGCCTTGAGAGGAACATAAGCAAGTTCTTATGAATCCGGCTCAATAGTCACAGGAAGTGGGGTATCGACTAATAAATCTGTAGATAGAGTCGGACCCATTTCAGAGAAGTACAATGTATTTTCAAAAATTACCACATTTAGACTTATAAACCAGTTCTTAGTCGTTGGGGGTCATAGAATTTGTACCCTTTCTGAATTCTGGAGTACCCCAAGAAGATACATTTTGTAGACTGTGGGTCAAGTTTTGTTAATCCAGACTGAAGATTATGGACAAAGCATGGCCATGTACTTCCAAAATTCTTGGAGGAACAGAAAACGAAGAAGCCTCAAGGTACAAAATACTGTAAGGGACTTAGTTTTTCAAAACAGAGGAGGGCATTTGGTTTATCAGAATGCAAGCAGTAGAAATTGCATCAACCCAAAAAATCTTTGGGACATGGTAATGAAACAGAATCGTCCAAGTGGCCTCTAGAAGATGATGATTCTTTTTTTTGTCAATACCATCCTACTGACTTGTGTAGGAACAAGAGGTTTGATGAACAATATCCTAATTTTTACAAAAAAAATTGACAATTCTGCATAAGTTCGAGAGCATTATCTGTCTGAAAGATTTTTGAGGGCTTATTAAATTGGGTTTTAATTTCAAGAAAGAAAGCAATAATGGTATCTAGTATGTGTGCCCCATCTTTAAGGAAAATAACCAAGTAGCCCGAGGCTAATCCTGTCACACTAGTATATCAACATGCACAATATTTAACACAAATTTGGAAGAAATATTTTTTTTGAGGAAAATACGCATCTTGTTTGCTTGCCAAGTTGGCACGCCTCACAATGAAACATAGTTTCAGATACAGTTGGAATTAAATGCTTGAGCTTAGAAAACGGGTGACCCAACCGAACGTGCCTCAGAAGACCAGATTCATATGAAGACAGCAACATACCAACTTGTAGAGAGTTAAGATAGCATATGTCGTATGGTCCCTCATGGCCAAACCAATCCTCATGCTTGTGCGGAGATCCTGAAAGACATCCATTATGGTCAAAAGAAATGGAGCACTGAAGTTGTTTATAGTTTTTCTAACTGAAATTAGATTAAGAGGAAAGTGGGGAACATATAAGGCAAATATAAGCAAAAAAAATATTTGATGTGTGAATATTTCCAACACCACGCACTAGGGATTGAGCGTCGTTCGTGGCGGTGACAAGAATAGTTGAGGCGGCAGTCATATAAGAAAAGAGTGGAGATTCCTATAAATACGATTGGAAACACCAGAGTTGATGACTCGTTTGTTTATAGAATAGGGGACTGAGAAAGTGAGGAATGCAGAATCACCATCGGGTCGGGCCCCACAGTTTGAGTAGGTAGTCATTCTTGGAGTAGTTTTTCTAGCTTAGAGCGGATCCAATTGGAAGATGCAATAGAGATTGGTGATTGGATCACCTTAGTGTAGTCGGAAAATGTCTGATTAATCCATGTGGATTCTCCATGTTTGGCTTGTAAATAAAGCAATATTTATTTGATGTGTCTAAAATAATTTCAAGGCACTCTCTTTTATAGGATAAGAGAGTAAGTGAAAAACAAAAAAAACAAATATGGGATAAAAGGAAAAGTAAAAGACAAGAATAGGACACTCTCTTTTATAGGATAAGAGAGTATGTGAAAATAGAAACAACAAATATGGGATAAAAGTAAAAGTAAAAGTAAAAGACAAGAATAAGTCTAAAGGATATATAGCATAAAGCATGTATATCAATACTCCCCCTCAAGCTAGAGCATAGATGTTGTTCATGCTCAGCTTGTCCACTAGAGTAGCAAAATTAGATTTCAGAAGCAACTTTGTGAAGATATCAGCAATCTGATATTCTGTCTGGATATAAGGAGTGGAAATGCAACCTGATATAACAGATTCCCAGACAAAGTGACAATCCACCTGTATGTGCTTTTGATGCGCTCATGAAAGGTTGGATTGCTAGCAATAAAAAATGGAGGCTTTGTTGTCACAAAACATAGGAACTAGTTTTGGATCACATATATCGAATTCTTTAGAAGTCCTTACACCCACATAGTTCACATGTAGTATGAGCCATGTCTCTATACTCAACTTTAGGAGTAGACTGAGAAACAACAGTCTCTCTTACTGCGCCATGTGACCAAATTACCTCTAATGGAAGTACAATATTCAGAGGTGGACTTTCTATCACTTCTACTACCAACATAGTCTTAATCAGAGTAGCCACTGAGTTTATAGTGTCCATGCCGTCAGTATAGTAATCCTTTACCTAGAGAATTCATCAGATATTTAAGATTGTGACAAACAACATCTCAATGACATTGTCGAGGTTTATTTGGATACCTACTGACAAGTCTTAAAACATAAGTAATGTCAGCTCTAGTGACAATGAGATAAATCACCTTATCAATCTTCTGTGTTGGTGGTTATCAGGATAAGGTGGAGATGATTCATCATCCCAATTTGTATTGGGATCCAGAGGGGTACTTGTGGGCTTAGTTGTAGGCTTAGTTCCAAGCATGTCTGTTTCTTTTAGGAGATCAAGGACATACTTGCATTGTGAGAAACTGATGCCAGAAGAGGATCGGGAAACCTTAATTCCCAGAAAATATCTGATTTTCCCTCTAGATCATTTGTAACAAAATGTTGTTCAAGGTATCTTTAGTTGCTTGAATACCCTCCTTGTTGCATCCAGATAAATTAATGTCATCCACATACACAATCTAGATAACAAGGTAGGTATATACATAATAATCCCCTAAGTACATATATTTTATTGTATGAAAACATAACAAATTAAATTTCTAATAATATTAAACAAACATTTATGTCAAAAACAAGAGAAGAATTATTTTAAACAATCTAAGAGACATCAACATGTAAATAGAGATTTAATGTCATAACTCCCTAGTTTTGAGCAATATCAAACAATAACAATTGATTTCCAAAAGATGCTTATGAGGCTCCAAAATCTATCACCCTATTATTTTTATTATATGCAACAGGAGATGCAAGGAAAGCAGAACCTCCATCTTGACAAGCAACAACTATCTGTGTAGGAAGACATTCACATATGTGGTACTATCCAATTTCACTGTAGTAAACGGTGATACATGAAAGGCATAAGAAGAGGGATCCATGGAGAAGAAGTAGATGACTTTTGGTAGATACAGACAGAGAAGGGGGCATGGTGATGCAGAAGAACACATTCATCAATAGTCAATAGTAAGGGCCATGGACATGACTAATAGAGAGATCGTAGCCATGCACATCACATATGCGAAGGATACAAGAGATGGTGAAAACTCCCCCTTTTCACAAAGATGGACTCTTATGGAGAGTTGGGAGAAGATAGATGGAAGAGGTCCGTTAAGCACCCTTCAATAGTATGCTAGCAACGAGCCATGTGGAGGAGGCAACCCGTAAGAGGAAGAGGTGACAGCTAGAGGAGGGACCTTAAAAGAGGCATACGATGACGCACAAACCAATAAGGGGTGATGATGACATTAGGAGGGGTCAACAGGGAGCGTCAACACATGTCGTTCACTACAACTACGATAGGGGCTGGTGGGGAGGGTCGAAACCTGCTATTCAGCGCAACATTGACTACGACTTCTCTGAGGAGGCTCAACGATAACACTGAGCGCTCAAGGGGCTACAATGATAGGCGGAGAGGGACGCATGGGCTAGGGCAATGACTTGAAGGGCCCGTGAGGGGTGGAAGTAGCCATTGGAACCTTGGGGGAACCAACCGACGAAGTATGGAGTTATCTCACTTGCTTTGATACCATGTGAAATAAACTACTTGATATTGTCTAGTTGAAACCATTACAAAGCCGCTCTTATTATAACAAGTGACAAAGTTAATACAAGGAGAACCCGTCAACATGAGACTAAAATAGAGAAACAAAAAAGTGACATAAAACATAGATATATCTTAACAATTCACAAACTTCCACTTCTAGACTTGGCGAATTTGACACAAAGTCGATGTACCATGTTGTGATGATGTTTCCTCCATATTCACTGCGAGGAACCCAATTTCTCACTAAAGGACAAAACATATTGAGGGGGGCTGCCATTTTGTCAAAGAAGCAATTTCGAGGAAGACTATCTATATGCCTTCATTACGCCCTTTACCAAGCCTGAAGAACAAATTCCTGATCTACTCACTACACCATAAGCAAGAATCTTCTCTACTTTAGTTGACAAGCTAGGAATGGTCAATGTCTATTGCCAATTCAAGGGGAGTATTAAAATTATGGCGACAAATTAGTGATTTTCCTAGTCCCCACACTGTTAAATCCATAAGTTGTTACTATTGTGGATTTTGTTTATTTGAGTCTTGTAAACCCTTGATAATCATTGTATGAGAGACTTCTCTCCCTTTTCTAATAGTTATGGTACATGTACAGTTTATGTTTTTATTTTAACTTTAGGGGATCAACAAATTCCTGATACAATAATAGTTTTGTTGGATATCCAATGTCATCTCCAAAGCCCAAAGCTCAACACTTTTAGGTATTCTACTTAACAATTCTAGGTCGTTTGTTGTTATTTATTATTTGTTGATGTGTGGAGTCCTATCAATAGTTTGACAAGATTGTGAAAGTAGAGAGTGCTTAGTTTTATGTGAAGTGGTTGTTCATCAACTAAATTTTACTTCATGACTTTATGCAATTTTTCTTTAATTCCTCTTCTTGATGGTGCTTCAAGTATGATATCTTATAAAATGTTTGACAAACTTGTAGAGGCAGAGAATATGCTCAATATAGTTTTGATTAGATCATCCACCAACAATGTTTCGACCATCACTAATCCTAAACCCTAAAACCCAAAATTGTATGCGTTTATGTTCACCTGATTTGGATTCGACAGATCAAGAAAACACTATAGATAAAAGATGCCTATAGTTCTTCAACTCAGTGGATACCATCCCGCCATCTCCTGTATCCATGTTTTTTCTTCCATTTTGCAAAATTTAATAGTTCACAATCCCATCTATATACACACTTACAAGCTTATTGGGCTTCCCCTAGTCTCAATTTGCATGCATCATTCTATTCCCTAATGTCTTCATGAAGTTTCTGGTTCATAAGACAACCTCAAGGAGGAATATTTAGTAATTGAGTTGGTTTCGTGTGCATGCATAATCATGTGGTTCTTTTGAATATCTTATGGAAGTTGGGTTTTGCTTTCAAATCTAGTTTAGCCTGCAATACCACTATAGCTACTTCTTTTTCTTTTTCTTTTTCTTCTAGAACCTCTTAGCGAAACAATGGCTTATCTACTCATTACAAGGTTACGTTTTATTTTATCAATGGGCTCATAGTTGTTGAGGCACTGCCTAGGCGGTGACGCAACCAAGGGTGGGGTCCGCCTAGCCCCTTGCCTACCTAAAATACAAATGAGTGCTCAGGCGAGCGCCTAGGACTGCCTGGGCAGCTGCCTAGGGCGCATGGGCGAGCTCCTAGGACTGCCTGGGTGGCCGCATAGACAAACTTTTTTCTTGTTATACATTTTGATAATGTCATTTTAACATATGCTTGACATATTTAAGTGTTTTAGGACTCTATAAGCTACTAGCTCACTCTTACATTACTATTTAGGATGTGATCATGAAATATACACATAAGTACCTTATATATGTGATATATGTTGTATCTTATAATATAAAAATGAAAAGAAAAAAAATTAGGGCAGCGCCCAGGCAGTCTAGGTGAGCTAGGCGCCCAGCCAGGGCATACCATCACCTAGCTGCCTTGAAAACCATGAACGGGCTACAATTATGCACACTTCTATCACAGCTAACCATGATGACTTTTTCTTGCTCGAGGAGAATGAATGTAAGATTAGAACAAGAGTTTCTACTTAGATTTTGATATTGTCCACTAGATTAGAATATAATTACATTGAGTAGCTTATTTAGACAGTTATGGCCTTTGTTATTAGTTTCCTCTGAAAGTATAATAAGTAACCAATTCTATTTTATTTGCTTGATTAAGGCTAATGGGCTTCTCCTATTGGAGCCCACTAGCATTAATCTAGTTTATCATATTATATTCATGTTGAGAGAGTGTCTCAAACTTTCTAAAAAAGCTTCCTTGATGAACGGGACGTCTACACCAAGCTTCGTCATCTTCGGGATGCGTTGTGGGCACCTACAGGTGTATTTACAATCATTATTTCAGACCATATATGGTCTACCTGGACTGTTTTTGCATTTACAGTCCATGTGGCCGTATACAGTCCAACGCCGGATTGTAAATGTTGCTGATTTGGAAGTACAGTCCGTGTTACGGTCTGTATACAGTTCTGGCCGGACCGTAAATGCGGTCGGAAAACAACTTAGTGACTTCGGGACTTTGGATATGGGTTCTATTCTTATAAATAGACTTCCCCAACTCGTCCCAAGCATGAAGAGCAACGAAGAGACATCAAGAGACGTTGTTTTTCGAAGAACTAAAGCCACAGACGGACCTAGGGCTTTCCTTATGGTTTCACGCCTCCAAGAGCTCCTCTCCAAGCAACCATCTTCTTCCACGGTTGGCTTTTGGGTGTAAAAGGGGATTGGGTACTTCTTCTCTCTTCAATAATCATCATCTCTGTAATCTCTCTATCAATAATATCATCTCCGCCAGTGGATGTAGGCTCCCACATTGGGAATTTTCCAAACCACTATAAATCTCGTCTTTGTGGTTGCTTGCTTGTTCGTTGTTGATCTCCGTCGTATGTGTTCGGCTCGATCTCACGCTTCCGCATCTTCGCAACAAGCTCGTTGGGCCTTGTTGTTTGAGTCTCTCATCACCACCATATCTCTACAATTCCACATGTACATCGTACCTTGAGTCAGGTCTATGTATATGACTCATTACACCCATGTTCATTGTTAATAAGATTGCTCTCCAAGTCAATCACATACTCGTAGTGGTTTTCCCTATCTAAGCAAGTAAGCATAATTTATCCTCGTGGATTATATCTGTGGATGTCATTCTGAGTAGAGAATTCAGATTCTATCATGTCTGGTATTTTTTAACTTCTCATTTTTTGGTTTCGAGGGACCCTGATCAGATAGGGCCACATTGGAGCCACCCAAAATGAGTAAACCCAGGGGCTAGACCTGTGGTGGCCGGTCACTCCTTTGCCATGCCCAGTAGCGTGGATTGCCGTCAAAGGCTATCCTTGGCTGGTGCGCCTGACAGGAGGATTTTTTTCCGCTGCCCAGTCTTGGCTGGATGAATGGGTTATAGTTTGATTTTTCATTAGATGCTATATGAATATCATTTTTTTTCATTTCAGTTACTTTTGGATTTTCACTAATATTTGGATTTACATCAAAATTCAAAAGCAACTTGATTGGTATGACCCACGATTTTATTGTAAATGCATTATATGTATCATAAAGTATTCCAAATTCTGGGAAGAACTGAGGTCTTCTTGATATACAGTGATATAACCTACTCGTATATTAGGCTATGCCATCCCCTCATTGGAGGATGACCTAGTCATTCATGATCCTACTAGAATTTATGTGGCTATGCCTACTATTAGTCGTCCTCAATGCTTTAAACTAGTTTTGGTCGATTATGATGCTTCTCTTCTATTATCAGAACTGTTAGATTTGTATTTGTTTTCCCATTTTGTTTTGGAAGCCTTGGTAGTGCATCATGCTTTTGTTATCTCATGGTCTATATTGCTGCATTATATATATCTTTCCTGTTTTAAACACAACGTTGCCAGCATGCTAGCAATATTGTCTGCAATGCAATTTCTTTTGCTAAGGACTGACAGTGAACCTGTATCAGGAGTGGGGCAAATATGTGGAACCTGGGGAAATGGCTGAAGTATGATGCCACAGTTTTAAAAGCTGTGGTTTATGTTTAAGAGTTTGATGTCTTACTGTAGAATGTGAGGATAAATTAAGGTTACAGGTTAAAGATTCAATGTAGTATTCAAATCCTTTGGCATGTGTAACATGCTCTGATCATGTATATGTATTTATAATAGCAGCTTCGTTTTCTCACTGTTTGTTGTAATGGTAAATTTTTTTATCAGAATGGCACTTCATCATGACTCATGATATAAAGTGAAGAGGGTGGTCTGGACTTTGGTTAACATTGTATTGTTTTGGCTGCTGATGTTTAAGTTTTAGTTGGGTTGAGTACAAATATTAAAAGGTTCACTGGAAAGTACATACTGATTGAGGGTACCTTTTGTTTAACGATTCTGTGTACGTGAGTCTACAAACGATTTACAGTAAGCTTTTGATTCTCAACCTTCATTCTAGTATTTTTGAACCACTAACCAGAAATCATGTCTGTCAGTTTCCAATATGATTTGAGTCTTGCTATTTGATTAGCAGTTTTATATTACCTAGAAAAAAGCCTACCATTTTATATCAGCTATATGACGGTAACCTGTATTGTTATCTTCCTTAACCTTATAATTCTCCAATTTAGTTTCCTATCAATACTTTGAAACTTCTGTCATCTTAATTATACTTGTAGTTTGTACCCTTACCTGTACAAAATGATGTATTTATATCAATTTTGTGTTTTATAAAAAGGAGGTTCACAAAACAGTATATTCTGGCTATGATCTGATGTTCATACTCAAGTTCTCTGCAATATTTTGAGTTTTCTAGAGTTTTGGGTCGGCACAAACTATTGTTCTATGCAAAATATGGAAACAGGGGTTCACGGTGGCCCCTTTTCCAAATATTCTCTTTACCCATTTATATTTCAGTTATTGATATTCAAGTTTTTGTAGCAATTTTCAAGTTCTTACACCGTGCCTTCAATTCTTTTTAATGTAATTCTGACTTCTAATCTAGCAATTAAAGTGATGGGCGTTTACTGGCTTGCCTTTTGCTTGTTGATTTATTTTGCAAAAACGATTCCCTGTATATTATGGAAATTCTGTAAAATGATCGTTTATCTTGGCGTTATTTCATGTCCCCGTCACTTCCAGTGCATTGAGAGAGGAGTCTCTGCCTTTTCAAACCAAACTAAACTTACAGAAGGGAAATAGCCAAAAGCAGTGCTTATGTTCAAAGAGGTATACGCTTTGAATTTGTTATCATTACTGCACGCTTTATGCACTTTGATGTATTTAGGGAGAAATATTATAGTTTCTTTAGAGATCAATGTGTATTGTATTAGGGACTTTATTGCATATCAGTTTATCTCGATCGTGAGTTTTTGTAACGTAGTGTTAAGATTGAACCAATAGAAGCACTTGCTGAAAGATATCCGTCCTTTTGCGTTAACATATCACCGAGTTGCTTATCTTTTCTGTTGTTAGATAGAGTCTAGTTATGCTAACTTCGCTTTTAATCTTTTTTTTTTCATCCGAACGATGATGTCTGGTAGTAGTTGAAGTCTTATATATCATGCCCAGGACAAAAGTTATAGTGAAAAAGAAGGCAGGCGGGCAACAAGTTGAAGTTCAATCTGAAATATCATCATTTTGATTATTCAGGATATAACATAAATGATATATTTAGCAGCCATCTGGCTTATTCCCAAGAGATGTGCGAAATTGCTTCGCATTCCAACTTGATCAACCTTGTTTGCTTGGCTACAAATACCAATATAAAGTTAGACGTAATGACCGAGTCCAGGTTTGAGATCCATTGAAATTGATGATGGCGTGTATAAATTCGATATTTGAAGGCTGTATGTGGTTCATTATGAGATTTGGACTGTGCGACGCTTGTGCTGCTTGGGTATTGGCTGGTGGCAACTGGTTACTCAATATATGTATATACGCGGCTGTGAGTGATATTGTAAAATTGGCTGCATACTCGCCAGATACGGAAGATGCGGCATTTGTGCAACCTATATAACATACAACAAGTGGGTGGGGGTTTGCAATATTTATGAAAAAAATTCGGAGGTTTGAGTATATGAATTCCCACCTTAACACCTTTTGTGCCGATTATTTTATGGTATTGAACTTGGTTTTTTCTTGCTGAGTACTACACGTTAATAAGAATCTTTTATTGTCTCTGTCCCGAAGTATTTTATTGTTATTACATTCTTACGATTTTGGACTGGTTGGTACTTTTCAAATAATTTATATTGTGTACGTGCGTGCCGGCGTGCAATACACTTGGTCGTCAATAATCCCAGAACTGGATTTATGTTTTAACCGTGGTTGGTTATGGGGAGAGAATTTGCAGGGGATGTGTAACATGGTTTGTGTATGGGATGTGATCTCCTCGTCCCTTGATTGCTCGCGACACCTATCTTGTTACATGAAATTGATTCCAACGAAACCTTTAATTGCTGCCCTACGAAGTTACTTGCTGAAAAGTTGAATATTTACAACCTTTAATTATGAAATTACCTGTTATCCGGGTTCAATACCTAGTCAAAACACCCCCTTCCAAGGATGATTAGGTAACAGTAAAATTTGGGATTAGGGATGGCAATGGTGTTGTGAAAAAATTATATCTGCAGATAATTATACCGCATAAGTGCACCAAATAGTTATGGCGCGGATATGGTTTCAAAATTTTAGATCACAATTGTGTGGTGCAGTTATGGTTCTAAGGAAAATAAACGTGGATAAAAGTTGCACCGCAAGTAAGTTATATTAGGTATATATAACTATGTAGAATATTATTTGAATCACATTATATGTTGTTGTTCACATAACAAATTACCATATCTATATATTCCAATAGAATTTAATATATAGAGAAATAGGGACTTCATTGTTTATAGTTACTGAACACATGAGTCCTCTTTGTACAATTGCTAAACATACACGTGTTCATGCTACATGAGAATATTACCTTTCATTTTTGTATATTTTAAACTTCATATTTATGTGAATTTTCACACAATTATATAATTGTTTATGTGATGGTGGGAGACAATTGTTGTCGTTGGAAGAATCATCTAATTTATTATGTTTAACTTTATAGACTTATTTCTTGCTGATCTTGAATAGAAATGAATTAGAAAATGAGAGATATAAATAAGATGACAATTTAGTTTATTACCGTATGTGAACTATTATAAGTTGATTGGAGATGTCATTGTTAGTGGAGATAAAATCAAGTTCATATGTATAAACAAAGTTGAAAAGAATATGAAAGGACAAAATAAAGAGAGAGAGAGAGAATCAAGAAGAGCTAGCTACACCGTCATTACTAGTTGTCTTTTTCTATGATATACTCAGATATTTTATCACTTTAGTTTACCAATAGTTTTGACTTTCCTCTTCCCTTTTAGAAAATATATCCTTACACTTAATTTAATATATTCTTATTTTTCTCTCGTTATAAATAAATATATTGAAAATTATATATATTACATGCTTGAAATGAAGTGGGCAACTTAATAGGGGAGAATGATTTGAGGAGCCAATTAAATGAAGTAATATTTGAAAAAAAAGTTAGAATGTTGTTCACATGAACAAAGAATTTAGTGTTTTTATTAACATAATATTGGCATGATATTATTTCTATGATGTTATCTTTATTTATAATGTACAAATTCTTTATAAACTTTATGTACAATGCTACTAGGAGTAATATTTTCTGATGTGATGTAGTGTGTTTTGGTGTGGTACGATGCGGTTAATTGTGATTTTTTGACGGTGTGGGTTTGGTTTCTCATATCAAACACCATAGTGGATATTGTGTGAATATGGTGTTTGATTTTTATCCAGGTGGCGTGGTTATGGTTTTGGCATAAACCGCAACATATCCGCACAACTGTCATCCCTAGTTGTGATGTCTCTATTAGTGGCCTCATCGGGGGTTTCTGTTGTAAATTTTATATTAGGTCGTTAAATTCAACAATAATTGTAATTTAGATTAACAAATTTAAGTCAGATCCAGATAAGGAACACATAGAATAAAAGATGTAGGAGAACAAAAATTAACAAAGTTATGAACTCATATTAGATCGTTCGTTGAGCAACAAACATGGTATTTAAAGAAATCAACGACTAGTAATTTGTAAAGATGAGCATTATTTTTCTAGTTAATTTGATCACTGATTTGTAGTAGGTACTCATCTCACTCATGCTTGACGATGATCAACATGTACGACCAGTGCAACCCAACAATTGTAGGTACCACCACTTGGATAGATCATGTTTCTGAGTGAGGAAGGACAGACTCACTTTGCACATGAGAGAAATTTTCAGAAGTAGAGAGCAACGACTGTAGAAGAAGAAGAGATTGAATTAGGAGTTGTGCACTAATGGATGACAATTGATGTTTAAAAAGTTGTCTTGAACCCTAACAATTAAATACTTATTTATATCCCTTTCACGCCCCCATGTCCTATTTCTAGTAAGACATGATCACATGATCTCTCTTGTACGTGTAACAAAAGATTGTGAGGCACGCCCTTTTCAATTACGATTAGTAAATCTATTTTGAAAAAAAGTAATTAGTTAAATTAAAAATTAACTACACAGTTGTATCCTTGTGTAAAAAGAAGACAGAAGACAATTCCCACACCCACAATCCAAGCCTGAGCCCGTGTCCGGCCAGCCAGGAGAGGTATGACATGGTAGGGGTGTGTGTATTTTAGTCAGCATACCCACCAAGGAGGTGAGCATAATTTCCTCTGGAGCCCTTCAAACACTAGTGTCACATTTGTGATCTTACATATAAGGACATAAAAGTTCTAAAAGTGAATGATATCAGACTAAAGCTCTTCCCATTTACACAAAACTATATTTCCTTTATGTACTAGTTGTACTACATTGGGTTTAACCCGTGTTAAATAAGTTGTAGCAGCCATATATATCTCACATTCCCTACAAAGTCTAATGTTGTGTTTTCAGTAGATACCTTTTGATTTAAATCTACCTGAGTTATTCAACTTTAACCCCTGTATGGACTAGGTGAATAAAAGTTTTGAACTCGAACCTTGATTGTAAGAGTGTCGGTTGGTAAAAACATGATAAAGACATGGCAGCAAAAAAATGATGCATTAAGGCTATGCATCTAGAAAACATGTCATGATTGGTACCAGAACAACAAAATTTCCCTGATGTGGCCTATGTAACATTAATCATTTAGTTGGAGTTTTCAAGGATGTATTGCTAATATCATGTCCTAAGACTTGACACCATTCAGAGACTAATCTCTTACTAACTTACAGTCACGACACTAACAAGCCTTCCTTGGGATAGACACACAGTTGGATGAAGCATCAATAAAAAATATAGTGTCATCTGATTCACCTGGCAGATTGTTATCACCACATTAGACCCAATTTGTGGGATCTTCACTCTTTTAGACGAGGGTGCTATTATCGGTGAATCTAAAGGGTTTTAGTCCCATCCTAACCTGGATTTCTCCACTAAGGTCAGGTTAAGACCTTTAGTGAAAGGATCAACTATATTATCTTTAGTACTGATGTAGTCCACAGTCACAACCCCATTAGGCACTAATTCTCTTATAGTCTAACTTGGATGTATCTATGTTTTTTTTTATTGTACTTGGAACTCTTTATCTTGGAAATTGTTGTAGTGATATCACGGTGAACTAAACTGTAGGATGCGACTTCCTTACCATAGGTAAACTGGACATTAGTCCAAGCAGCCATTCAACTTCAAATCCAATTTCATTTGAAGCACGCAACTCTTCCTCAAAAGTTGACTGAGACAATATGGTATTTTTCGTAGACCTCTAAGCAACAACACCTCCTCTCAACATGAATACATATCCTGAGTCATCATTACTCCCAAAGTTAATAGAAATTTAACTTGCATCACTACATCCTTCGACCACAGAATGATATATCTATTAATGTAACCTAAGTGAAAAGTTCCTTTGATGTACCTCAAAACTCTATCAAGAGCTTAACAATGATCTTGTCGTGACAACTAATGTATCTACTTAACATGCTCACAGAAAACACAATGTCTGGACGTGTGCAGTTTGTAAAATACATCAAACTTCTAAGAATTACAGAGTATCATAATTGAGACACTGAACTCCACTATCATTCTTGAACAAGGCCTTGGATGAATCATATGGAGTCTTAATAAGTTTACGTGATGTGTACTTAGACCTTTCTAGTATCTTCTCAACATAGTGAGATTTAGAGAGAGAGAGTTATACCATCTGTAGACCTTCTGATTTTAAGCCCTAAAATCACATAAACGACGCCCATATCCTTCATCTTATAATTTCTACTCAAGAATGATTTCATCTCATTTAGTATTTTTATATTCGAACTAAAAAGTAAGACATCATCAACATATAAGCATAACAAAATGAATCCATGATAACATCCAATTTTGCGGATATTATATGCCTTATTTCTATCCATATTTTCCTCATATTAAGAAAATTTATATTCACTTCCCCCTATCTTGCATATACTCTCTCTACCCTATTTGAGGATGGCAATGACAATACAAGCAGGTAAACAAAGGAATAGAAGCATGTTACCAAGGGCATGACTGCCACCGGATGACAACCGATGGTCTCTCCATAGCCATCGGTCCATTACCACTGGTCGCTATCCAGTAGTGCCCAGCCGCATCAACAAACAGTGGTCGTGGCAAATTGACAACCGATGGTCATCTGACATACATCTGCTACCATCGCCCAATGGCCCATTTGCGACCATCACCTGATGGTCAGTCTGCATCCATCATCCGATGACCCGTCAACATCTATTGGTATGTGGATACCATATGATGACAGATCTGACAGAGCTGACACTCAGGGCCGTTAAGTACGTGACCCGAGGATCGTACCCGGGAGGCTTGGGGTGCAAGTAAAGGGCCCCAAGCTGATGCCTATATATATGACCCCGCCAGCTACGTGAAAAGGATTGTGTCACGTTGACGTCGTTGAGCTACAGAGCAGACCTGGAGACGCTACTGGAGTAGGAGTTCACTACCGACTGATCTTCACCACCACCAGTTGATAGGAAAGGAGGATGAGAGTCCTCCAGACCTGTTCTAGTGCTTCCGTCTACGCACCACGACTTGCTCTAGAACTTCTCTTTTGACAAATGGAGTTAGAGGAGCAAGCCACCACCACCGCCACCACCGCACCCGTCCGTGAGCAGGAGGACTGAGCCATCGGTTGTGACCACCGCCTGATCAGAGTTGGTGTATCCACTAGTTCCCTACTTCCGTAGTTCCTTTCTCCCCTCCTTTTGGACCTCTTCTTCATGGGTAGATCTCTATGTCTTCATCCATCTGTAGATTCGTAACGCTGCTCATGAAAATGAGTGGCTAAACTCATTACTTAGGCTAGGAGTAGCTACTAAGGCTCTTCCAACATGTATATACTTACATCCTTTTGAATATATATGCTCCTAGCAAAGATTATCTCCATTTTTTTGATCTTAATGTTTCATTTGTATGATTAGATACCATCTTGTGATGTTTGATCGTTAGTTGATCGAAAGAGTAATACTAGCCTTATCTAAGCATTTTGGAGTTACATGAATGCATGAGAATATTGGAACGTTAAAGCTCATGATCATATGGTTATCTTTGTGATTGTTTGTTTGCCATATCGAGAGAGATAGAGAGAGACAACCATATAATCTAGATCTATCCTAAGCTCGAGAGAGGAGGGAATAGACATATATGATGATTGTTTGTAATCTTGTTAAGGGTATACAAAGAGTGTGAGTGTTTCATGTTGGTGAGAGATCTTAGTAGGTGAAACTCAATCCAAGTTCCCGTCCATATCTTGTTAACGCGTGCTTGTTTATTTTGTTCTCTTGTTTTTCTTCTTTATCTTTCTTTTCTTGTTGTGTTTGTTTGGAGTAATATTGTTTCGTTAAGAACACCTCTTAAACCTACCCTTCTTGGTTGGTGTAACTGAGATAAGATTCTATGTTCTTAGCACTCACCACCCTTGTCCCTATGGATCTAAGTCAATTACTACATCGGACCACGTATAATAGCTGTGGGGGCTTGAGTGTCGGGTTATAAACTTAAGAGTCTGACTACTTAGATCCGCTCGATTTTGTACATGTGATTTGGGCCGGTCAATACATCATTGGAAATTTTGCAGTAAACATATTTATTAAAATCATTCAAAATAAAGTCAAACGATGGTATCATACAATTAAACTTCTCATGCCAATACTTAGAGGTTTGTTTTATGCCATATAGGAAATGTTTGGTAACATGATTACTTCAGATACGGTGGCAGTGGAAGACTAAAATTCAACTATAGGTAACTAAAAATATCAATACATCAGATTAACAACTGGTAAACTTTTACATATTTTTCACACTCATTTGTGATTAGGCAACTAAGATTATCCATAAGATCGATTGTACGCGATGGTTCATCGTGGATCCATGACCGTGTTTAAAATAATTGTGATGTCAAACTGAGCCATAACTTAACAAGTTTACACATTTTAGACTCATTCCACGACCCAAAAATTCTTCAGGTTGTTCCAGGTAAATCTCTTATTGAAGATCACCATGTAAGAATGCAGTCTTCAACTTCAACTGATGGATAGAGAGATTATAAATGAAAGTCAATGTTATAAGCACTCAGATCGTGGTCATAAAAGAAATAGGATAATAGGTATAAAATGAATCTATTCATTTCCTCTGTGTGCAACTCTTAGCAACCTATCTAGCTTTATACTTATTGACTGCCCCGTCTGCATAACTTTATTCTTAAGGATCCATTTGCATCCAACTACAGAACAATCAGGAGATAAATCTACTAATTCCCAAGTTCCTTTGAGAAAATTTATTAGATTTCAGCATTAATGGATTCCTTTTGAAATTTATCTTCAGGAGAATCCATAGCTTGTTTGAAAGATGCATGATCATACTCAATATTATAAGTGAAAAACTCACTTCTAAAATCCTTAGATTATCTTGGTCATTTACTTCTCCATGGTTCAACCATTTCTTTAGAATCATCAGATTCAGAAATATCATTTTTTGAGTCGCCATCCACATTTGTATCCTTTCCACATGCTCAGAATGGAATTTTTGGTAAATGAATCCTCTTGAGAAAGTTCTTTGGGCACACCCATTTTCATAGAAAACACATCTTCTTAAAAAATGTAGCATCATGTAGTTCTACAACTATATTGATATCAATGTTGAGATATCAAATTTTATAATCAAGAATCTATAGGCATAACTTGTCTCTACATAACCCAAGAAGATGACATCAACTATTTTCAGTTCCAATTTCTTCCTTTTGTGATTAGTGATAAGTACCTTAGCAATGAACCTCCACACTCAAAAATATTTGAGACTCAATTTTCTCCCTCTCCATTACTCAAATGGACTACTTTCTTTATGTTTATGGGAAACACAATTCAGAATATGGCAAGCCACAAAGCTTCCCCCACATAAAGTTGGGTAGACCTAAGGTTCCAAGTAAGGTATTGATCATATCTATTAGGTTTTGGTTCTTACATTTTACTTTCCCATTAGATTGTGGTGTATAAGGAGAGGTAACCTCATGAACTATACCATGGAATTGAAAAAAAAAGTCAAAAACAAGTTCAAGGTGTACCCTTCTCTCCTATCAAACCTTAATTGTTTAAGTATTTTACTAGTTTGAGTTTTAGCTTATTTCTTAAAGATTTTGAACTTTTATAATGTGTCATCTTTACTTTTAAGTAAATAGACATAACAATATATATTTGCATTGTCAATAAAAGTTATGAAATAACATTTTTGATCCCTATTAGAAATCTCATTTAACTGCAAATATTAGTGTGTACTAAATCATGAATTTCTGAATTCCTATGTACCGAATGAAAAGGCTTCCTAGGAAATTTAGCTTGCACACAAATATCACATCTATTAACATCAATGTCGGATCTAGGAATCAACTCTAGCTTCATCATTCGTTACATTGAGCCAAAATTAACATGTCCCAAATGACTATGCCATACATCAGAAGATACAAAATTCATGCAAATATGACTATTATCATTCAGATTATAAACTAAATTTGAAACGAGTTCAACAAGAATCTTAAATAAGTTCTCTAAGTCATATAAATACCCCTTACCAAAAACTAAAGAGTCATGAAGGTGTGTATAGACTTATACATTTGCAGACTATTCAAAAACCATCCCTTATAAGAATTGTGCTACTAAGGATATTGCTCCAAATGGTTTGAACATGTTTGACTCTATGAAGTGTCAGAACCTTTCCTAAAGGAAAATTTAAGTCCACTCTCCTTCACCTCTGATTTTTAAAGAGATAGAATAGCCCAAAGTCACAGAACGACCTCTTAAGGCCTAGTAAGTCTCAAATAGGGACTTAGCACAAACATGTACATTAGCCCCAATGTCAATTATCTAGTAAACCTATTTAAAAATTGAAAGGATTGCAAGTTTTATACACACACCCATCATTGAGGTTCAATAATACAACCATCATGTTGACTATAACTCATCTGTTGCAGATGCATCATCTTTCTTTGCCTTTTTCAAAGGACAATCCTTGTTCCAGTGTCTAACATGTCCATAAGTCCAATAAAGTTTGTTCTTTGATTTTTTCTGGATCTTATCCTTAGGTTTAAGTAATTTTTTTATTTCTTCTCTTTATTCTTAGCAACAATAAGATTGATAGTAGGGTTTACATCAATAGGTAACTTGACACTCTTCTCTTTTAAGTTCTCTTCTTATACGTTAATGTTTCTCATGAGATCGTTCATTGACAATGGTTAAGAGTCCTGCCAAACGACTCCTAAAAATTTAAGGAATTTCTCAATTATGGATATAACTACAAATTTGTCAGGCAATTCCATACTTCATCAAAGAGCTCATGAATCAAGAGTTGAATGTCATGAGTTTGGTCAGAAATGGTGTTACCCTTAACCATCTGAAACTTAAGAAATTTGAAAACACAATACTTTTCAGCACCTTGATTTTTCATATTATATTTCTTTTCTAATGGTCCCCCACAAAATCTTAGAAGTAGTAACAGACGGATTAAAGTAAGAATCATACAATTTATTATTCAAAACAAATAAGATTAATCATTGACATGTCTTATGACCCTTCTTCCAATTTGTAATTAGTTTAGCATTACCAAGGACAGTTTCACCAGGTTTAGGTTCATCATCTTCTTAAAAATGATCATACCCCATCATATTTAGCTAAAGTTGCATCCTACTTTGCCAAGGGGAAAAATTGGTAGCAGTAAATTTTTCAAACATATTAGCAATGTCAATTTTATTATCGGCCGTTGTTAGCTAATGACAAGAAATGTCTTTAAAAATGTTGTAAATTTTATATTGTGTCGTAGCATGCAACAACAATAGTTGCAATTTAGATTAACAAATTCAGGCCAGATCCAGATAAGAAACATGCAAAGTAAACAATGCAGGAGATAGAAATTAAACAAAGTTAGGAACACATACCAGATTATTCGTTGAATAACGAGCATGATACGTAAAGAAATAAGTAGCTTGAAATCTGAAAAGATCAACGCCATTCTTCTAGTTGATTTGGTCAAAAACCTATAACATGTACTCATCTCGTTCGTATTTGACGACCAGTGCAGCCCAGTAATCGCAGGTACCATCCCCTGGACAAATTGCATCTCTAAGAGAGAAAGGACATACTCACTTCCCACAGGAGAGAATCTCTAGAATCAGGGAGCAATGATAGTAGAAGAAGAAGAGATTGGATTAGGGTTTGCAAATAACTCACAAACGACTGACGAGCGATATTCAAAAAGTTGTCTTTAACCCTAATGATCATAGACTTATTTATAGTCATTTCACCCTCCCTCCCACGTCCTATTCCTAGTAAGACACGATCACACGGTGGTTCTTGTACACGTAACGGAAAATTGTGAGGCAAACATCTTCCAATTACGATTAATAAATCTGTTTTTGAAAGAAATAATTAATTAAATTAATAATTAATTATCTAATTGTATCTTTGTACAAAAAGAAAGTGGAAGACAATCCCCACGACTCACGATCCGTGAGCCTGAGCCCGTGTCCGACCTAGCGTGGCGCGCGTGTGTGTTGTGATCATCATACCCACCAAGAAGATGAGCATATTCTCCCCTAGAGCCGTTGGATACTAGTGTCACATGTGATCCTACATATAAAGACATAAAAGTTAAAGGAATGATCAATATGAGACTAAAGTTCTTCTGATTAAAATAAGACACAAAACTACATTTCTTCTATGTATTAGATGGCTTAACCCACATTAAATATATGGTTTTAGCAGCCGTATATATCTAACAGTTTCCTCGTTGATTTATAAAAAGTTAAACATTTTTATACATAATATTTTTTAGATCAAGTGACTTAGAAGATTGAAAATTTGAGATAGAAGGAGATGTAAGTGGGTAGAAAGAATATATATGCAAGAGAGACGTGATTGTGCCGAAAGAGGCAACCAATTAAAATCAACATGCATGGACAGTGATTATCTATACTATTATAAAAAGAGCGAGTTTGATGCTGCGCTCTCCTTAATTCACTCTCTTCTCTCCTTTTTTCAAAGAATTTTACTCCTACAAATATTTATTCTCACATTCTCCTATTAACTTTTATGATCTTTAACTCTATATTTCTCTCTCCATCCTACGAAAACGGTTCCTTGATTCTCTCCTTTCAAACAACCAACACAAATACCTTTTATTTAAAACTATCATTATTACGCAAACATAATCCACAACTCACGATTTGTTTCTGGGCAACTGACGTGGCCTATTAAAACGGCATGAAATTATCCTATCCATTTACAACTTTAATTTTATTGGACACGTAGATGTGTACGTGTGTGTTTATAATGATAAACGTATCAATAACAATGTAGAGCAGTGATGAGGGCTGGGTTGGAAAGAATTAACTAATATGATGTCTGCTGCTCACGGGGTGCTTCTTCCCCGTAATTGGAGATAATAGATGGAACATTATCTGTGATAGAAACTGTACAAATGGTTGGAATAAACATGTGAGGGAAATGCAAGGGCGATAAAAAAAGAAAGAGTGAATGTAAAATATCTTGTCACTTTGCTTCTTACGGAGTGGAGAGTAATGATGAAATGCAAGCCGGCAATCACTGGGAGCGATGGAAAGATCACACAGGTTTCTGTCAATGAAGAGGATCGTTCCCACTGCCACCTAACCGTGTAGGAAGAGGCGTTTAGTTTGTGGAAGAAGACCATTCCGCAACTTGTCTGATTGAGAAAATGATTCTGTCATGTAGAAGAGGACGATGCAAGTGGGTCCAATGAGTGGAGCAGAGGTAAGGATGAAGTAACGAATGAGGTTGAGGGTGGCTATGAAGAGGAAGATGTGCAAAGGAGGAAATAAGAGAAGAAGACGTGGAGTTTGGCTGAAGATGGTCGGGCATCATGTGCAGAGGTCAAGAGTTCTAGAGCAGGGTCGTAAATTGCACTCATACTGCGGGTGGTGGTCTCACATGGCTGGTACTTTACGACCATGGGATTAATGGGGTCTAAATCTTCTGTACCCAACCTCTGTGCCCACTTCTGTACCCACATGATCTGATCCAAACACTTGTGGGCCCCATAGGGAAGTATATAGCCGGGATGTGTCAGACACATTGTCCCGGGCACAGAGGATTTCAACCCGGATTAATGTTCTAGAGCCTTTTCAGCGCAAATAAGCATTTTGACCCACTCTGAATCGTATAAACTAAACTTGTGCTAGTTTCGTGTTCTGATTGTCACCACTCTTAGGTGGCAGTAGAAGCTCAAAAATCAACCGTGGAAAGTTAAAAATATCATTACTGAAACACCACATTAACGACTAGTAAACTTTTACATACTTTTCACACACATGCAATTATCCAACTGAAATTATCCACTAGACCAATTTTAAGCGGTGGTTCATTTTGGATGCATTTCCGTGATTAAAATAATTGCATTGCCAAACAGAGTCTTAATCCTCCTATTAATCGTGAGAAACAGTAAATTGAGAAAGCGTAAGGTTACACAATGTGTGTACCCTGATATATATAATAGTGGAACAATTACATGTAGGTCCTTATAGAAATGTAAAATAACATGACAATAAGTAAAGACATATATTAAAACTTCCCCTCAAGTTGGAACATAGATATCGATCATGTTCAACTTGTCCACAAGTGAGTTGAAATATTTCTTGGCTAGCAATTTTGTAAAAATATCAGCAACCTGATCTTCTGAGCGGGTGAAAGGAGTGCAAATCTTGCCAGATAAGATAGTCTCTGGAATGAAGTGACAATCAACTTCAATATATTTTGTGCACTCATGATATACATGATTATTAGCAATGAAGATAGCAATTTTACTGTTACAATGCATCAGAATAGCTGCAGAAGACTCAACCCTGAAGTCTTTCAAAAGATACCCATAGGAGTTCACAAGCAGTGTGGGCCGTCGTCCTGTATTCAGCTTCAACACTGGATCTAGCAACAAAATTTTGTTTTTTACTCCTCCAAGTGACAAGATTACCTCCAACATATGTACAATAGCTTGAAGTATATTTTCTGTCAATCTTATTTCCAGCATAATCAGAGTCAGAGTAGCCTTCCAGAGAATAGTGTCCATGCTTTTTATAGTAGAGGCTTTTGCCAGGTGATTTCTTAAGATATCTCAGAATATTACAAAGACAATCCCAATGACACTGTCTAGGTTTATCCAAGTACCTGCTAAGAAGACCAACAACAGTAGATATATCCGCTCTAGTAACAGTCAGATAGATCATCTTACCAATCAGTCTCCTATATATTTTATTGTCTGGAAACATCGGAGAAGAGTCATCATCTCAATTAACATTGGGATCCAGAGGAGTATCAGTCGGACGTGCACCAAGCATCCCAGTCTCCTGTAACAGGTCAAGAACATACTTCCTCTGAGATAATACAAGAGCATTAGAGGTCCTAGACACCTCAATGCCCAGAAAATATCATAGCTTTCCCAGGTCTTTAGTAGAAAAATGTTTGCACAAGTGTGCTTTAGTAGTCTGAATCTTAGAAAGATCACTGCCAGATAGAACGATATCATCAATATAAACAATCAGAATCACAATACCAGAAGAGGTCTTTTTTGTAAAGATCAAATGATCAACCTGTGATCTCAAAAAACCAAATGTAGTCAGGATTTTACTCAACTTGCCAAACCATGCCCGAGGACTGTTTGAGTCCATAGATAAAAAAATTTAACCTGCAAACTTTATGTGACTCCCCCTGAGCAACAAACCCAGGAGGTTGCTCCATATAAACCTCTTCTTGAAGATCCCCATACAGAAAGGCATTTTTAATATCCAGTTGAATAAGAGGCCAGTCTAAATTAATAGAAATAGAAAGAAGAACTCTGACAGAGTTAAGTCTGGCAACAGAGGAGAACGTCTCAAAATAGTCAATGCCATGAGTTTGAGTATACCCTTTTGCTACCAGGCGTTCCTTCAGACATTCCACTGTTCCATCAGGGTGATACTTCACAGCATAAACCCATCTGCAGCCAATAGGTTTGCACTCAGGAGGTGGATCTACCAGCTCCCAAGTTCCTCTATCAGCAAGAGCAGTCGTCTCCTCTTTCATTGCAGTCATCCAGGCTGAACTAAAGGCATCATGTACAGTCTTGGGAACAACAATAGAAGATAAGGTAGCCACAAAGTTACTAGCATTAATACTCATATGTATAGTAGAAACATGATTAGCAATATTATGAAAAGTACAAGGATGAGTGCCTTTTCTGAGAGCAATAGGAAGATCTAAGTCAGAGTGTACCTCAGCTGGAGTAGGACCTTCTAGAGGAGAAGATTGGTGTTGCATGGGGGGTCTTGAGCAGGTTGTGACCTGTTCCTACGTTTATACACAATAAGTGGAGGAGTAGTAGTTTCAGCAGGTGAAGTATCAGATATGCAATCACTCGTGACATGCAATGGTGCTGTGATTATGTCAGAATTTAGGATATCTCCTTTTGCAGAATAAAATAGTGTATCCTCAAAAAAGACAACATCACTACTCGTGAACCATTTTTTTTGTAGTAGAACTATAGCACCGATACCCTTTCTGAGTACGAGAATACCCAAAAAAAATACATTTTTCTGCTCTAGGAGATAATTTATCATAGTTCGGTCCAAGTAACCGCACAAAATAGGTAGAAACAAATATCCGTGGAGGTACAAAAAATAGAGGTACATTAGGCTGTAGAACCTATACAGGAATCTTGTTGCCAATAACAGAATATGACATTCTATTAATCAGAAAGCAGGCAGTTAGGATAGCTTCTGGCCAGAAAAGTCTAGGTACATTAGAATGCAACATTATAGTTCTAGAGGCCTCAAATAAATGTCTATTTTTCTGCTCCGCAAATCCATTTTGTTGAGGCGTATAGGCACACAATGTATGATGAATAGTACCAACAGATTGACAAAATAGTCCAACTTCTTTCTGAACAAACTCCAAAGTATTGTCAGTTCTTAGAATTTTAACAGACATAGAATATTGAGTTTTTATTTCAGCAAAAAAAGAATTTTATTATAGATAGCACCTAAGACTGATTTTTCAATAGAAACAATCAAGTGGCATGAGAAAAATCATCAATAAATAGAATAAAGTACATATTTCCAGACAAACTTGGAACATGACACAGACCCCATACATCAACATGAACAAGATCAAAAATGTTTTTACTACTAATCTGGGATCATTTAGGATAGATAGTCCTAGACTGTTTCCCTAACTGACACAACTCACACTGAAAACCATGCATTCCTACACCAGAGATAACATGTTTTAGCTTCTGAGAAAATGGGTGTCTAAGTCCGTAGTGCCACTACAATGCTGAAACTGATGAAGATAGAGTTGAAGCTAGCACCAAGTTGTCAGTCCTTTTCAATTCATCCTGATAATATAGGCCATCGGGTCCTTCATGCCCCCCACCAATCTTCATCCTCGTGTGAAGGTCCTGAAAAGTACAAGTACCAGGAATGAATGTGAGACTACAGTTCAGGCTACATACAATTTTGCTAACAGATAATATGTTCAGTGGAAAGCGAGGTACATATAGAGCAGATTTTAACAAAAAATGAGAAACTATGTCTCCAATCCTAGATACAACAGTCTTGGAGCCATCAACAAGCATAATAGAGGAATTAGAGAATGGTCTAGATAAGATTTTGAAAAGGGACCGATTTCTAGAGATATGAGATGAGGCACCCGAATAAATCACCCATTTTTATTACTAGTACTAGGTGAGGGTGCACTAATGAAACTAGTATCACAACCAGAATATGTAGCAGCATGAGCTCCAGAGGATGATCCAGTACGCTCGAGCAGTAGACGCTCCATCTCCGAATGGATAAAGTCAGTAGTAGTGGAACTGGATGCATCAGTGGCAGTAAGCTGTAATGCTACCTCAGAGGTAGAATGGGCATCAGAAGCCGCATTGGCCCAGACTAGCTTCCCATATTTCTCCCAACATTTTTCTTCAATATGATTAGACTGGCCACAGAAACTGTAGAAATGCTTACCAATCTGAGGACGAGCAGTGTTACGAGAACCAGAGGGTGCTCCATGACCAGACGAACTCTTCCCCCTTCCCACGCCAAGTGGAGGACGATTCTCCTGAAAACAACCATGGTCGTAGCCATGACCTCAGCCAGACATAGCAACAAGGGAAGTAGTATCTCTAGTGTCAGAAGGTGACTCAGATGAGGAGGTCGGCAGCCGCTGAAGACGCTAAAACACACACTATAATGTAGCCAGTAGATCACTGGCAAGCATCTGATCCACAACCCCAACATAGGATTGCGGTAAACCACATAGGAACTGAACCACATGCAACTCCTGGCATTGATGTTGCATGGTAGCCAAGTCAGTAGACAAGGGATGGTAGGCCTCCAATTCTCCCCAGAGTCCCTTAAAGGCAGAGAAGTAATAAGTAATATAAGATCTCGAGAAGTGTAGACGAGTTAGCTACTTGGTGATATCAAACACCTTCTTGTGATTCTGGCTGTGAGAGTAAGTTCTAGCAAGCTGATGCCACATCTGCTTTGTTGTAGGCAGGTATAGTAAGGTGACACTAATTTTCGTCTCACTGCTATTAAGAATCTAGGTCATCACGGTGGAATCATCTTTGAACCACTCATCATAAACTTTGACATCCTTGGAGTCGGCATTGGCAGCTAACATAGGAGGAGGATCACGCATCAGATGAGAATGTTTTCCTTGGGATTTTACATAAATCTGCATAGAACATACCTAATGCTGGTAGTTGCGCCTATCCAACTTAATAGTAGTAACCTGACGACGCAGATCATCATGTGAATATGCCATGACAGGTAGAACACTGACACCGAAGGTGAGTATGAATAGGCAGGAACAGGAAGAAGACAACTGCCTAGTTATTCCGCTAGGAGGAAGTAGGCACAATAGAAGGGTTGCACAAGTCGGTTACATACGGGCTATGCCTATGTAAAACAAAAAACCCAGCGGGTCAAGGGCCTACACAGGAAGGCATGAGTCGGAGCTGAAGAAAATCAGACCAGATCTACAGAGCGAGGCGGGAGGACAACAGATCCTGGATCAAGCCAGAGGAGAGGAGTAGCCCTCCCAGAGCGGCAGCAGAAACCAGTCGGTGATGACAGAAGGTCATGCGCGGGCGGCCGACACGGTGGGGGGGCTGGAGAGAGAGAGAGAGAAGGAGAGGGAGGGAGGAAGAGATACGGTGCCCCTCAAGATTTATCCCTACTCTAGTACCATGAGAAATAGTAAATTAAGAAAGCGTAGGGTTACACAATGTGTGTACCCAGATATATATAATAGTGGAACAATTACAAGTAGGTCCTTATAGAAATGTAAAATAACATGACAATAAGTAAAGACATATATTAAAAAACCGATCGCCAAACAATCCTCTTCTAACCTTCTGTCACTCTATATGAGACGTCCATCTCAGAAAACGAGATCAATGAATGTGGAAGCGATTAACTAGCAGTAGAATTATCGAAAATAACTAAAAATTAGAACTTTTTGTAAAGAGATTTACAAACGATAAAACTCTTTTATAAGGAAACATGATAAGTTATTTACAAACTGATCCATCATTACATCTCTGTAACAAACACATCTCGAGGATGATAAACATCAACTTCCCTGTTAGCTGATCAAGGCAAGATACAAAATCTCGAGGCATTGCGCCAAAATCTCAGATCTATATTAAACATCTACTAACTCCTAGGATCTGAGAGTACAGAGATGACATATAGAACATACTATCTACAAGACTTAACAGTCAGTGTCTCCCCCTGAGGATCACTGTTGTCCCTAATGTTGTTGTTGCTGCTGTTGTTGCTCACCCACTGATAGATTCCTTCATCCACGACGTCTACCTAAAAAGTCAAATCCAACGGGGGTGAGACAATTGAATAATTGTCCCAGTGAAAGTTATAACTCTCCGCCAGAAGTATTGTTATTGCAAATATTAAGATAACAACGAGCAGAAGAACTATAATTATTCAACTATAGGCATTTTATTATATAACTGATTGAAATAGTATAACTTATACAATCATTTCAATTATAACTTGAAAGAATGACAAGACATATATCAATAAGGAATAGGAAGAACATGTATATTGTTTGTCCAACTAGGATATTATAAACAAAGTATCATCAATCCGTGTTTCTCATAGTTCAACCTAAGCAATTATGCTATACGGTTGATTACATTTTTCAAACATATTTATTCCCTGAGGAGATGAGTTACACCTCTCATACTCCAACCGACCATTACTAAATCGCAATCAGTACCATACATAGGTCATTAGAAGAGTTGGATTCCTATGACCTCATCCTCCTCAGTCAGTATGAGGAACAACATGCAGGACATCTTGTGTCTCTGCCATAATAGCTTTCCAGGGTATTCTGGCAACTTCGCTATTAGAGTTATAGTGACGTTCTGTACTCTCTTTGTCATCGAGGGATTTCTTGTTTATCTCTCATCAATGCGGCATTAACAATATCATCGGGAGATTAGTGATACATCATCCCGGTATAAACATATAATGAAGGATTGAGAGATTAAAGGTACATCTCACATCAAATCCTACATTAGGATGTAAGGATATTCACGTCCATAACCCCCACATACTCAAAAGTATGCTCTCCAGGAGTTCCTTTAGGAAAACTTTTTTCACCATCATTTAACTTCTGACAATGATGGATCTATGGTCAAGGCGCTACATGAAATCATTATACTTGATTATTTAAGTACATTATGGCATTCTTTTAGCATCAGGCATGTTTTCAAACATAAACCAATAAGACAACTACTATAAAGAAAGAGTACTAATCATATCAAGTTTATGTCACATATTGTTAACACTGGGATATCAATCCCTAACCATCTCATCATTGTGATTCAAGAATATGGGTATTCAAACCCTTAGATCATCAAAACACTTGTTACCAAGTAACATATTGACATCAAGCCATTTAACAGCATGACCTTGATTATAGCAATGCAGATGTTTCTCATAGCTCATACAGCCTACCAATCTCATATGTTACCTCTCACTAGGCAACATAGCTTATCATTATTCTTAAAGCTTATAAAGTGCCTTCAATATATATGACATTATAACCCTTACCTGGATATTCTCACCTCTTAATAAAAACCTACATGGTTAACAAAATTGATAACATGCACATTGTATCTATATCAGCAGAATACAAGTTCTTTTCAAATTAAATATGAAACCCCACGAACGTGCTATCTTGCACGGTCATGTTACATAAGTTCACCACGACCGTGTCACATTAACACGGCTGGTTTCTAGGGTTAGGGTTTCTCTATTCAATTTAATTAGGGTTATTTAACCCCTTTTACCTTCAAAAGCATAATGATAACTCATTTCTTACTTAAGTGTAGAGTTTCATGTTTAAAAGCATAACCCAAAATTAGGGTTTACTATTCATACCATCACATTACCCTAGATTAGGGTTTACTATTCACATTACATCATATTACCCTATATTAGGGTTTACTATTAATATTCATTAGGATTACTTCCATTGATGTCCTCCAATTAGGTTAAGATTCATTAACTATCATAATTAGGGTTTCCATGATCTCACTATGAAGCATCATACCCTAATTAGACACATTCAAACGTATTGGAGATTTATTACTTAATTCTCATTCATATAGGAAGTCTTCTCTCTCCTCTTTCTATCAGATGATGTTTACATTACCTATGATTAGGCTAAGTCAATTCTATTCTGATATCATGGGTTGTGTCATTACTATTGTGGTCATTAAGGCTCACTTGATCAAAGGGTATTGGTCACTCTATCCCATCAAGGTACCTTTGTAATGATCACCATTGATCATGACATATATTAATCAAATAATTACTTAGTCCCTTAATCACTTTAGGTATCTATAAGGTTTAGGTTAATCAACCACTAAACCATTTTGACCACTAAGGCATCAAATGATTTTGACCTTTTTAGACCTCAAACGGTCTTGCACTCTAAACCCTCAAACGGTCTTGGACAATCTTTGAAACCGTTTGGTGTTGTTGACCGTTTGGTCTAGTTTGACTTTTGAAACCGCATGGACACAACCGTTCTTGAAACCACATGAGATCAAATGGTTTGGGATCGTTTGGTCCCAAACGGTCTTGAGACCATTTGGTCCAAACCACCTCAAAACTGCATGGACCAAAAAGTGTCTCAACCACTTCAACTGAGTTAGGGTTTCCAATGTTGAACCCTCAATAAACCATGAACTTGTTAGCCACTTATCAATTGAGTTAATTAGGTAAACCCTCTACTGATTTGACACTCAATTGACCCTCAATTGATCACGAATTATGGCTTGGATCAATTGAATTAGGGTTTGGAATCGATTACCCTTCAACACTCCTCAACATGAGTCTAATTGATTTGAATCCATGGAACCATCAATCAATTTGGTTATGACCTGACCCCAAACGGTCTTGGGATCATTTGGATGACCTCCAAATGGTCTTGAGATCGTTTTCTCAAGTCAACATACAAAACTAACTCAACTTGCTAAGGTTTGGCTCATTGATTTGATCATTAGGTCACTAATCATTTACACTTCAACTTGTTACCTTTAGATTTATAATCACTTGACAATAGTCAACCCTAGACCTCCAAACGGTCTTGGGTGACCCCCAAATGGTCTTGGGATCATTTGGACATCCTCCAAATGGTCTTGAGACCGTTTTCCCATTATGTCATCAAAAATCAAGTCATTCACTTAAGGTTTGAACCCTAGGTTTAGTCACTAAATCAACACTTAATTATTTATCAACTTGTTATCATTGGACCCTCAATTGGTCAACCCCACTTAACCCTAGACCTCCAAACGGTCTTGGGTTATCACCAAAAGGTCTTGAGTTTGTTTGGGTGATCCCCAAACGGTTTTGAAACCGTTTGGGCACTCAACCCAAACTTAGACTTGATTCAATTATTGAAATCAGCAAATAACCCGATTAGGGTTTAGATGATTGATGTGCCTTCAATTGGTGATTTACTTGGAATTAGATGATGAATTTTGGTAGCTGATTAGTCCAAATTATTTCCAACATACCTACAAATGGTAAATGCCTGGTCAATGCATCCAAACGGTCTCAAACCGTTTGCTTCTATGCGGTTTGTGAAACCATTTGCATTCAAACGGTTTGAAACCGTTTGCTCCCAAACGGTTTGGGAAACCGTTTGCAAAAGTTGGGAGATCGTTTGCTAAAGCAAGATTTAGGATAAAAATAGATATTAACATCATAATATTCTACCTCAAGAACAGGGGTGGTTCTTCATGGAAATAAGAACAAGACCACACAAATGTGTCTAAAGAAGAAGAATAAGCATATATACTAGGAGAAGAGGATGCATTAACAAAGCTTAAGGGTTAGAATTATAAAACCCACCTTAAGATATGATCTAGAGCTCCAACCTTCGTAGATTTAATGGTGGATGAAGCTCCAAAGGTTTTCCAAGGTCCGTTCTTCAAGATTTGTATGGAGAAGATGGCTAGAAAGAAGAATTGTGTAAGGAAAACTACTAAACCAACCTTGTATTTAGAGTTTTCACCATGAATTCGGGATAGATGGTGGTCCAAACTTACCAAACCAACTTGGTCGTCCTTCCTCTGCTCCTGAGCTCCTCCTTAGTTGGCTAAAGCAAGAAGATGAGAAAATGAAACTAAGGGAAACGTTCCCTTGCTTTGTTGTTAAAGTTGCTATATATATTTTTGGATATTTTCAAGGAAAAGAAGTTTATCTCTTTTATTTCTCAAACATATCCCCCAAGTCCTTCTTCACTTCTTGGCCACATTTCCTCCTTCTTTCCTTATACAAAGATCCTCCTTTTCCCAAGGTTAAAAGGTAAAGAAACCAAACACCTTACTAAGTTGCATATATAAAAGGGTCATTTTGCTTAAAACTTGGTTATTTAAATATTAAGGTTATCTTTCTTACTTGATTATTCAAATGAGGCACCCCTCTCATTTTATTTGCTCTACTTGATGTCAAGAACATGAGAGATACTCTAGAGGGTATATTTTACATGTTGCACCCTAAGTTTTGGGTAAATTGCACTTTACACCAAAACTAGGTTTTAAAGCACAAGGATTGCTCTGCAAGCTACATCTTGGTGCTCAAGCTTGGAGAATCCATACCACTACATCATATTCATTCTTATGATGTATAATTATCATAGGAACATCTTAACATGTGCAATTTGCAAGTTAACCCCTCTACTTGGGTAATTTGCACATTAGTCCAAAATTAACAAAACAAAGTTGCAACATTGTTAAAAAAGGACTGAAATAGAAATATAAGTTCCTCAAAAGCTTTAATTACATTAAAAAAGATAGCCACAAGCATATAATCACATATTTAAGAAATACACCTAGGGTTAGTTCATAACCCAGGTCAGGGATGTTACAAATTATCCACCCCTTACAAGGATTTCGTCCCCAAAATCAACAAAACATATTAATAGAAAAGAGCAGGGTATTTCCTTCTCATCTCTCCCTCTAGTTCCCATGTGGCTTCTTCAACACCACGATGATTCCAGAGGACTTTCACAAGACTTATGTATTTCTTTTTCATCTTCTTAATTCTTCTGTCAAGGATCGATACAGGTCCTTCTTCATAAGATACATCATCATTCAATTCTACTTCCATAGGTTGCAGAACTGATTCTGTATCAAGGTGACATTTCCTAAGCATGGAAATGTGGAACACAGGGTGTAACTTTTGTAACTCTGGTGGTAACTCTAGCTTATAAGATACCCTTCCAATCCGTTCAATGATTGGATAAGGCCCCATAAACCTAGGAGCTAACTTCCCTTTCCTTCCAAATCTCAAAACTCCTTTCCAAGGTGAGACTTTGAGATACACTCTGTCTCCAACCTGGAATTTTAAAGGTCTACGACGCTTATCAGCGTAAGATTTCTACCTATCCTGTGCAGTCTTTATCTGTTGTTGTATTACTTTAATCTTCTCAGTGGTCTGCTGCACAAGATCAGGACCTAAAAGTTGATATTCACCAGTTTCATACCAACATAAAGGTGATCTACAACGTCTACCATACAAAGCTTCATAAGGTGCCATGTCAATGATATGTTGATAGTTGTTGTTATAGGCAAACTCTATCAAGCTTAGGTGTAGATCCCAACTCCCGGTAAACTGAAGAACACATGCTCTAAGCAAGTCCTCCAAGGTATGTATAGTCGTTTCTGACTGTCCATCAGTCTGAGGATGAAAGGTTGTACTAAACCTTAACTGTGTGCCTAAGGCTTTATGAAGTCACTCCCAAAAATGACTCATAAATCGGGGACCTCTATCAGAAACAATGGTAAGTGGGACTCCATGCAGCCGCACTATCTCATCAACATATAATTGTGCTAGTTTCTCAGCAGAATAGGTTGTTTTGACAAGCAAAAAATGTGTTGTCTTCGTCAACCTATCAACTATTACCCAAATGGAATCATGTCCTTTGGTTGTCCTGGGTAGGCCAACAACAAAGTCCATGGTTACATGATCCCACTTCCACTGCGGTATGGGTAAAGGTTGCATTGTTCCTGTAGGCTTTTGGTGTTCAGCTTTAACTTGCTGACATACAGGACACCGCATAACGAACTCAACAACATCTTTCTTCATTCCAGTCCACCAATACATATCTTTTAAGTTTTAATACATCTTGGTGCTTCCTGGATGCATATAATACATCGAAGAATGAGCTTCTTCTAGGACTAACTTCCTTAAATTATCCATGTCTGGTACTATCATCCTACCATGATAAAAAGCTACTTGATCATCTGAGTCATGGAAACCTTCTTGTTTCTCACTACCATACTCTGATCTAATTATCAGTTGAACTACTTCATCGACTTGCTGTGCTTCCTTGATCTGCTATCTCAGAGTAGGTTTTATATGCATCTCAGCTAACAACCCGACTAACAATGATACTTTTAACTGTACATTGTCTTGCCTTAAGGAGATAAGCATATCCCTCCTAGAGCACACCAAGGAATTCAGTTGTGCTCTATCTAGGGCTGGTGTTGCTGATTTCCTACTCAAAGCATCAACAACTACATTGGCCTTCCCTGGATGGTAATCAATTATACAATCGTAGTCCTTGATTAACTCCATCCAGCGGCGTTGCCTCATGTTAAGCTCATACTGAGAAAAGATATACTTAATGTTCTTATGATATGTGAAAATATGGAATGTCTCTCCATAAATATAATGTCTCCAGATCTTCATGGCATGAACCACAACAGCTAGTTCTAGATCATGTTTCGGATAATTCTCCTCGTGTTTCTTAAGTTGTTGAGAAGCAAAAGAAATCACTTGTTTATCCTGCATCAACACACATCCTAGTCCATTCTTGGAGGCATCACAGAAAACTATATATCCTTTCCCTTGTTTAGGTAACACAAGCACATGTGCACTTATCAACCTCTCCTTCAACAACTGAAAAGATTGTTGACACTTGTCACTCCAGGTAAAAGGAACATCCTTCCTGGTCAACTTAGTTAAGGGTAAATCTATAGAACTGAAGTTCTTAATGAACCTCTGGTAATAGCCTGCCAACCCTAAAAAACTACGGATCTCTATCGGTGTCTTTGGTTGCTCCCAAAGCAGAACAGATTCTACCTTTTTAGGGTTAACATGAATACCCGAGGCAGATATTACGTGTCCAAGGAAAGAAACTTTTGGCAACCAGAACTCACACTTGCTAAACTTAGCATATAGCTTATGTTCTCTTAGCAAAGTAAGAGTCTGAAGAAGATGTTGTTCATGCTGCTGAGCATCTCTACTATAGATCAGGATGTCATCTATAAAGACAACAACACACTGATCGAGAAAAGGTCGAAAGATTCTATTCATGAGTTCCATGAATGCAGCTGGTGCATTAGTTAGTCCGAACGACATAACTGTGAACTCATAGTGACCATACCTCATCCTAAAGGCAGACTTTGGTATGTCACTATCCTTAATACGTAGTTGGTGATATCTTGATCTCAAATCTATCTTTGAGAAGACAGTTGCACCATGCAACTGGTCAAAAAGATCATCAATCCTCGACAGAGGATACTTATTCTTTATCGTGACTTTATTTAATTGTCTGTAATCAATGCACAACCGCATTCATCCATCTTTCTTTTTAACAAAGAGGACCGATGCACCCCAAGGTGAAGTACTCGGTCGGATGAAACCCTTCTCAAGCAACTCTTGCAAATGTTTCTTGAGTTCTTCCATCTCAGCAGGCACCATCCTATACGGTGTTTGTACTATAGGTTGCGTGTCTGGGATTAGATTGATCTTAAAATCAATCTCTCGAGGCGGTGGTACACCTGGAAGTTCTTCAGGAAATAAATCTACAAATTCCCTGACTATCAGAACTTCAACAGGGTTAGGACTATCCATGGTAGTATCTACCACATGGGCCAAGAACGCATAACATCCTTGCCTCATCAGCTTCTCAGCAACCATAGCTGACACAAGACAGGTGGGTAGAATCTTTCTCTCTCCTTGAAATATCCATGTGTCACTATCATCAGCAAACACAGCTTGCTTGGATTCACAATCCAAAACAACCTTATACCTTTCTAAGGTATCCATCCCAAGGATTATATCAAATCCATGCATCTCAAGTGGTATAAGATCCACTTGAATGCGATGTTCAGAAAAGAAGAGAATGTAGGGAGAACATACCTCCTGTAATATAGCAGATCCCATCAAGGGAGTTTCTAGCAACAAACTATATGTTCTATGACTTATAGTAAAATTGTAGTAAGAAATCACTCTTTCAGTGATAAAGGAGTGCATAGCACCCAGATTCATTAAAATGGATACAACACAAGATGTAGACATATCAGAATATAACAATTCCATCTGACCTGCCACAACGCGAGGGTTGATTACTGCATCAGGTGGATTCATTGCATAGAATCTTGTCGTTGCATGTGGTTGATTCGGTGCTCGTTGACCTGATGCTGATGATCCAGCTTGGGACGCTTATCCACGTCCTCTAGATCCTCCTAGAAACTGTCTCCTTTGAGATCCTTGCTGACTCTGCCTTTGAGGTTGAGTTACACTCACTTCTCTGGTTCTGTAATCTTTCATCAGATGTCCCATCGTTCCACATATATAACAACTTCTGTTCAGTTGTTGTGGTTTGGGTGGTCCTATAACTGACATAGATTCTGAGCTACGAGCTCCTTCTAGTTGTAGGCTTCGTCCTCTACCCCTATTCGATGTCCACTGCGTCTGGGTACTGAATCTAGGTGATGGTGTAGGCACAGAAAACCTAGGTTTCTTAAAATATTTAGATGAAGATCCTTGGAACTGGGGATACATCCTCTTGTTCTTGGTTTGTCTCTTCTCTGACACAGACTTCTCTATCCTCCTGACCGACTCCACAAAGGTAGCAAACCTTTCTCTGTTCTCTAGAGCAGACACGGGAGTAGTCAACTCAGCATTTAATCCTTTCTCAAAACACCTAATCCTTTCTTCATCTGTGGTCGCCATGTGCGGACAAAATCGCAATAGCCCCATGAACTTAGCCTCATACTCGCTAATGTTCATTGGACCTTGTCTTAACCTCTCAAACTGAGAGATTTTCTCATCCAGAAACATCTTAGGGAAATATTTGTTGATAAATTCCCGTCGGAAAACTTCCCATGCAATCTCCACACCTGGCCCCTTCTGTTCTTCCATGGTCCACCAATGACCAGCACTCCCCTTGAGAAGATAAACAACATGTCTAACCTTCTCAGCTTCTGGGATATTTAGGATTCTAAAGGCCTTCTCTAGTTCAGTTAACCACAAGTCAGCATCTGCTGGGTCAGTTGTTCCAGCATACTCTGTGGCTCCAACTCGGCGAAGTCATTCAAATGTCTTTCCGATTCCTTGTCCTTCAGGATGGGTAGGTGCCCTAGGTGCAGGTATAGGCATCCTATCAGTCATATGTGTCATGGAAGTCATGAACTGCCCAAACATGGCTTGGACGGCTAGTTGGATTGAACTGGGGTGGTTTAGGCACATGTTCTTCTATTTCTGGATCTCTTGCACCTTCTCGGGGTGCAGTGACACTAGTCTCGACAACATGTTCCTCGTGTGGTCCATACATCCTTAATTTTATCTTCTTCTCCTGAGGAGAAAAAGACACTATCAGATATACTGGAAGACACTAGAACAGACTCAATAACCTAAGTCCTATGTCTCTATAGACTCAGCAAACCTAGAGCTATGATACCACTAAATTGAGACGTCCGTCTCGGAAAACGAGATCAATGAATGCGGAAGCGATTAACTAGCAGCGGAATTATCGAAAATCACTAAAAATTAAAACCTTTTGTAAATAGATTTACAAACGATAAAACTCTTTTATAAGGAAACATGAGAAGTTGTTTACAAATTGATCCATCATTACATCTCTGTAACAAACACATCTTGAGGATGATAAACATCAATTGCCCTGTTAGCTGATCAAGACAAGATACAAAATCTTGAGGCATTGCGCCAAAATCTCAGATCTATATTAAACATCTACTAACTCCTAGGATCTGAGAGTACAGAGATGACATATAGGACATACTATCTACAAGACTTAACAGTCAGTGTCTCCACCTGAGGATCACTGCTGTCCCTGATGTTGTTGCTGCTGTTGTTGTTGCTCACCCACTGATGGATTCCTTCGTCCACGGCGTCTACCTAAAAATTCGAATCTCACGGGGGTGAGACAATTGAATAATTGTCCCAGCGAGAGTTATAACTCACCTCCAGAAGTATTTTTATTGCAAAGATTAAGATAACAATGAGCAGAAGAACTATAATTATTCAACAATAGGCATTTTATTATATAACTGATTGGAACAGTATAACTTATACAATCATTTCAATTATAACTTGAAAGAATGACAAGACATATATCAATAAGGAATATGAAGAACATGTATATTGTTTATCCAACTAGGATATTATAAACAAAGTATCATCAATCAGTGTTTCTCGTAGTTCAGCCTAAGCAATTATGCTATACGGCTGATTACATTTTTCAAACATATTTATGCCCTGAGGAGATGAGTTACACCTCTCATACTCCAATTGACCATTACTAAATCGCAATCGGTACCATACATAGGTCATTAGAAGAGCCAGATTCCTATGACCTCATCCTCCTCAGTCAGTATGAGGAACAACATGCAGGACATCTTGTGTCTCTACCATAATAGCTTTCCAGGGTATTCTGTCAACTTCGCTATTAGAGTTACAGTGGCGTTCTGTACTCTCTTTGCCATCGAGGGATTTCTTGTTTATCTCTCATCGATACAACATTAACAATATCATCGGGAGATTAGTGATATATCATCCCGGTATAAACATATAATGAAGGATTGAGAGATTAAAGGTACATCTCTCATCAAATCCTACATTAGGATGTAAGGATATTCACGTCCATAACCCCCACATACTCAAAAGTATGCTCTCTAGGAGTTCCTTTAGGAAAACTTGTTTCACCATCATTTAACTTCTGACAATGATGGATCTATGGTCAGGGCGCTACATGAAATCATTATACTTGATTATTTAAGTACATTATGACATTCTTTTAGCATCAGGCATGTTTTCAAACATAAACCAATAAGAAAACTGCTATAAAGAAAGAGTACTAATCATATCAAGTTTATGTCACATATTGTTAACACTGGGATATCAATCCCTAACCATCTCATCATTGTGATTCAAGAATATGGCTATTCAAACCCTTAGATCATCAAAACACTTGTTACCAAGTAACATATTGACATCAAGCCATTTAACAGCATGACCTTGATTGTAGCAATGCAGATGTTTCTCATAGCTCATACAACCTACCAATCTCATATGTTACCTCTCACTAGGCAACATAGCTTATCATTATTCTTAAAGCTTATAAAGTGCCTTCAATATAAATGACATCATAACCCTTACTTGGCTATGCTCACCTATTAATAAAAACTTGCATGGTTAACACAATTGATAACATGAACATTGTATCTATATCAGCACAATACAAGTTCTTTTCAAATTAAATATAAAACACCACGGCTGTGCTATCTTGCATGATCGTGTTACATAAGTTCACCATGACTGTGTCACATTACCACAACTGGTTTCTAGGGTTAGGGTTTCTCTATTCAATTTAATTAGGGTTATTTAACCCCTTTTACCTTCAAAAGCATAATGATAACTCATTTCTTACTTAAGTGTAGAGTTTCATGTTTAAAAGCATAACCCAAAATTAGGGTTTACTATTCATACCATCACATTACCCTAGATTAGGGTTTACTATTCACATTACATCATATTACCCTAGATTAGGGTTTACTATTCATATTCATTAGGATTACTTCCATTGATGTCCTACAATTAGGTTAAGATTCATTAACCATCATAATTAGGGTTTCCATGATCTCACTATGAAGGATCATACCCTAATTAGACACATTCAAACATATTGGAGATTTATTACTTGATTCTCATTCATATAGGGAGTCTTCTCTCTCCTCTTTCTATCAGATGATGTTTACATCACCTATGATTAGGCTAAGTCAATTCTATTCTGAAATCATGGGTTGTCTCATTACTATTGTGGTCATTAAGGCTCACTTGATCAAAGGGTATTGGTCACTCTATCCCATCAAGGTACCTTTGTAATGATCACCATTGATCATGACATATATTAATCAACTAATTACTTAGTCCCTTAATCACTTTAGGTATCTATAAGGTTTAGGTTAATCAACCACTAAACCATTTTGACCACTAAGGCATCAAACGATTTTGACCTTTTTAGACCTCAAACGGTCTTGCACTCTAAACCCTCAAACGGTCTTGGACAATCTTTGAAACCGTTTGATGTTGTTGACCGTTTGGTCTAGTTTGACTTTTGAAACTGCATGGAAACAACCATTCTTGAAACCGCATGAGATCAAACGGTTTGGGATCGTTTGGTCCCAAATGGTCTTGACACCGTTTGGTCCAAACCACCTCAAAACCGCATGGACCAAAAAGTGTCTCAACCACTTCAATTGAGTTAGGGTTTCCAATGTTGAACCCCTCAATCAACCATGCACTTGTTAGACACTTATCAATTGAGTTAATTAGGTCAACCCTATACTTATTTGACACTTAATGGACCCTCAATTGATCACCAATTAGGGCTTGGATCAATTGAATTAGGGTTTTGAATCGATTACCCTTCAACACTCCTCAACATGAGTCTAATTGATTTGAATCCATGGAACCATCAATCAATTTGGTCATGACCTGACCCCAAACGGTCTTGGGATCATTTGGATGACCTCCAAATGGTCTTGAGATCGTTTTATCAAGTCAACATCAAAAACTAACTCAACTTACTAAGGTTTGGCTCATTGATTTGATCATTAGGTCACTAATCAATTCCACTTCAACTTGTTACCCTTAGATTTATAATCACCTGACCATAGTCAACCCTAGACCTCCAAACGATCTTGGGTGACCCCCAAACGGTCTTGGGATCATTTGGACATCATCCAAACGGTCTTGAGACCGTTTCCCCATTATCTCATAAAAAACCAAGTCATTCACTTAAGGTTTGAACCCTAGGTTTAGCCACCAAATCAGCACTTAATTATTTATCAACTTGTTATCATTGGACCCTAAATTGGTCAACCCCACTTAACCCTAGACCTCCAAACGGTCTTGGGTTATCACCAAACGGTCTTGAGACCGTTTGGGTGATCCCCAAATGGTTTTGAAACCGTTTGGGCCACTCAACCCAAACCTAGACTTGATTCAATTATTGAAATCAGCAAATAACCCGATTAGGTTTTATGTGATTGATGTGCCTTCAATTGGTGATTTACTTGGAATTAGATGATGATTTTTGGTAGGTGATTAGTCCAAATTATTTCCAATAGACCTCCAAATGGTCAACGCCTGGTCAACGCATCCAAACGGTCTTAAACCATTTGCTTCTATGCGGTTTGTGAAACCGTTTGCATTCAAACGGTTTGAAACAGTTAGCTCCCAAACAGTTTGGGAAACCGTTTGCAAAAGTTGGGAGACTGTTTGCTAAAGCAAGATTTAGGATAAACATATATATTAACGTCATCATCTTCTACCTCAAGAACAGGGGCGGTTCTTCATGGAAATAAGAACAAGAACACACAAAGTTGTCGAAAGAAGAAGAATAAGCATATATACTAGGAGAAGAGGATGCATTAACAAAGCTTAAGGGTTAGAATTATAAAACCTGCCTTAAGATCTGATCTAGAGCTCCAAACTTCGTAGATTTAATGGTGGATGAAGCTCCAAAGGTTGTCCAAGGTCCGTTCTTCAAGATTTGGATGGAGAAGATGGCTAGAAAGAAGAATTGTGTAAGGAAAACTACTAAACCAACCTTGTATTTAGAGTTTTCACCATGAATTCGGGATAGATGGTGGTCCAAACTTACCAAACCAACTTGGTCATCCTTCCTCTACTCCTGAGCTCCTCCTTAGTTGGCCAAAGCAAGAAGATGAGAAAAAGAAACTAAGGGAAATGTTCCCTTGCTTTGTTGTTAAAGTTGCTATATATAAAAAGTTGTCATGTTGTCTCACTTACAAGAAAACAAGTAAATAAAGTAGTTAAAAAAGAATGTTCCACAACTAATGTTATAGGAGATGAATATAAATAGTTTGTTTAGGCATGTCTCCTATATAATAACCTCTGTGGCATATCATTTCATTAGTATAAAAGTTGGATTCAACATTTTGCAATGTGGATGAATTAATCTTGCAATTTGAGGTGCTTAAAAAGTTTGAGTCAATTATTATATCAATTTTATATGGGAATAATTGCATTTTGACCATTTTATTTGATTAGAGAACAATATTACATTGTGAAAATATTAAGAGAAATCCTTGTAGATTTGTCTAAATTTTACTTTTGAATAATATTATGTTGACACCTCATTTTTGGGACTTCATCAAATCCTTGCTATTTAATTATTTACATAATGTGAGTCATGTCAGATTATAATGAGTGAAACTCTAGTTTCTGCTAAAAGAATCAAGCATGGGCCCACCAGATACATTTTGGTCAGTTGGGAGTACAAAACTGACTTGCACAGAGTTTAGGTAAGATGTGGACCCACATTAGACTTAGCAAAACCTTAGATTTTGATATCAACGGGTCCTGAACCCTAAAGGACAAAATTTACACATTATCTAGGTTAAGGTGAGACCAAAAAAATTCCAGATTGGCCTTACTAATTATGGACGCAAATTTGATTTGCGTCCAGATCAAAAAATTCAAACCCCATCCTTTCTGGAACCTTTTGAGAATGGATCTCTTTTGGTGTCAAAGGGTTTTGCTCCCAGATGTGTCAAGACAAATTGCACATATTTTGGTCCCCTTTTACAGACCATACTAGGTACCAAAAGATTTCACACCTAGATGTGTCAAACCAGACCACACACACCTTGGGTTCCTTTTCAGCAGATCAGGTTGGGCATCAAAAGGTTTCACACACAAATGTGTCAAATTGATTCACATAGATTTTTTTTCTTTCAAAAATGGATACTTGGGCACCAAACCCCTTTGTGCCAGCAAGTGGAAACTAAATATGTGCCCACCAAAACCAATTTAGTCTTGAGAAGTTTGAGAGGGGCAAGATGGCATCGCATGACTATCCTTGGAAAGAGTGGGGTGTCATTTTGGAAAAAGTGGGGAAAACCACCTCGACAACTGCCTCCAATTTAGAAAAGAGAGAGGAGACCCCAGAGATAGAGACCCTGAATCAAGATGAGAAGGGGAGAGACTAGAGAGAGACAAAGAGAGCGCTAACCACAACTTTGTGTAAAAAATGTTAGCACTCAGAAGGGTAAAATTTATTGGCGCTCAAAAGTGTGAAACTCGTTTGTGCTGAGAAGTGCCAAAGCCACTAGCACCCAAAAGTATGAAAACAGTTGTTGTTGGATTAGATCAGTGTCTACTCTTGATCCATAAGTGTTGTAAGAGACTTCCTGAGTGTGAATATGCTCCACACTCAGAAGTGTGAAACCCTTTCACACACTAGGTATAAAGCAAGGTGAGAGCAAAACTAAATTATTTTCTTCCTTGTCTTTTACAAAACCCCCTCAAAACTATTTTGACATGCAAATAGGGGTACTAGTTTCTTACTCTTTCTAATTTGTAAATGAGTGTGCCAAATTTAGATTCTCATATGCATTACTTCCTTATCCACGCAAGAGTCATTCTTTTCTAATTTTTTGAGTTTTCTGACTAAAACTCATTGGTGACCCCAAATTGTTTTCCCTTTTTTATTTTTGACAAAAAATGGAAACTCCACTGGGGATTTGTCATACTTGAGTTGCTATTTTTTTTTCTTTTTCTAGATCCACTAGTATAAATTCGTTTGGTACTTGTCAGCACAATTCAATTTTCCACTAGGAATATTTTTTTCTCTTAGTCAGAATTGATAGGGCATGGATTTCATTTTCGTCCATTCACTTCCATAAGCACTCAAATGATGTTTAGTTTGATGTCATCTGAGTCCAATCGCCTCATTTGGCCCAAATTTTACCCTGATTAGTCGCCTTTATTGGCTTTATCTTCTAATATGTGAGATGACTCGACTTAACTGCTTTAATAAGCTTTTATTACCTATACCTTCTATTATGTGAGTAATTGAGTTTAATTGAATTATCACAGATTTAATTGAATTTTTACATCATTTTTGGCAGGTCAAATTGAGCATTGGGCCTGAGTTTTGGTCAATTTCCCAATTTTGGGCTTTGTTTAGCTCTGGTCACTGGCTGGTCAACGAGGGCCCTTCCTCCTTTTCCCTCACGCGCGGCCCTTTTCCTTTTCTGGAGGCTACAATACCCACGTTCCAACTACTAAATACTGCGGTCATGCTTATCTTCCACAGCTGTCTGCGGTTCCTTCTAACCTAATCGCGACCCAACTCGCGATCTTCCCCGCGGTATGGACTTCCTCCCAACAACCGCGATCGTATCTTCTACACCCTCTGAGCCCGTGGTTCTCTCCAACCACCCCATCACCGCGACCTTGCAAGGATCGCGACCTATAAAAATTGCGACCTACCACAGCGGATCGCCATCACCTCCACACTCTGCCTCCCTCCACAGCTTCACCTCCCTTCACCCACGATCAAGCAACAAAAACAACCACAAACATCACCATCACAGTTTCCTCCGACTTCATTGGCTTCATATCCACCATCACGGCCTGCCTCTGTGGTCGCATCTCTATTGCTTCCCACTGCAACCGTGTCTCCCCTCCGCTGCCATAACTGTGCCCGTGGTGTTCCTCTTCACCCAAGATCGCGACCTATCAACTAGTCACGACTGCGGAAAAATGATCGCGATCATTCCTCCACCAACCGCGGTTCAACAGCAACCATACCCGCGACCTGCAAAAGGGAATCGCGACCTCAACTAATCATGACCCAGATCATGATCTTCCCCGTGGTCTGGACTTCCTTCCACCATCGCGCCCATAGCAGCAAGCAATCACGACCATGACTCCAGTAGACCACGACCGCGGGTTTCTTCTCCACCTAAGTCAGATCGCGAACACCTGCTGCACCGCGGCTGCCTCCTTCTTCCTCACCGTGACTCCTCTACAGCTTGCAGATCGTCTCCACTATGCAGCCTGCTTGCCACCACTCCATCCCTATCGTAACCCTACGTTTGCCTTCCACCTTTCCTTGCTATCACATTGGCGACATGGTTTGCAAGAGGTTCTCTCCGTTACCTACCACAATCAAGACTAAAAGACCGCGATCACGGCAAAATGAAGCCACGACCGCGGTCTGTGATAGAAAAGACACGACCTACTGTTAGCAATTAAAATCCGTGACCGCGGAAAAAGCAACGACCCACTGCAGAAATGACAAGGTCGCAATTTTAAGTCGGTGCCTAGCCTGCCTATAAATAGAACATGACTCCAGTCAGCAAAAGGGGGGGATCATCTCTAGACGCCGTTAGGCTGGAGGTCTGTCTTGGGCCTAAGGAGACGATCTCCATAGCCAAGAACCTGCCCCCATGGTGGTTTTGCGACCTGTTAACCTAGATCTGGAGTGAAGACTCAGATCTGCAAGCCACCTCGTTCAGATCCGGATCTAGATCTAGATCTGGGTCTAGATCTGCTGCGTCTACGCCACTTCTACGCTGCCATCTCGTCCACGAGCTGCTCCTCCTACTGCGAGCGAGGACAACAACAAGAAGAAGAAGGTGGAGAGAGAAGATCTGCCCCGTCTGTCGTGGTGTACTTCTCTCTTCATCTAGATCTGCTCCGACGTTGTGTAGAAGACCATTTCTCCGCCGAGCAGCGATCATCTTCTTCACCATGCTCATGGCGGAAACTTCTCTCTCTCTTGTTATTATTTTTTCTCTCACCATGAGCGAGTAGTTTACTTTCACTGGGGTGCGGGGACTAGCCCCGCTGCCCATGCTTTCATATCTCACTGTTAAACATTCCATGGCATGTATATAATATTTCATTTCGTTGTTAATCGTCGATGAGTGCTTGTAGATTGATCACCTGCTTGCATATATCTTGTTCATTTCCTATGTTGCGAGAACTTCAATGCGTAGGTTTTGAATGTCGATTAACACGGTTGACTCCCAAACTAGAAATAGAATGGGATTCCTTGAGGTCGTAAGTGTATGATCCGTGTGGTAACGAGCCATCTAGCCCACGGTGACACTTCTGTGTGCCTGACGCCTGTATAGGGGGGCCACAACTTCATTTGGATTTCTATATCTTCGGAGCCGTAAGTTTGTGATCTGGATGGTGACGAGACATCTGATACCTAAGGTGATGCTTACGCGAACCTGACGCCCGTATGGGGGTTCTACAGAAGCTCTATTTGAATGGTTATATCTTACCTGGATGTTTGATGTTTGGATGTGATTGCATGAGTAGTGGTGGTGAAACTCGGGACCATCCCCGCGATTTCCATCATTAATCTTTAATCAACTTTTAATCCTACTCCTTTACTTTCCTTGCATATAGTTTAATTAAACTCAAATCAATCAACCTGGTTCTAAATATTAGTCTTGATTCAACTAGAATCGACTAGAGAAAGATTCTTAAAAACATTGTCCCTTGGGATTTGATCCTCAACTATACTGCGATAAGACCCATCCATTTGCGGGTGGTATTATTGCACGTTGTTTTGGTTAAAAACTTAGGGATTTCAACCCTAAGTGAGTTTGTTAGTGCGATAATATAAGCCACGTCAAATTCTGGCACCGTTGCCGGGGACAACGGAATCGTCTAGTTAAATCTAGTTCTTTTGAGACTAATTTAGGTTTTTCTTTTACTTTTGATACTATCGATCATATAAACTTGAATTCGGTCCTACTCTGTCCATCTCACTAGCAAAATATCTTTTCATCCTAGGTACCCACAAAGTCTAGTGTATGCGCCGCTTGGACAGTCCCAGACTCTCTGCTAGCTTTGACCCTGAGATAGACAGAACCTTTCGCCGTCAGTACAGAGAGAACCAAGCAAGAATGGCTCAAGAGGAGGAAATCGCTCGAAGGGTAACTCAAGCCCTTAATGCACAAAGAGATAGGCTTATGCAAGAAGCCCGAGCTGCAGTTCAAGAAGAAATTCAAGCAGCTCAAGAAGGAGCACAACAAGCAGAGTTACAAAAAGACCTTAGGGAGTTCTCAATCCCTAAAGCTGCTGACGTTCATCACCCAGTGCAACCTCCTCCCATCAACACTTTGAATTTTGAGATAAGAGCACATTGGGTCACTTTGCTTCAAAACAGTCCTTTCTATGGTAAGCAGGGAGAAGACATTCAAGAACATCTTCTGAGGTTTATAGATCTATGTGCCATGACAAAGCAAAATGGAGTCACAGATGATGCCATCAGACTCCGTCTCTTCAAATACTCTCTTTCCGATAGATCCATGAGTTGGTATAACTCCTTGCAATGCGAACCCATCACCACTTGGGAACAACTTCAAAATGTTTTTCTGGAAAAGTTTTATCCACCTTCTCTCACCTATGAAATCAGGGGCCGAATAACGCAATTCACCCAGGTCCCTGGAGAATCCCTAGCTGAAGCATGGGAGAGATACAAAGAGCTTCTACGCAAGTGTCCACATCATGGCATTCCAAAGAATCAACTCATTGAAATCTTTTATAGAGGTGTGGACGATGATATCAAGAGGTTTTTTGATTCCTCGTCTGGAGGAAACTTCATGCGTCAGAGTTATGATAGCGCATGGAAGGTTGTCACCCTTGGAGCTGAAAACCAAGCCAACTGGGGTAGACCTGTTGGCAAAGGAGTGCTGAAGGTAGCTATGGCCGAAGCAACCCCCGAGTACAAGTCTATCGCTGAATCTCTCAAACTCCTAGTCGCCAAGCAAGACCATCTAGAATCATCTCTCGCATCTTATGAAAGAAGACGTTCACCCCCTTGACAATAAGAGCAAGTTAAGTCAGCTTCACTCTTCTGTGAAGCATGCAAAGGAACTGATCATTCTAATCTAGCCTGTAACATTCTCTATGATGTTGTTTTGAGCAATACATGTGCCCAAGGAGATAGTGGTCAAATGGAAAATCTGAATGTTGTCAACACCATCCCTGGTCAAGGGTACTATAATCCGAATCAGAATAGGAACCATCCAGGTTTTCAATACGGAAATCCTTCTAGAGCGGAAAACTCGCGACAACTTGGTTCAAATAATCAACAACGAGGCTCGCCAAGATTCTAGTATAACCAACAACAGAATTTTGGGAATCAAGGGAGCTTCAGAGGTAACTTCCAGAATAGAAACTACAACAATTTTCCGAACAATTCTCAGTTTCAGAACCCCAACCAAGTCCCCTATCAACAACAACAACAAGGGCAAAAAGCCAGTCCCATCCCTCCTGATGACAAATTGTCAGCTATTGAGAAGATGTTGCAGTCGCAGCAGACTATGATAGCTAACCAACAAGCCCATCAGAAGGCTATTGAATTTCAACTAGCTCAACTTGCGGCTAGCATGAAGCCACCTGCTGGAGTATTTGCTGGACAACCCGAAAACAATCATAAACATCCTGAGAAATTGAAGGATGTCACCACCAGGTCTGGAAAAGACTATTCTGACTCCCCTGTTAATATACCAATAGCGGAGACAAACAATGATGACTTTGCGAATGACCAAGACTATACAATACCTGAGTCTCAAACTGAAGGAACAACCAACCGCTGATAAGACAGACAAAGAAAGAGTGGAGGAACCTTTGGCTACATAGGTAGAAGACACACCTGAGTCGGATGTGCCAGTATACAAGCCCCGTCCTCCCTTCCCAGCTCGTTTTAAGCAGACAAATCTCGATACACGATTCAACAAGTTTAAAGCAGCTATGAAGAAGCTTCATGTAGATATACCCTTTCTAGATGCGCTGGCCGAGATACCAGCCTGGACTAAGTACTTAAAGTCTCTCCTCACAAGGAAGTACATAATTGAAGAATATGAGACAGTTAAGCTAGCATCAACCACTTCCGATATCATCCAGAGCAAGATGCCCAAGAAACAGAAAGATTCGAGATCCTTTGGGATTTCATGCCATATCGGTGACTCCTCATTTAAGAAGGGATTAGCCGATCTCGGTGCTAGCATCTCAATCATGCCACTTAGCCTTTGTAAGAGGTTAGGGTTTGAAGAACTTCTCCCGACTGGAATGACCATTCAACTTGCAAATAACTCTATGACTCTTCCTTTGGGAATCATTGAAGATGTCCCTGTCAAGGTTGGAAAAGACTCTTATGTCTCACGTGACTTTGTCATCATGGACATAAAGGAAGACGCCAGATACCCCCTCATCTTTGTTTGTTCATTTCTCACCACTGTAAGAGCTTTGATTGACGTTGAAGCAGGGACCTTGCTGCTCACACTAGGGAAAGAAACCCTCGAGTTTAAAGTTTTTAAAAGCATGCAAAGACCGAGCATGCAGGAAGAAGTCTATTTGATTGATTGCATTGAGCAAATGTCTCTCCTCATAGAAGAGGAATATGAACAAGACGATCCTTTAGAAATTGCACTAACAAACCCATCTACCGAAATTTTCATCAACAAACAAGTTAAGGATTGTATCCTTCACCTTGACTCTGTAGAAGAAGATCCTAAAGCCAAGTTTAAGGAACTCAAAGCTGTAAATGTATCTGAAGAGCCATGTGAGAAGCCATAAGACCCTGAAATGAAGCCCCTACCTGAGGGACTTAAATACATGTTTTTGGATGATCTCAAGGTTTGTCCAGTTATTATAAACTCTGATCTAACGATCGAACAAGAAGATAAACTCCTGAAAGAATTAAAGGAAAGAAAGAAAGCCATTGTCTACAAGATGAGTGATCTCATCGGGGTTAGTCAAGCGCTTTCTATGCACAAAATCCCTATGGTGGAAGACCACAAGCCGACTGTTGAGCATCAAAAGAAGTTGAATCCGAATATGAAGTAAGTAGTCCGCCGCGAAGTTATCAAGTTGCTCACTACCAAAATCATCTATCTGATATCTGACTCACCGTGGGTGAGTCCTGTGCATGTCATTCCAAATAAGAGTGACACTACTATGATACGAAATGAAGAAAATGAACTCATCCCCACTCGAACGGTCACCAGGTGGAGGATGTGCATCGACTATAGGAAGTTAAACAAGGCAACATGTAAAGATCATTTCCCGATGCCTTTTCTAGATCAAGTCTTAGATCGATTGGCTCACCAAGAATATTTTTGCTATCTCGATGGTTACTCTGGATTCTACCAAATTCCTATACATCCAGATGATCAAGAGAAAACTACTTTTACTTGCCCCTTTGGGACATACGCCTTTAGAAGGATGCCATTCGGGCTCTGTAATGCGCCTGCAACCTTCCAACGCTGCATGTCAGCCATATTTGCTGGTTTAACCGAAACCATTATGGAAGTTTTTATAATTGATTTCTCTGTATATGGGGATTCGTACGACTCATGCCTGAAGCACATCTCCCTGGTCCTCAAATGATGTGAAGAAGCACATCTCATGCTAAATTGGGAGAAATGTCACTTTATGGTAAAAGAAGGCATTGTCCTTGGCCATAGGGTCATCAATCGAGGAATCGAAGTGGATAAGGCCAAGACCGAAGTGATCTCCAAACTATCTATCCCTACCACTGTAAGAGAAGTCTGCGCATTCCTTGGTCATGTGGGTTTCTACAGAAGGTTTATCAAGGATTTCTCCAAGATAACCAAGCCCATGACAAACTTATTGCTGAAAGACGTTGAGTTCCATTTTGATGAAGAGTGTATCAAGAGTTTCAACAACCTAAAGCATGCTCTTACAACAACACCCATCATTCGAGCCCCAGATTGGGATCACCCATTCGAAATTATGTGTGATGCCAGTGATTACGCTGTGGGTGCCGTCCTGGGCCAATGTATAGAGAAGAAACATCATGTCGTCTATTATGCATCGAAGACCCTTGATGAAGCTTAGAGGACTACGCAACTACCGAGAAGGAACTCCTAGCAGTCGTATATGCCTTTGATATGTTTAGATCCTACCTCATTGGTTCAAAGGTGATTGTCTACACCGATCACGCTGCTATTCGTTATCTTCTAAAAAAGAAAGATGCAAAACCAAGGCTGATAAGATGGATTCTCCTACTGCAAGAATTTGATCTTGAGATTAGAGATAAGAGAGGCACAAAAAATGTTGTAGCGGACCACTTAAGTCGTATCCACACTCTAGAAACTGAGAAGATACCAATTAATGACTCTCTTCCAGATGACCAGCTTATGAAAGTCTCAGAAGCTACTCCTTGGTACTCAGACTATGTGAACTACCTCGCCGCTGGTGTCATCCACCCTGAGTGTACTGTAAATGCTTTAAAGAAATTCATGCATGATGTGAGGCGATATCACTGGGATGAACCGTACCTCTTCAAGCTCTGTGCTGATGGTCTCGACAAACATTATATTGCTGAGGAAGAAGCCCAACTTATTTTAGAACAATGCCACTCAGGTCCAGTCAGAGGCCACATGAGTTCTAAGAAAACTTCTTTGAAGATTTTGCAATGCGGTTTCTTTTGGCCAACCATATCTAGAGATGCTCACAATTTTGTTTTGTCCTGTGACAAGTGTCAGAGAACGGGAAACATTACAAAAAGAGATGAGATGCCACTTAAGTTATTGCAAGAAGTTGAGATTTTTGATGTTTGGGGAGTGGACAACATGGGTCCATTCCCATCCTCACATGGATTTTCCTACATCCTAGTCGCGGTTGATTATGTCTCCAAATGGGTAGAGGCAATACCAACGGTTACTAGTGATTCAAAACCAGTCATTAAAATATTCAAAGATATCATTTTTCCCCGTTTTGGAGTTCCACGCACTGTGATCTTCGATGGAGGTTCTCATTTTCTGGAAAGAAGCTTTGTTAAGAAAATATGGTGTAACGCACAAGGTAGCTTCCCCCTACCACCCACAAACAAGTGGGCATGTAGAGGTTTCGAACCGTCAACTCAAGGCTATCCTGGAAAAGATAGTAGGACACAATCGAAAGGATTGGTCAGTGAAAATCAATGATGCCTTATGGGCCTACCGAACTGCGTTCAAAACTCCTCTTGGAACAACACCCTTCAGACTTATCTATGGAAAATCATGTCACCTGCCTGTAGAATTAGAACATCAAGTATGGTGGACAATCAAATAGCTGAATTTTGACATGAAGAAAGCAAGCGAAGCCAGGATTCTACAACTTCAAGAGTTGGACAAACTCCGAATGACAGCTTATGAGAATGCACAAATCTACAAGGAACGCACGAAACTTTGGCATGATGGTCATCTGAAGAGGAAGGAAATTCAAGTGGGAGACCAAGTTCTGCTGTTCAACTCGAGACTAAAGTTATTCCCAGGGAAACTCCATTCTCGATGGTCTGGGCCATACTTTGTCAAAAGCATCTATCCACATGGTGCATTTACCTTATGGAGTGAGAAGTCAGGTGATTTTGTAGAAAATAGCCAACGCTTGAAGAGATATTTCACCACAGCTGATACTAGCATTGATGAATTAATGAATCTGTCCAAACCAACATACCTACCAGAGAGCTAAAGAAATCACGTCGAGCCATCGACGTAAAACAAAGGCGCTTGTCGGGAGGCAACCCAATCTTTAACTTAGCTTTTACTTTTAGTTTTGATTTTAGAAAATTTTGCACCTGGTAGACAATGAATCACAAGATGCAGTCTTAAGTCATGATAGTTTCCATTTTTGAGATTTCAGATGGAGCACGCATCGCCGAAAGGAATGCAACCACATCTGGTGGACCAACCGGCACAAGTTTACCCCTCCATCTCGGATTTAGAGTTTGCTCGGGATGAGCAAATTTCTAAGTTCGGGGTGGAGGGCGGGTGGTACGTACTTTACTTTCCACCCTCTCCAATCCATTTCAGACTTAAGATTTCATTGTTGATATTTTGTCGCAATTTTGAGCAAAATTTTCAAAATTTTTCAAGATTTTCAAAAGTTTTCATAGTTGTTTGTATAGAAACTTGACAAAGTTTTTACGCTTTTGCTTCAATCAAATCCTTTACCTAGCCAGCTATCCTATTTTTCCATGCAGTTTTGAATCATTATACCCTCCTTATTTAAAGCGAAGCCTCAAGGAGAACAAATTTCTGAAACTAGACAATGATTAGAAATCACCGTGTGAAGCTTATGAATCCTAACATCATGATCAGTGGATATGGCAAGTATCTGTCAAACTGAGAGGGATCAAACACATTGTGCTTCCTATCTGACTAGTGGAACAATAGCATGGAATCTCCATCGGATCCTCATCAAGTCATTATTTGAGCAGAGTATGATAAGGAGAATGACCCGGTGCACTGAATTGTAAATCAAGTTGCATTCTGATCTGAACTCTCTTCTACACTTCTTCCATCATCTTCTTACCCCTTCGTTCATCAAAAACAAACAAAAATAGCCAATATAGTGCCAAACCCTAAGTTCGGGGTGGCACACTCTCTCTCCCCTCACGCTTCTTCCATACCCCTCGCTATGAAATAGGGGTGTATCACCAAGAAAAGATGCCAAAGAGCACACAAAAAGAAATGCAATCTCGAGTCGAATAGAGGAGAGATTCGCACAAAACAAATGCAATCAATGAACTTGCAAATCATATAATAAAAATATTGAGTCGAATAGAGGAGAGATTTATTTCTTCCTTCCATACCACCCTTCACTCCCTTTTCCACCTAAGGCACAATGAATGCCTCCCTGATCCTACAAACACCAGTATCAGATCAAGTGCACACTTGTTGTTCTACGGGTATCTCTGGACTCTTACAAAACTCTCTGACATGCTTGATTTTGGAAAAAGGGGAGAGGAAGCGATGTTGGGAAATGAACTCGGAAACGAAGATATGGTAAAATGTGTTCTGTCATCTCAAGATGTTGAGACACTTAGTCATATCGTGCAGAAAAGAAACAATCGTGATGCGAAGAGGAAGCAATCGCATGAGTTGAAAGTATTCATCCGACGAGTGTTTTAGATTTTGTGTTACTTGAGGACGAGCAACGTTTAAGTTCAGGGTATTTTCATGAATGCATATTCATCTGAGTCCAATCGTCTCATTTGGCCCAAATTTTACCCTGATTAGTCGCCTTTATTGGCTTTATCTTCTAATATGTGAGATGACTCGGCTTAACTGCTTTAATGAGATTTTATTACCTATACCTTCTATTATGTGAGTAATTGAGCTTAATTGAATTATCACATATTTAATTGGTTTTTTACATCATTTTTGGCAGGTCAAATTGATCATTGGGCCCGAGTTTTGGTCCATTTCCCAATTTTGGGCTTAGTTTAGCTCTGGTCAATGGCTGGTCAACGAGGGCCCTTCCTCCTTTTCCCTCACGCGCGGCCCTTTTCCTTTGCTGGAGGCTATAATACATGCGTTCCATCTACTAAATACTGTGATCTCACGGTTATCTTCCACAACTCTCCACGGTTCCTCCTAACCTAATCGTGACCCAACTCGCGATCTTCCCCACGGTCTGGACTTCCTCCCAACAACCGCGATCGTGTCTTCTACACCCTCTGAGCCCGTGGTTCTCTCCAACCACCCCATCACCAAGACCTTGCAAGGATCACGACCTACAAAAATCGTGACCTACCACAGCGGATCACCATCACCTCCACACTCTGCCTCCCTCCGCGGCTTCTCCTCCCTTCACCCATGATCAAGCAACAACAACAACCACGGACATCACCATCGCAGTTTCCTCTGACTTCATTGGCTTCATATCCACCATCGCAGCCTGCCTCTGTGGTCGCGTCTCTATTGCTTCCCACTGCAACCACGTCTCCCCTCTGCTGCCATAACTGCGCCCACGGTGTTCCTCTTCACCCAATATCGTGACCTATCAACTAGCCGCGACCGCGGAAAAATGATCGCGATCATTCCTCCACCAACCGCGGTTCAGCAGCAACCATAACCGCGACCTGCAAAAGGGAATCACGACCTCAACTAATCGCGACCCAGATCGCGATCTTCCCCGTGGTCTGGACTACCTTCCACCATCGTGCCCATAGCAGCAAGAAATCGCGACCGTGACTCCAGTAGACCACGACCGCGGGTTTCTTCTCCACCTAAATCAGATTGCAAACACCTGTTGCACCGCGGATGCCTCCTTCTTCCTCACTGTGACTCCTCTGTAGCCTACAGACCGTCTCCACTACACAGCCTGCTTGCCACCACTCCATCCCTACCGAAACCCTACCTCTGCCTTCCACCTTTCCTTGCTATCACATTGGCGACATGGTTTGCAAGAGGTTCTCTCCGTTACCTACCACAATCAAGACTAAAAGACCGCGACCGTGGAAAAAGCCGCGACCACGACAAAATGAAGCCACGACCGCGGTGTGTGATAGGAAAGCCGCAACCTAATGTTAGCAATCAAAAGTCATGACCGTGGCAAAAGCAACGACCCACTGCAGAAATGACAAGGTCGCGATTTTAAGTCGGTGCCCAACCTGCCTATAAATTGAACAGGACTCCAGTCAGCAAAAGGGGGGGATCATCTATAGACACCGTTAGGCTGCAGGTCTGTCCTGGGCCTAAGGAGACGATCTCCATAGCCAAGAACCTACCCCCGTGGTGGTTTTGCGGCATGTTCACCCAGATCTAGAGTGAAGACTCAGATCTGCAAGCCACCTCGTTCAGATCCGGATCTAGATTTAGATCTGGGTCTAGATCTGCTGCGTCTACGTCACTTCTATGCCGCCATCTCATCCATGATCTCCTCCTCCTACTGCGAGCGAGGACAACAACAAGAAGAAGAAGGTGGAGAGAGAAGATCTGCCCCATATGTCGTGGTGTACTTTTCTCTTCGTCCAGATTTGTTCTGACGTTGTGTAGAAGACTGTTTCTCCACCGAGCAGCGATCATCTTCTTCACCATGCTCATGGTGGAAACTTCTCTCTCTCTCTCTTGTTATTCTTGTTTCTCTCACCATGAGTGAGTAGTTTACTTTCACTGGGGTGCGGGGACTAGCCCCGTTGCCCATGCTTTCATATCTTACTGTTAAACATTCCGTGGCATGTATATAATATTTCATTTTGTTTTTAATTGTCGATGAGTGCTTGTGGATTGATCACCTGCTTGCATATATCTTGTTCATTTCCTATGTTGCGATAACTTCAATGCGTAGGTTTTGAATGTCGATTAATGCGGTTGACTCCCAAACTAGAAATAGAATGGGATTCCTTGAGGTCGTAAGTGTATGATCCGTGTAGTGACGAGCCATCTAGCCCACGGTGACGCTTCTGTGTGCCTGACGCCTGTATAGGGGGCCCACAACTTCATTTGGATTTCTATATCTTCGGAGCCGTAAGTTTGTGATCTAGATGGTGATGAGACATCTGATACCTAAGGTGATGCTTACGCGAACCTGACGCCCATATGGGGGGTTCTGTAGCAGCTCTATTTGAATGGTTATATCTTGCCTGGATGTTTGATGTTTGGATGTGATTGCATGAGTAGTGGTGGTGAAACTCGGGACCATCCCAACGATTTCCATCATTAATCTTTAATCAACTTTTAATCCTGCTCCTTTACTTTCCTTGCATATAGTTTAATTAAACTCAAATCAATCAATCTGGTTCTAAATATTAGTCTTGATTCAACTAGAATCGACTAGAGAAAGATTCTTAAAAACGTTGTCCCTTGGGATTCGATCCTCAACTATACTGCGATAAGACCCGTCCGTTTGCGGGTGGTATTATTGCACGTTGTTTTGGTTAAAAACTTAGGGATTTCAACCCTAAGTGAGTTTGTTAGTGCGATAATATAAGCCACGTCATTTGACAATCTTTAATTTTTTAATATGACAAGATCAGTCATGTTTGTTTCACATATTTTTTTATACTAGTGCAAAACCAATTGACACATGGGATAATTTCCTTTTTTATTATGTTTTATCCAAAGAGGCACAAATTTTGTTCACATCTTGTTTTAAATGATAACAATTAGTCTATCGATAGTTCATATTCATTAAGTATAGATCAAAACTGTTTAGTGTAAACATGTTTGGTGTAGGGAAATATGACATCAAATAGGCAACAAAAAAAAATTTACTGACATATTTCCCATTAACTAGCGGATCGTGTCAATAACTATGCAATGGAAATGATGGTTTTATAAGGATATACCTGGTCCTGGAGAAAATCTAGCAACAATCATCATTGCTGTAGATGTGCACTCTATCTTAGACAGTGTCTGTGAAGCTCCTGGTTGAACTGGGACTCGTTTGACTACTCTTCCAGGGACAATACTGGGACTCGTCTGACTGCTCCTCCAGAGATAGTAGACTCGAACGTTGTTGTCTACAACAACTCCTCCTCACAAATTGTTGGATGACATCGTCCTCCTTAGCGGTGGGCAAAGGCCACCTCACCTCTAGAGAAGTCCACATGGACCAACTACAACTTCTATCATCCTTCTAGAAAGACAAGAAGGAGTTTTCCCTCATGTTGATGTACTAGTCACCAACTTACTCTCCCACAACAATGAACCTCAATTGTTTCTCTTCCGTAGCTATCCCTCCGTAGTCTGGTAGAACTTTCTTGGGCTCTCTTGGTTACTACAACCAGAGAGGACAATAATTGTCAGAGTAACTGATGCTCAATTATCTGTATTGTGCTCTGGGAAGCCCCCATTACCCCTCTATTTATAGGTGGGGTTAGGATCAAGGTTCTCAATCTATGCGGGAGTTGAAGGGAGTGGAAGATCTCAAATTTCCACAACAATTCTGGAAACTTCGCAGCCTACGACAGCCAAAACCATCATCTGGCAAACTCAAACGGTCATCTGGCATGTGACACGGTCGTCTAGCTCTGTGAGATGGTCGTTTTGTAGTTTTATACATACGTCGGAAATTCAATTCCAATTAGTGCACGTCATGACGTCAGCACCAATCCTTGATGCAATCGATTTGCACCCCCTAACCAAACGTCTGGTTCATGTGAGATGGTTGTTTTGTAGTAAGAAAATTAAATCTCATTCCCTATGTATAAGAGTGAAGAGGCAAATATAAATAGTGTATGAAAGATACCTCTTCCCCCTAATCACTATTACTACTACTAGTATCGCTATCTTGATCCTTATCAGTATAAATTACCACACATTTTCCTTTTCTTGAATGAATTTCATGATCTTCCTTTAACTCTTCTTGATTTTCTCACACCACCTGAGATGACCGCCTCACACAAGTGAGACAAACGTCTCACAGCCCGGTTCAGGTTGAATTCCATCCAATACACAATACAATCCTCCTGACATTCCAAATGATTGTCTCAACACTTGAACTAACCATTTGGCAGTCCAATCAGCTGATTTGCTGTGTGAATTGAATACCTAAACACTTTAGTAATCAGTCCAATCATCATTCAATATTAAACTCCTCTTCTAGATGAGTTCCAATTTGTGTGACCCTATAGGTCCCATATTACGTTGGCAACGAACGTCCATAACAACTTATGACTTCACAAGCAATGAGTGGTGCCTAGTCACACATTATTGCTACCCAAGTAAATGGAAAGTTGGAGAATCAAATTCAACCTACAATTTTTGTATGGTGTTGCAGTGTTTTGTATAGTTACTTTGTCCCTAATATCCAGATTGAACTAGAGGCATGGAGTTATCATCCTCATTATCATTCAATCTTGTTCCTTGAACCAGAGAAGACTGTCTGAGATATATGCAAGCTCAATATCACATATTGACTCACATGTGCATGGCCACACATTTCTCAGTCTCACTAGTCAAGAGTTCTTGGATATCATACTCCCTTAGGAGGGACAAATATCATTATCAGTCACAGTCAATCTCCATGTGTCACAGTCACCCTATCATCACCTTCATAACAACCCATGTTTCAGGATTGCATTTGATGATGCCAAAGTGTACTGAACGACATGTGATTAGTGCAGTGATTTCAGGTCAAAGAACCACAAACACCACCATCTCTATAAGACATGATTATGACTTACCTTGTTAAGGTTTCCATGTATCACTCTTATGGTGGGTCTGTCTGATACATTGTTCTCTAACATGTATCTGTGTACTTGGTTTAATATCATCATATCATGTCTAATAAGAATTTGTCATCAATCAACTCACACTCTGATCTTATGTGTCATTGTTGTATATTTACCTTTCACAATAACAACTGATTAGGTACATAACAAGAATGCATATACTCTTAACATCTGTATGATCTCATTCTTCAGGTCCTTAATCTAAAAACATACATCATTGAGTGATATCATTCTCTAGACATTTATTATTTTAGTTCATTATATCAAAACTAAATAAACGGAATAAATTGGGAGCTTGTCTTTATTAATAATCAAATCATTTACAAGTTATGTCATTACAATCATCATATGATTGGCTCTCTGGGCATACATACCAACATAATCCCACTTTTACTTAGAGCCAATCACTGACAAATCTTATTTCGAGTGACCAAACATGACCATCATGCTTCTACTATGAAAGTGCTTTAGTCAAGGGATCAACAACATTGTTGGTACTCTATAAATATTTATATTTCCTTGTTGTATGATCTCTCGTATGAGATGATACCATCTTTATATATGCTTTGAGTGCTGATGTGATATGTTCCTTATCCTATGTAATAGCTCCATTGTTGTCACAATATAGCTCAATTGTGTCATTGATGCTTAGAATGACCCCAAGTTTTGTAATAAACTTTGTGATCTATATATCCTCCTTTGTTGCATTCGATGTAGCAATATACTTGGCTTGTGTTGTAGAATCGACAACTGTTCTTACTTGGAACTCTTCCAACTTACATCTCTATTGTTTACGCAAAACACAAATGCTGATTGCAATTTGTAATCATCTTTGTCAGTCTGGAAGCTTGCATCAGTCTAACCTCTTACACAACTCTTCTTCTCCGTTGTAGACCAAGAACTGATCCTTAGTACTTCTCAAGTACTTGGATTTTCTTCACGACTCTCCAGTGAGCATCACCTGGATCTGACTGATTTCTACTCGTCATGCTCAGGGCATAAGAGACGTCTGGACGGGTGCACAACATCGCATACATGATGGATCTAATTGCCGACGCATATGGAATCATACTCATGCACTCCTATTGTTCACAAGAACTGGGATATTAAACTTTAGAGATGGTCACTCCATGCAATATTGGAAGGTATCCTCTCTTTGAGTTCTCCATGCTGAACCGCTTCAACACTTTGTCAATGTGTGTGATTTGACTTAGTCCAAGAAGCCTTATGGATCTATCTCTTTAGATCTTTATCCCCAAGATGTAGGATGCTTCTCCTAAGTTGTTCATAGAGAGTGTATTCCCAAGCCAAATCTTTACCTTTTGTAAAGTAGCGATGTCATTCCCCATCAATAGTATGTCATCTACATACAATATAAGAAATACTTCCATGCTCCCACTAACCATCTTATACACACAAGGTTCATATTCATTTTGAACAAAGCCAAACTCTTTGACTATCTCATCAAAATGAAGATTCCAGCTCCGAGATGCTTTCTTCAATCCATCGATTGACCTTTGTAGCTTACAGACATTATTTGCAAACTTTAGATTTATAAAACCCTAAGGTTGCGTCATATACACATTCTCAATAAGATTGTCATTAAGGAATGTGGTTTTAACATCCATTTGCCACATCTCATAGTCATGATAAGCTGAAATAGCAAGCATTATCATGATGGACTTAACCATGGCCAATGGAGAACAAGTTTCGTCATAGTCAACACCTTGAACTTGTCGGAAACCCTTTGCAACCAATCTACCCTTATAGCTTTGTAATTTACCATCCATGTATATCTTCTTCATGAATACCCACTTGCACCTTATGGGTTTTACCCCTTCAGGTGGATCCACCAAAGTCCATACTTTGTTGGTATACATGGATTCCATCTCAGATCTCATGACCTTCAGCCATTTCTCAGACTCTGGTCCCTCAATAGCATCTTGATATGATATTGGCTCATCATCTATGACCATTTCATTGCCTTCCTAAGTCACAAGATATCCATATTTTTTAGGTTCAAGGTGTGTCCTGTTAGATCTACGAGGTTCTTGTGTTACTTGAGGAATTTGAGATTCCACATCTATTTGTGATTCTCTTTGTTCCTCTTGTACATCTATAAGTTCAATGATCTCTTGTTGGTCTCGAACCTCTTTGAGTTCCACTTTCCTACCACTAATTCCTTTAGAAATGAATTCCTTTTCTAGGAATACAGTATCTCTGAAAAAAAAACACTTTATTTCCAAATTTGGTATGAAAGTAATATCCTTTGGTCTCCTTAGGATATCCACCAAAATAACATTTATAAGAGTTAGGGCCAATCTTTTTAGAAAACATTTTTCTAACATAAGCTTCACATCCCAAAATCTTCATATAAGACACATTGGGACGCTTCCCATACCATATCTCATATGGTGTTTTTTGAACTAATTTAGATGATACTCGATTTAGTGTTTACATTGTGGTTTTAAGAGAATACCCCTAGAAGGAGGTTGGAAGATCAATAAAACTCATCATAGATCACATCATATCTAGCAATGTGCGATTCCTTCTTTTTGATACACCATTATGCTATGGTATTCCAGGTGGAGTATACTGGGATACAATCCCATGTCCTCTAGGAAGGTTCTCAAACTCTTAGTTTAAGTATTCTCCACCTTGATCAGAATGAAGTGCCTTAATACTTTTACCAAGTTGGTTTTGTACTTCATTCATGAACTCTCTAAACTTTTCAAGAGCTTCTGACTTATGTTTCATCAGGTTACATAGCCATACCTATTGAAATCATCAGTAAAGGTAATGAAGTATTGATACCCACCTCTAGCTGTTGTTCTGAAAGGTCCACACACATCAGTATGTATGAGTCCTAATATATCACTATCCCTATCATTGTTATTAGTGAAATGGGTTTTAGTCATCTTGCCCAACAAATAAGACTCACATGTCTCTATTGATTCAAAAATAATAGTGGCCAAATAGCAATCTTTATGGACTCTAGATATGTGATTCTCATTTATGTGCCCTAGACGACAATGCCAAAGGTATGTCTTATTTGAGTTGCCAAGTATTTGTCGTTCGGTATTTATGTTATATATGCTTGTCTCTAGATCTATCAAGTGTAGACCATAAGACATTGGGGTTGCTGCCATAAAAGATTCCATCTTTACTAATAGAACATCTTCCATTCTTTATCAGAAATTTGAATATGTTCTTTTCCAAATAAGGTGTAGATATGACGTTCCTATTAATGGTAGGTGTGTAATAGAAGTTCTCTAACTCTATTACTAGTCCACTTGGCAGAGATAACTCTTAGGTTCCAATTGCACTGGACGCAATTCTTGCACCATTTGCAACTCGCAGTTCTACCTCACCTTTCTCTAATGGTCTACTTCTTCTCAAGTCCTTCACATTTGAGCAAATGTTTGATCCACATCCAGTATCTAGCACTCATGATGAGGAAGTCGTTAAGTTAACCTTAATAACGTATATACCAGAAGTAAAGATCTCAATCCCTTGCTTCATCTTTCGTGGTTCCCTTATCCTTCTCCTTATTTTGAGTGGAGAAGACTTGGAATTTAGCTTAACCACATAATGCTTCTTGGCTTTGCCTTTGTCCTTAGACTCAACTCCATTGATCACCATCATAGATTTGTCTAAATTCATTTGTTCTTCAACACTTATCAAGATGACAAGCAACTCTGAAAATGGTCTAGCCATATTACTCAAGTTATAACACTCGATAAACTGTCTATATGATTTAGGCAACGACTACAAAATCATATAGGTGGACAACTCTTGACCTAAAGGAAATCCCAGTCTCTCAAGATGCTTCATATGCCCAAACATATTGAGCACATGAGGCTATACTAGATATCCCTTTGCCAGTTTTTACTCAAATAACGCCTTAGAGACATTATACCTTTCATTCTTATCATGTTGTTTATGCAACTGATAGTTCATACAGCCTACCATAAGCTTCTTGATGTTCACTACATCATTGGTATACTTCACAGAAGCATCCATGTCAGTCTCAAGAGAATTTGGAGTGGATACTGACACTGGTGTTTTAGGAACATGCATAACACTTCTCAAGGTCCTGAACCAGTTATGGAAATAAATCTCGTTTAATTCGTTTGATTGCGATGATTGAGTATTTTCCATTTGATTCTATAAGAAAAGATTTGCATTTGTCAAAAACCCTTTTTGATTTCATTTTATTCGTAAAGTTGATATTAATTAGGCCTTTAATTAACTATCACTCCCACTATTTTATTCAAATTGATAGCCCTCAACATCAATTCAGAAGATTGCATCATACAATATTCTAGTGGGCCAAGATCCAAAACAATTTAGTTAATACCCAACTAATGTTGGTGCTCATGACCAATTATTAAGGTAGTCAACATTTGCCAATTGCATCTTATGAAACTCATGGATTGATGATAAACACAACTCCTTGCCATAATCATCTCGATTATTTTGGTATTAGGCTCTATAAGAATTACTAGTTAAGGCTGGCCCAATAGCGAACCCGATAATAATGCACCTTGCTTGGTAGGCCAACATTATTACCATCACACTTCCACGAGATAAACGGAGTACCACCCTAGGGGTGCCCATACTTGGTTGATCAAGCTTTTCATGTGTGCTTCTAATGGAAAGCATAATAGACTTAATATTTTATTGAGGGAATTTGTATAATACATATACATTAACCAATCACCAAGTATATATAGTATGTATCATGTAAATGATATAACCCACAACCAAAACATACAATAAAAAAAAAGTAATGGTTATGTCCAGCCTAATGTAATTCCTTGGAGCCACAAGGAATTAAGTCATTCTAGGTCCACATCACATGTAAAAATCTGTTGTTGATGAAGATTTGTACTTGCCAATCCGGGTTGACTGGTTCAACCTTTGAATCGGTCAGCTCATCTCTTGGTCGGTTGGTTGTCACCTCTAGTTGGTCGTCTGGCTCCTCAAAATGACCGGTTGGTTGTCCTGGCTCCTCCAAATGGTTGTCTCGTCTGGTCCTTCTGTCTCCTGGTTGGCTTGCCATCCGATCATCTCAGTCCCACCAAATGGTGGTCTCAGCCCTACTAGCCGGTCGGCACAGACCCTCCAGCCAGTCGGCTCAGCTCCTTTGTGCAGTCAGTTGGCATCTTTCTTCTTCATCGTAATAAGAAAGTAAACTATCCTACTTTTACATACTTATTGAAAAACCTCGAGTTACATTCGAGGGGAGCAAATGTACAATAGAATAATATTTTTACATTGGGAAGATAAGAGAGAGGCTCGCTTCACAAACAAATATAAATATGATTAACCAACTACACAATATTGCACAGATAATAAGGGTTATTGGCCATAACCATGATACCATCCACCATCAAAACTCACTTTTAGGGTTATGTGTGTATTTTGTATGTATATATATACACACACACACATATATATACATATATACATATATATTTTTGTATATATACACACATATATATGTCTATATATACATATATATACATATATATACACACACACACACTCACACACACACACACATGTATATATATATATATATCATTTCAGTTATTATGTGGTGATTAGTCAGATGTGCACATCAACCAGTTTAAATATTTGCATCGCATGCAATAGATAAACTCGATAAAATAAAAAATATGATCATATCAATTATTCCAAAACATAATTAATTGACGTGGCTCTTATACCACTATAGGAAAATATGACATCAAATAGGTAGTGGAAACAAAAAATTTATTGACAAATTTCCCATTAACTAACATATCACTTCAATAAATATGTAATAGAAAGGATGGTTTCATGAGGATATACCTGGTTCTGGAGCAAGTCCAATGAAAATCCTCATTGATGTAGATCGAGTGCATGGGATGGTGTTTGTGTAGCTCCTGGTTGCACTAGGACTCGTCTGACTACTCCTCCAGGGATAATACTAGGACTCGTCTGACTGCTCCTCCACGGACAACAGACTTGAACGTCATTGTTTGTAGCAACTCCTCTTCACAGACTACTGGCTAACATCATCCTCATTATCGACAGGAAAAGGTCACCTAGCCTCTAGAGAAGTCCACACGAACCAGCTAGAACTCCTATCATCGTTCTAGAATGAATAGGAAGGAGTTGTCCCTCCCGTTGGTGTACTAGTCACTGACCTACTCTCCGACAACAATGAACCTCAGTTATTTCTCTCATGTAGCTATCCCTCCCTAATCGGGTAGGACTTGCTTGGGCTCTCTTCGTTATCACAACCAGAGAGGACAATAATTGTCAGAGAAACTAATTGTCAATTGGTTGTGTTCTTCTCTGGGAACCCCCCAATGACCCTTTATTTATAGGCGAGGTTAGGATCAAGGTTCCCGGTCTATGAGGGAGTGGAAGAGATCGGAAAATCTCAAATTTTTACAATAATTCTTGAAACTTTGCAGCTTGCCACAGCTAAAATGGACGTATGGAAAACCTAGATGGTCATCTGACATATGAGATGGTCGTCACGCTCTACGAGATGGTTGTTTTGTAGTTTCTCAGTTTTGTACAAACATCAGCAATTCAATTCTGATTAGTGCACATCATGATATCAGCACCCATCCTTGATGCAACTGAATTGTACCCCCGAACCGATTGTCTAGCACATGTGAGATGGTTGTCTCACACTACCCAAGATGTTTGTCTCACACAAGTGAGACGGGTTGAATTCCATCATGGTGTCTCACCCCTGAACCAATCATCTGGTGCATGTGAGACAGCTGTCTCACACCACCTGACACGATCGTCTAACACAAGTGAGATAGGATGAATTCCATCATGGCTTCTCACAGCCCTGAACCGACCGTCTAGTGCAAATCATGGCGTCTCGCATCCCGGTTCAGACTAAATTCCAACCAATACACAATATAATCAGCCTAACACTCCAAACGATTCTCTCAACACTTGAACTAATCATTTGGCAGTCAAGTCAGTTGATTTGTTATTGAATACCTAAGCACTTTAGTAATCAATCCAATCATCATTTAAGATTGGGTGTTGACTCCTCTTCTAAATGAGTTCCTATGTGTGTGACCCTATAGGTCCCATATTACGTTGGTAGTGAATGTCCATAACAACTTATGACATCACAAGCTATGAGAGGTGCCTATTCACGCATCATTGCTTCCCAAGTAAATGGAAACTTGGAGAATCAACTTCAACCTACAATTTGTGTATGGTGTTACACTATTTGTGTAGTTCCTTTGTCATTGATATCCATATTGAACTAGAGGCATGGAGTTGTCATCCTCATTATCATTCAATCTTATTCCTTGAACCAAAGCAAACTGTCTGAGATATATGCATGCTCAATATCACATATTGACTGACATGTGTGTGGCCACACATTTCTCAGTCTCTCTAATCAAGAGGCCTTGGATATCATAGTCCCTTAGGATAGACAAATTCCATTTTTATCACTCACAGTTAATCCTCATGTGTCACAGTCACCCAATCACCACCTTTATAACAACCCATGTTTCATGATTCCATTTGATGATGTCAAAATGTACCGAACGACATCTGACGAATGCAGTGATTTCAGGTCTAAGAACCACAAATGCCACCATCACTATAAGACGTGATTCTGACTTGCCTAGTTAGTTTCCATGTATCACTCTTATGGTGGATCTGTCCGATACATTGTTCTCTAACATGTATTTTTGTGCTCGGTTTGATATCTCCATATCAGGACTAATGCGATTCTGTCATCAACCAACTCACACTATGATATATTGTGTTATTGCTATCTATTTACCTTCCAAAATAACAACTGGTCAGGGACATAACAAGAATGCATATACTCTTAACATCTGTATGATCTCATTCTTCAGGTTAACATCTCTATGATCTCATTCTTCAGGTCATTAACCTAAAGACATATGTCATTGAGTAATATCATTAGGTCGACATTTATTATGTTATTTCATTATCTGAAAACTAAATAAACAAAATAAATTGGAAGCTTGAATTTATTAATAATCAAATCATTTACAAGTTACACCATTACAATCATCATATGATTGGCTCATTGGGCATACATACCAACATTTGGCACATGAATTAAAAAAAAGATCTAATAATGTAGGTATTTTATTCACGTCTTAGATCTTCATGAATACGATAACAGTTAGTCTATAGTTCATGTTTAAGAAGTATAGATCGTAACTTCTAAGTGCAAAAGGGTTTAACACATGAATTAAAAAAGATATAATAAGATGCAAATTTTTTTCATGTCTTATATCTTCACGAATTATTGGGTTCAAGTTCACTAAGTACAAACCTAAATTGCTGACTCTAAAAGAGTTAGGCACATGTTTATTCTAAAAAAAAGATTTGATCAGGCATGAGTTTTATTCACGTCTGAGATATTTACAAGTTTGATGATAGTTAGTCTGTAGATTCATGTTCCTAAAAAATAGACCTTAACTATTGAGTGTAGAAGAGTTTGACACATGTAATTAAAATAATTTCAAATCTAATAAGATAGTAGTTTTATTCACATCTGAGATCTTCACAAATTAGAGGACAGTAAGATTTGTGATCATTTTTTTTCAGACCCTAACTTTTGAGTGTCAAAAGGTTTGACACCTAAAATTATTTAGGTACAATTTCTCACGTTTCATTCATGAGGCTTTTTTAAATTTAGAACTTGAAAAAGTATATGATCTCATGCTTTTAATGTTTTTGTCAAATCCTAAAGTTTGAGTGCAAAAGGGTTTGACACCTGAAACGTTATTTAGGTGCAATTTTGCACATTTTGGTTAAATCTCAATTATTTTAAATCTAGATCTTAGCAAAGCACATGATACAATGTTTTTTTTTAATGCTCCATTGATTACATGTTGAGTGCAAAATGAACATGTACATGTTTAAACTGACATGTTTTAAACAAGACTAGATCTTTTTTAGATTTTGAGAAAGCACGTGGTTTAGTATTTGAATTGTTTATGCCAAAATCCTTAAAATTGGTGTGTGTAAAAGGGTTTTACACCTAAAATGTTTCTAGTTTCAATTTTGCACATTTCAACCAAATCTGAACTATTTTGAGTCTAGTCTTTGATAAAGCATGCGATGTAATATTTTTGAGATTTTTTTTGCAGAATTCTACGATGTTAGATATATAGTGCATTTTGGTTGGCACTTTTCAATGTGAATTTGTTTCACACCTATACTCAGGTACATCCTGAGTAAATCAACAAATGAATGATTAGAGAAATCAATTTGAACTGTATTATAATTATGATGGTTTTGTGGAGGGAAATAATTGTTTGATGGGGGACTTTTGATAAAATCTGAGTTTGCTTTTTCTTCCCCAGGTTTGAACAATCGTAAGGTTGGCTGGTGTTTTTGGATCTAGTGCCCCATTCCTTCCCCTTTTCCTATTTAACTCTTCTCTCTAGTTGAATATAACTTCTTACATGTTTATTTATCATTCTATTGGGATATTTAACATGTAAAATCACCATGTTGCACATGCACATGTCTCATTTTCCTATTGGTCACGAGTAGCAGACTATTGGCACTCATGCTAATACTCTCAAAAGGGCATGGGGAATGACTTGTACAGGTACTGTCACACCATTTTGGAGTATGTGTGAAGGACCATAATGCTTTCCCTTCTCCTAGTACTAAAGATCGAATGTGTCCATCGTAACTGTGAGGAATATTAGGAGTAGTACCAAAACTAGAAGAACCATGATCTTACCTTGAGAATGGAGATATCATAGATATCAGTAGAAAAATTAAGGATCGCCTATTCCATATATGTAGGTACCTTCCTAGGTGAGGAAGAAAAATAAAAAATTGAAAATGAGAACAATAGAGGGTATTTTTCTTTCATCTTACATGTTTATTTGAGATACAATTCATGTAGTTAAATAAGGTTCTAAGCAATAATCTCCAAGTTAAACAAAATTGGACTGAGCGCAAATCACTTATGTACAATCTAGTGCAAATTCCTTTTGCACAAGTTAGTGCAAAACCTTTCTACACATTTGGCACAAATTAGGCTTGCACAAGAATGGATACATGTCACATCTAGTTTAACTCAGACACATCTACAAACCCACATTAAATCGAATCTCTACACAATTTTCAACCTAATAAATATGGCACTATACAAAAAATCCAACTAAGTAAATATTTTGACATGGTAAACCATTATCATTCAAGTGCAAGTCCCTTCTGCACAATTCAGTACAAACCCTTACTACACATTTTAGTGCAAAACTTGTTTTCACATTTGGGGACATATTAGGCCTACATTGTACTGGGCATGTGTAACATACTTAAATCTACACAGGTTAAATCCCCTTCTTCTAGACCCCTATTTAGTTATGCTAACATCTAGTACATCTTTCTATAATTCTTAGTGCATTAGAAATAATCGAAGTCAAATAGTGTCTTGAATTCATAAACTCATCCTGGTGGGTACCCTATAACATTAAAAAGATTAAAAGAAGAAAGAAATTGAATACATTTGTGAGTTATGGTGTCAATTTATTAAAAGTATCAAATGAGAACTTAATATGCAAATAATTTAATGTTATATCATATGTTTTCATTTTATAAAATAAAGGTTAAAATCAATTTTCTCATTACCATTTATCATATATACCAAATTTCACACTAATAAAACTTCATTTTAACACCTAATTAATTAATTTAAGTTAAAATAAAGTATGCACTTACTAGCATTATTTTTTCATTTAAAACTTTGGTCAATTTTGATTTATTTCAATTCCTCTATGTAACAAAAACCAGTCGTTACATCCTTCACTACAACAAACATTCACATTAGTGGCCTTTTAGAAATGCCACTGAAAAATGATAAACGCCACTAAACATGTTTAGTGGCATTTGTTGACACTTAAAAAAATGTCTCTAGTACCAATGTCACTAGAAAGATAGTGGCGTAAGTTGTAAACGCCACTAAACGTTTGTCTTTAGTGGCATCCAATAAATGTCAAATAAAGGCCACTAAACATCATTTGGCATTTATAAAAAAGCCACTATCCATCAGTTGTCTTTTATACAAATGCTACTATTTTGTATTATGTTGGTGTATGAAAATGTTCTTATTGAGTTTAATGGCATATAAAAAAGCCACTAATGACTACTAGTTTTGTATTACTACATTTTCATGGCTTTTAGTGAATCAGTTTTCAATTTATTATCATTATTTCTAAATGAATGTCAATTGTAGACGGACTCACTTGTTTGAAAGTATGAATATTTTTTATTTATAAACAATTGAGAATTACATGGGGAGGACATTTTACCTTGCCCCTAATATTGAATACAACACCAATGATATACTTTCATACAACATTTTACCCTACCCCTTATATTGAATTACATGGGGAGGACATTTTACCTTGCCCCTTATATTGAATACAATACCAATGTTTACTGCTGCATTTTATGGTTTGCAAAATCTTCTTGCTAAACAACGTGGCATACATGTCTTCAACATTGCTGGAGCTGGCTCAACAACTGCTACTATATCTGGTCTCATATTTCCTGGTTCCTTGAGATGGCGAGTGCGGAATATGCTCCTTGGTTCTGCACTTGGAGATGCGTTTTTCTTTCCACTCGGTTGGGCCCTTCTGAAACTTGTAGAGAAGGTAGCTGAGCAGAGTGTAGTTCCGTTGGCGTCTAATTCTGGTGAAAGTGATGCAGGAAGTAGGGTGGGTGCGGCAATTGAAAGGCTTGAAAGTAGCCTAAGAAAATATTTCCTGCACGTCATTGGCATCAAATTTGGAAACAGTTAAAAACTGACTTATCTTTTATTTGTATCATGCCAGCAAAACACAAGTTGAATTCAGCTTTCTTTTTTATCATTTACTTCCACCTTCAAGAAGGGTTTTGATTGGTTATGCGCTTGTAGTTACCAGTTTCATGTATCTAGCAATGCATAAGGTGGCATCTCAGCCATGAAAAGTGTGTGGATTATAGCATGAAATGATAGACGCTGGAGATCTTTGTGAATAATAAGTTGATCCTTTTTCCATTATAAAAAAACATTATCAAGTTGAACTAAGGCAAAACAAAATCCAAAGTATCAATGATTGTCTCTTATTGATTAAGAATAAGAGGGAAATATGATCATGGTAAAATAGAGAAGAAACAAAACAAGTAAGAAGGCATTGTACCTTCCAGTTGTTGGCTCCATATTCATATCACTATCACTACAGTGCGGTTGAGCTCTAGATCTCCATTTTGGTCTTCCTAGCTCTTGATCTCCATCATTGTAGGTTCCAAATCTTTGCATCAATCATTCTATGTTTGTTGTGTGGTGCATTACAATGCATAACAGTCTTGACACAATCAAGGTATAAGGAAGGGTGTTCACTTGGTTCCCTACAAACAACATGATTTATAATCAAAGAAGCAACTCTTTAATACTGAGAGAACAATTTTAGAATCATATAAAATATATACTGACAAACTTTGATAGTCCCAATAGTTTTCACACCTAATAGATTTCATGAAGGAACTAATGCCAAGATCATATCAAAATTATTGGTAACGAATTAATAAGCTTGTATTTAAACAAAACTCTTTTTCAAATTCAAGAAGACAAATGCTACCCAGAAAAAATATGTATAAAACTGTTCATTGACAGCCGAAACACTAAGGAACCTTATACTACAAATCAAATATTCATACACCATATATGGACAATCAAATCTACAAAAAGATAGCTCACAAGCATGGGAACAAGATGAAGAGACAATAAATCAGTCCACCATATTCAAATAGATCAGTAGTTTAAACCAAGATAAGACACTCTATGAGATTATGAAGAGAAGGCTAGAAGAACCTTAAAAAAACCACATGGGTTGCATACCTTCCTGGGATTGGTTTAGTATGATAATACTTTGTAGTAACCAGAGTGTAAGACCCACACAAGGAATGTGCCATATCCAGAACACGAGTCATCTTTCCGAGCAATATATTGACAGGTATTGCCTCTAAGTGTCCTATTTCCATCGAGAATATCATCCCAACTGTCAAATTTCAGGTTGCCCTTTGTGCTGGTGTCTATATAGAGTTGTTTACCATTGTCCGTCAATACTGAAATTGATCTTGTAACATGATTATGTGTTCTGCATACAAACAAAGTTTCAGTTACAAGACTAATATGTGAGAGACATGTGTCAATTGTGTGAGAAATGTGTTCATCGCTAACAAGACTAATAGTATCAAAAATTTATATTCATATGGGATACAAACTTGAATGTGATCTTGTAATAGAGTTAAGAATTTGTGATCTTCATATTTAGGGGTGACAGGTTCCTTAGATCTGTAAGATTTCTCAGGAGGAGGATAGTTGGCATGTTAATTTCTATTATTTAAGAAGGTCGTGTCTTTTTGGAATTCAAGTAATCATATTACTAATGGTTCTTGGTTGACAAGGCAGAACTCCTATGCTGACAACTTCCTTCTAGATCTCAGAGGCTAACAAACATTCAAAGGATAGATGCCAAATGAATTCACTATTAGCCCTGTAGAGAAAGTAGTAAAAGGTGATCATCATGCCCCTTTTACGAAGGTACTCTGTAGTAGTAAAGCATTCAGTACAGTTTGGTCTAAGAAATAATTCTAAATATCTTAGGCATTTGATGAGTCTAAAGACACCAACCCCACTTGATCTGCAACAGAATTCAAGCAAGGCCTTCTACTTCACATGTACATGAGTTGTACGATCATTAATTACAACAAGCAAATTTAGGAAATTGATTATCATCTTGTAGGGTTTTCTATACAAGGGTGACTAGGGCTGCAACAAATAGGAAGCACCTGGTGATAGATCACTAACACTATGATAAATAGACTACCTAATAATATGAGGCATATATATACCAAAATAGATAAGATAAAACAACCCCATATAAAGATAGCCAATATGCCAATGCAAAGTATAGATGATAAAAAAGTAGACACAAGAAGGAAAAAGAGGCAACAAACCTAATAAGACCATCATCCCCATTATTATCGGTGGGTTTAAACAGAGAGTCTATCATTTCTATCTTGGGTGACTGAGTCCTAACAACATCTCTGTACTTGGAGATTAAAGGCCATTCTCGACAGCTGACAACCTAAGACACAAGCAGAGCAACATAGAACACCCCAGATAAGAAAAATGAACACAGTGACATATAGATTTGAGCCCAACAAAAATAATTGGATGAAAACTTACATCAACTGTTGATGGCTTGTCCGACTGCTCAGGGCTCCCATGGGACACATCCATTCCTAGTATAATAGTTGGCACTTGGGAGATCTTTGGCATGGATGGAGGATGCTCAACTATGGCGAACTTCTCTATGCACTATGACACCTGCAGACTTATTAGTAAAAACAATGAGGTAACTTCAAGCTTGAAAATTAGTTGAAACATAAGACAATATCACAAGCATAGGTACTTATCACATAGAATGCTTACATAGAACCTCAAATGACTTGGAATTCTTGACATTCAGAGATATATTGTCCAAGTCATGTTGCAAGCTAGTATCATAATAACTGGTACAACCACACCTTATACAACCAATCATGGTATACAACCTCAAAGGACTTGGAATTCTTGACATTCAATCCTCTGCATTTTTACAACCACACCTTGTACAACCACACTCTAATAACTGGTGAACTATAGTTTTTATGCATTTGTACACCCACACTCCACACCTTGAACAACCACACCTAAGACACAAGCAGAGCAACATAGAACACCCCAGATAAGAAAAATGAACATAGCAACATATAGATTTGAGCCCAACAAAAATAATGGGACGAAAAACCCATATATATGCTAAGGAGTCAAAATTTAAAACTTACAACAACTATTGATGGCTTGTCCGACTGCCCAGGGCTCCCATGGGACACATCCATTCCTAGTATAATAGTTGGCTCTTGGGAGATCTTTGGCATGGATGGAGGATGCTCAGCTGTGATGAACTTCTATGCACGCTGTGACACCCGCAGGCTTATTCAAAATCTCATTCGTTGTGGAAACCTGAAGTGCGTTGTCAGTAAAATATTTTTATGTATTTTGTTTAACTAATTTAAACGAATTACATTAAAATATTTTACTTACAACGCCCTTCATGTTTCCACAGCGAATGAGATCCTGAATATGCCTACAGGTGTCACATTGCACAGAGAAGTTCACCACAACCATGAGCATCCTCCATCCATGCCAAAGATCTCACAAGTGCCAACTATTATACTAGGAATGGATGTGTCCCATAGGAGCCCTGGGCAGTCAGACAAGCCATCAATAGATGTTGTAAGTTTTGAATTTTGACTCCTTAGCAGATTTTTCATCCCTTTGTTTTTGTTGGGCTCAAATCTATATGTCGTTGTGTTCATTTTTCTTATTTGCGGTGTTCTATGTTGCTCTACTTGTGTCTTAGGTTGTCAGCTCTCGAGATTGGCCTTTAATATCCAAGTACAGAGCCACAGTTAGCAGAGGATCATTACCATAGTTATTGGCTTTTAGGGCCTGCATCACAACCACATGTTACAGAAAGGGTATTATTTTAGATGGAGGAGGTAAAGGAAAAAAGACAAATATACAAATGTTGTTTTAACAATTAAGGGAATAGGGAGGAACCCACATTACTAAGAACACCCATTCTTTCTTGAGGCTTCTACCTAGACTTCTCAACCAGAGCATACCTCTAAAATGTTGACAATGACTTAGTGTGCCTCTGCAAAAGGAAAAACACCAAGTTATGTCAGTTAGTGGCCAAAAACAAACAAATAATTTATTAACTAAACTGTCAGAACAAAACACCAGGCTATATTATACTTAGTACCAAAAACAAAACATTCAAAAACAATGCAGTGAGAAAACAGAACACCACTCGTAGAAGTAACACACCTCAATAGGTACATAAGTGGGTCACTTGGGCCTCCCTACATTAAGGCAAGACAGAGGGTCGAATACTTGAGCTCTATCTGATGATGTTTTCTGAAATAATCAGAGACAAGTAGTGTCAGGATATTACTTATTTCATTCTAACAACTCATTTTCCTTTACATATATAAAGTCGTGTTTCATCCACATACAAGCACAACTCAAATGAATTACCCAGAAGGTAAGATCTGAGACCTCAAGTGATGTGAGACCTCAAGATAAACATCGATGTTGCCTATATCTATGTGAGGGAACATATCTATAAGAAACTTGGAACAAATTCCCTTGGAAATACAAAAAATATTTATGCATGGCAGATCTATGCTTTCAAGCAATGGGTGGACGTATCACATTATTCCCAAAAACCATGTACATATAAAAAATACCCTTTCCTACAAAGTAAAGATTTCAAAAAAGTATTACTGCATAACAAATTGCCCTGAAAATAATCAATAAATATATGAATAGTCTCATTTAAAATGTTGCAACAACTAGTCTAGGATTCATCAAAATGTTGGGTGGAGCTTGAAGATTGTAGTGCGGTTGCTAGAATCTTGATCCCTATAGTGTTAAGATATCCTGCAGCATGTGATCAAGCAATGAAAGAAAAATTAATATGCCATAAGAAATATATCATGATCTGACATGATGCAAATTGGATATGAAGCCCACAAATATGAAGCACCCGCAATATGCATTCCTGCTTATATAAGCAATTGCATTCCAAGATATTATCAAACAGAATCAAACCTGTATAGGTTGGGAAACAGAAAATCATGGTATACGATGTGTGGCTGCCATACAAAAGGGACAATTACCCTTTTACTGCAATAGTTTTTACATTAAAAAAGAATTATTCAGTCCACATCACCCATCCACATTAGTTGTAGCTGAGTAATTACAAAATGGAAAGAAATGGATCAAATAATCGTAACTCATTTTAAACTAAAATTTTCATCCGTACCCACAAACAAGAACCTAAAACACAGCTCATAGCTAAAAACCACAAACCAATCATAATGTGTGTATCATCCATAATACTAAGATTCTCCATAACAAAATTAAAAGTAGGTCAAAACAAAATAGGATTGTTATTTGGCAACATTGTCTATGACAATGGACATGAAACACCATTACTTTGGATCGACATGTACAAATAACAAATTGGATTAAATAAAAACAACTATAGCTCTCCTCTCTTTAGATAGTATCCAAGAATGCAATTAAATTTAAACTTCATGTCCTGCAACAAATGGAAACGACTTTAGATACTACTTTTGTTTTCAATTATGTAACAATATAAGCAATACTTTATGCTCACCTTGGCAACGTATGTGTTTTCGGCCATGCTATGATGTTGCCAACAAAATCATCAACAGATTGATATTGATCATAAGGTCTAACTAGACGATCATTGCCCAAAAAAGCAACCTCTACAAAAACAACAATAAATGATGAGCCTAAAATTGCACCTCCCACCCTTTTCATGGGGTCAACCTCAGAGACTCGACCGAATGCAATTCTAGCATCTGGATCTATAAAACTCAGCAGATACACATCCTAGAAACAAAATATAGTTTACATAACAAATTTATATAAATGTAAAATGAAGTGCAATTCATAGTAATACAAACATACTTGTCCCTTCTTAAATGATGAACATCTTATATGGAGTGGAGTTTGCATTGATAAGTTTGTCTGCACAATTATTTTATTTTTGTCATAAGTCCATAAAAGTTAACATGGAAAATAATTGATACCACACATCTTGTATAAAATGTATTCATACTTGGCCAGTGCCGACATGTTGTGCTTGACTGTTTCCTGCTCTAGTTAATGCAAGTAACTCCTCTAATTTTTGGTTGAATTCATCCTTTTGTTCTTGAAGTTTTGCATCAAATTCCAATCGTTGTTCTTCAAGCTTATCCTGGAAATGCTTCCTTTGTGCTTCTTCAGCTTCTCGGGATTTACGGTTCTTGCCCCAGATATCAGAAGGTGATGGTCCAAGTCCATAACCACGAACATATCCTGGTCTCTCTTCTCTCATAACATGCCTATAAATTTCATCTGAAGTAACATCAGGTTGTTTTCTTTGCAGCTCTTCTCCTACCTCATAATTTTTTCCTACATACAAAAAATCATATGAGATGTAATTTATACCAAATATATACCTCTATGAAATTAGTATATGTAACATAATACTATAGGATATTATGTGTTGTACCAAAATTTTGGCGGATTCAACATCAACTATGCTCCCATCTTTTTTACGATGAGTTTTCTCAAAAAACATTATGGGATCCACTTCTACACCTATTTCCTTCTCCATCTTTATCATTCAAACAAGGTTATTGTAAACATCAAATAAACGGATGCCATCAAATTGTCTAAATGGATCACAAAAATTACTAACTAACATCATATTTCAGACATGCAAACGACTTGGTTCCTGTTGTGTGGCTAACCTTTTGAAATTTTCTGCTTGTCTTGTTAGTTATAGACTTCCTCTATGGAAAACATTGCATTATTATGCAAAGTAATTATCTGTGCGGTACTGTAAGTATCAACGAATAGAAAAAAATAATATTACCTTTCCTTTATTACTCCTCCAATAATCGACAAGAAATTTCCAATGCGACTTGTCCACGCGGGGAACAACTTGTTCAAGCTGTTGTTCGTATGGACTATCTTCTAGGAAGTATAGTATCCTTAACTCCCACTTGTGGTCCTTCCATTTCTTTCCTAGTCTCTTCATTGTCCACTCCTTCAGATCTGAATCCATTGTGAATTTACTCTACCGACATAAAGGATATAAATTAGAAGCTTCATTTAACCATTTAAAAATAAAATTTAATAATATACCTTCACAAAATTCTGTATAGAATCTTTTTTATTTGCTGGAAATTGTCTTCAGTCCTCATAGTTTAGTGGACAAAAATTGGGATCTCTTGCGATGGTTGTCAGAAAACTTGATAAGCGACATTGGTTTTCACCTACTAGTTGTCCAAATTGATTTTTCTCAATGGGAATTGGATCGTCGGGCTTTCTTTTCCAAACTTTCAAACATTGTGTTCGGCCACGTGCTCGATGTTTTTGACCTAAGCATTCATTCATAAATGATAAAATATATATATGCAAAATTATATATGATTAAATGCAACACTATAAATACAATGATATGAATGATATGATTACCTAGACCATCAGAAGGTGTTGTTGTAACATTCAATGACTCAACATGGTGATCAAAGATGTCATTTTGGTCCATGTTATCAGGAAATACATTGCTATTTTGGTTACTGGTAGCTCTATTCTCTACAATTCTTGAATGAATAGACACAGAAGCATTGACATTAGGCACACAGGGTAGCTGTGAATTTCTTGATCTTGTAACTTTATCACCACTTTCTTTGTTGTGCTGATTTTGGAACCTTGTTCCCATCTCCTTTTCAGTTGTGCATGTTTGAGAAGATTTCGAACCACCAACCATATTAGAGTCTTGGGGAGACCTGGCTGATTGGACAATTTTTGTAGAGCTAGCAGAAATTTTATTGAATTTGTTTGCTCGTTGTTTTTTACCTAAGCATTCATTCATAAAGGATAAAATATATATATGCAAAATTATATATCATTAAATGCAGCACTATAAATACAATGATATGAATGAAATGATTACCTAGCCCATCCGAAGGTGTTGTTGTAACATTCAATGACTCAACATGGTGATCAGAGATGTCATTTTGGTCCATGTTATCAGGAAATACATTGCTATTTTGGTTACTGGCAACTCTATTCTCTACAATTCTTGAATGAATAGACACAGAAGCATTGATATTAGGCACACAGGGTAGCTGTGAAATTCTTGATCTTGTAACTGTATCACCACTTTCTTTGTTGTGCTGATTTTGGAACCTTGTTCCCATCTCCTTTTCATTTGTGCATGTTTGAGAGGATTTCGAACCACAAACCATATTAGAGTCTTGGAGAGACATGGCTGATGGGGCATTTTTTGCAGAGCTAGCAGCAGTTTTATTGAATTTGTTTGCTCTATCATTACAAATTTTAGTTGGAAGGGAAGCTAAATTTTTTTTGGAGCGATTTAAGGATGACATGTTTAAAGATTTCCAACAACCATGTCGAGTAATGCTAGGTAAATGAGTCATCGTACAGGAGTCACTATTGTTGTTCTTATCATTGCTTGTGGTTGTCATGTTATGGTAGTTGTCACTATACTGTTCTCTCATCCTGAGTATATCAAGTCACATAAAAATGAAGACATTTAGAAAAATATTGAACAACATAATAATTTTTTTATTAATAATATTTAAAAAAGAAACATAGATATTTAATCAAATATAATTATAAACAACAGTAGAGACAAGGATAAATATGAATAAGAATAATGTCAGACATGCAAAATGCATACACCTAGCTAGAGCACAATGTGAGACAGAAAATTAAAGAGATACATTGAGACAAAAAAGGCTTATTTAAGTCAAATATTAATTACAAACAAAAAGAAACATTGGCTGCTATTTTGTAATCTTCTCATTCAAAACAGTCATCATCATCACTTTGAGATACACTTTCATCATCCTAATGAATTCAGGATTGGTCTTTTTTAGTTGTTGAACTAGCAACAGTAATTCCTTCCATATCCAATATAACTATGTCACAATCAGTATATTCATCCTCTGATGTCATTGATGGCCCATCTCGAGTTTCACCTTGCACATAAGCTTCAATATTCTCAATACAAGATTGTTCTTCCATGTTGAATATATCTCGTGGGGCAATCTTTACAACAAAATGCCACCCTTTTGAAGTGACATCTTCTACATAAAATACTTTTCCAACTTGAGATGCCACTACAAACGGTTCTCCTGTAGTTTGAAGGCATCTCAAATTAACAAGAGTCAACCCATATTCATCATGCTTGATTCCCCTCGTTGAGTAGATGTCCACCCAATCACACTTAAATAATGTCACCTTAAAATGTTCATAATAATTGAGCACAATAACATCCTTCAAAACACCATAGTAGGTTACATCTCTAGTAATTGGATTGCGGTCAGTGGTTTTAGAATAATAATCAGTCTTAGCTACCAGAAAGACTCCACTATTTTGTGTTGTTCGATTTGCATCTTTTGCCTTGGTATGAAATCTGTGACCATTGACAACATAGCCCTTGTACTTAATGGCCAGTTGATGTGGACCTTGACAAAGAAACTTGATTTTATCATCCACCATATCTGTTCTTAGGAGTGTCTCAATCTAACAAAAGAAAAGTTTGTTAGACTTTATTCATGAAGCATAACTAATTTAATTACCACAACTAAACTTACATGTTCCTTAAACCATCCATCAAATGAGTTAGTATGTATTCTTTGAACCTCCTTTAAGGACTTATGAGGATGTTTTTTCCTAATGATATCATAGTGCATCCTGAATACAAAATATGTGCAATATGTTATTGGAATATGTTATAGCATTTTATTAATAGAACACAGTTGACACTAACTTACTTAATGTAGGGTTCAATTGCTTCACAATTGAATAGTACATACTTATGGGCTTGTTTCAATGTATGTTCGTCCAAGACACATGTTACCATTTTACCAATACAACTACCTACTGTCGAGAAAATAGACCAATCATCACTGTCAAGTGTTGGCTCGTTTTCCAAATTTGCTTCGTCAGTATCGTTTCTATTTGGCCGATTTAATTTTGTTTCAACTCCATCCAAGTATCTTGAACAAAAAGTTAGACACTCTTCAACTATATATCCTTCTGCTATTGATCCTTCTTGATATCTTTTATTACGAACATATCCTTTTAGGGTCATCAGATACCTGATAACAAAGTTGAGGAAAATATTATGACAAATTACATTCCAATAGGTAAAGTCATCACGGTGTATGAAATGTTACCTTTCAATTGGATACATCCAACGATATTGAACATGGTCGACTATCTTAGCTTCATAAGAGAGATGGACTGATAGATGCACCATTATGTCAAAAAAACATGGAGGGAACATCTTCTCCATCTCACAAAGTGTAACAGCTATTGCATTTTCCAATGCAGAAAAATTATTTGGATCTATGCCTTTAGTGCACAACCTTTGAAAATAGCGACAAAGATTAATAATACATGACTTAGCATTCTTACTGGGCAAGGACACAGTGACAGCTAATGGTAAAAGTTGTTGCATCAACACGTGATAATCGTGACTTTTCATTGGTAGCATCTTCTGATCCTTTGGCCGTGCACATCTAGATATATTAGACACATACCCATCTGGAACTTTGACAGATTTTAGGAGGTTGCAAAATAATATGTTTTCATCTTTTTTCATTGTATAGCAAGCTAGAGGTAGGATGGTATATTTACAAATAGTTTTTGGATGAAGTGAAAATATGATTCCCATATCCTCCAAATCCTTCCTTGCATTCAAGTTGTCCTTACTTTTATCCTTCAAACCTAGCAATGTTCCAACAATACTCTCACATATATTCTTTTCAATGTGCATGATATCGAGATTGTGCCTTACAATGTTAGTTTTCCAATACGGTAGCGAAAAAAATATACTTTTCCTTTCCCAATTGTGTGTTGAATCCTTACCTCTTGGCCTTTTCTTACCAATTGTGACAAGATTTGAGCTCTACAAGGAGGTTTAGGTGTACACCTAAATTCTTGCTCACCGTCAAATGCCTTTGCTTCTTTTCAGAATCTAGGGCTAGTTGGCAAAAACCTAGGGTGTCCTCTGTAGCAAACTTTACGGCTATGTGGCAACCAATGTGAGATAATATCTTTATTACAATAGTGACATGCTTTGTAGCCTTTAGTACTCCAACCAGATAGATGTGCATATCCTGGAAAATCACTAATAGTCCATAATAAAGAAGCACACATCAACAAGAATTCCTTGGTTTCAGCATCATATGTATGTACACCAGTTTCCCATAGTTCTGTCAACTCATCAATCAATGGACGCAAGTACACATCTATATTTTCGGGTGAAGCTGGTCCAAGAATGAGTAGGGACAACATAAAATATGGTTGCTTCATGCACAACCAAGGAGGTAAATTATATGGAATAATCACAACAGACCATGTACTGTAAGAATTACTCATTGTCCCAAAAGGATTAAATTTGTCAGTTGCAAGTCCCAATCGAATGTTTCTAGCGTCTGCAGCAAATTCTGGATGCATCACATCAAATGTTTTCCATGCAGGTGAATCAACCGGGTGTCTAAACTTGTCATCTTTTTCATATTCTTCGGCATGCCACCTCATTAAGGAAGAGGTTTTTGATGACATGAATAACCGCATTAGGCGGGGTATAAGTGGAAAGTGTCTGAGCACTTTGATAGGTATTCTCTTGGGTTTTTTTGCAAGCTCGTCATCATCATCTGGGATTGTAATCGGTTTCCATCTTGATGCTCCACATGTATTACAGATGTCTTTATTAGCAGAATCCTTCCAAAACAACATGCAACCATTTGGATAAACATGAATCTTCACATAATCTAAGCCCAACCCCGTAATCATATTTTTTTAGCTCATAAAATGAATTAGGCAACTGTTCTCCTTCTGGTAGCATCTTCTTAAAGAACGTAAGAAACATAGATGATGCTTTCTTACTCAAGCCATCAAGACAAACCAGGTGATAGAATTCTAGGATGCAAGCAAGTTTGCAATATTTCTTATACCCTGGATATAATTCTGTCTCAGAATCCTTTAACAAGATATAAAATTTTTCAGTATTGAAATGTTGATCACTAGATGGCTCCACTCCTTCTGTATTTCCATCTTCACTGAAACTCAGAAAAGTATCATGCAACATATCTTTTAAATTTTCAGCATTAAGGAAATCTCCCTAATCAGTAGGAGCATCCATTTGAACATCAACATCTTCACCATGAAAAGCCCAAGAAATATAGCTTGGTAAGAAGCCATGCCATAGTAGATGGATCAATGCAGTCTTTCTGGTGACCTGGTATACATTAGCACACTTTCTACATGGACATACAATCTTGTCTCCAATCGATGAATGTTCAAAAGCGAAATCCAAAATTTTTGATACTCGACATAAGTATTTATTGCTCGTTCGGTCATCCTCTTCTATCCAAGACTCATACATTCTATAAAAATAGTTATAACATATGAGCATGTATGTCATATTAAAAAAGACTATACAATATGAGAAAATACTAGTGTAATCATGAAAATGAAGTTCACGTGAGCCTATCCGACTAGGCGGGCGCCCAAGCATTTTTTGAAATACTTATAATAAGGATAAAAGAACATAGTTATAATAAGGATAAAAGAACATTTATAATGAAATTTATCAGTAATTTGTAACATAATAGGATATGCATATTTCTTTTTGATGTTTGGTTTTGAATGTGTCATTAGATAGGATCGATTTGTGAATTTGGAACATTCATGGGAACACACACTTCAGTTATAGGCATTCAAGTAGCAACTTTCAGTTCCATTCATTAATCTCTTTTTACATCCACACACAGGGGTGTACCCCTAAACAGTAACTAAATAAAGGGGTTGGTGTACCCCTAAACATGTGCATAATTAAAATAACTATTAATACAGACAAGTCTAGATAGATAGACAACTAAATACTACACCAACATGGTCCCGCATCAGTAACTTTGAGGACTTATCATTGTGGCGATCTTCTCCTGAAGTTTAGAAAAGAAAGCAGCTATGAGTATTGATTACTTTCAGATAAAAAGTGTAAACACAAATTTTTTGTCTTGACAATTATATTTGTTAATTGGACCTACTGTGGTCTTTTTGATGATTGTACTGTGTGGCGGAGCTCCTCACTGTATTTAGACAAATCTGAACTGACAGGGGCCTCATCATCAGATTCATCTGAGCTGATATCCTCCATCGTACGCTCATACCGTCGTAGATGATCGGGGGTCTCGCAGTTGATGTTGGTTATCCAAACTTTGATGGTATTATGGCCAACTGGATGAAGAAAAAGCTTGTCGCTATGGCCCACTAGCATCTTTCTAATCAAATCATGCCAACCGGATTTTGATACAAGATTTCTCGCCAAATCATACTCAACCTCGATAACATGTGAATAATTGCCAAAATTTAGGGTCACTTCACCAGGCCTGCAGTGTCTTCCTTTTAGAAAATGCCAATGTTTGGGTATGGCTAGTTGGTTTAAGGAACGATCATCTAGGATGATGTCCAATTGTTCTTCAATAGGGAATATTAACATTGGCATAGAGGCCCAGTTCATAGTGACTGTTGTGGGTGGACAGAGACTGCATAATATTAGTATTAACAAATTGTAAGTACAAATAATGATGTTATATATTTTTAGAAAAAGTTGTATAACATCAGTTAACCTTTTATTTCTTGTCATAACCAACTTTATTGTGGTAGACATGATAGCTTGAAAAGAAATCTAATAGAGGAGATCATGTCGTATATAGAGGCTATATCTTTGCAATTGGTCCAATGCTCACTAATCCTTCTTTGAGAATTTTAATGAAGTAACTAGTATTTTCTATAATTTGATGTATCTTGGTATTTCATACAATGAGGTGACACTTATTATCTATTTGTTGAATCAACACTCATATTTTAGATTATCAAAGAGGTTAATGGTGTCTGGCTTATTTTGTACATGTGTGAGACCTATTTAATTTGGAGTATCGACGCACTACTATAGAAGGTGTGAGACCTATTTAAAGAGGTTATTGGTGTCTTTCCAAATTTTTACTACAGTCTTGTACTTCTGTGTTTATCAAAACACTACTACAAGATATCTTATCATCTTATTATTTTGATAGTACCAAAAATTTATGACAAGAAGGATTCATCTAAAAATTGTAAATTTTCTGAATGAGTTACAAGAAGGATTCATCTAAAAATTGTAAATTTTCTAAATGAGTTATGTGAGGTTATTGTTCTTTGACCTATATGTAAATGGGATAGATTCCTACCACTTTAGTTTTATGAGTACATGACACTATGTTTGAAATACTTTTTAAAAGGATAAAAGAGCATACTTATAATAAGGACCCATGCACATTCTAATCATTTTGAACTGAATCAGAAAATGAATAGGAACCTGGGTCCTATCCGCCAGTATCAAAGGAGAATTCGTAAACCTCAAAACCACCAACATGGTTTCCAAACCTACAACCTCAGCTTCTACAAGCTCACCTACTAGAAACCTTTAGAACATATACACCCAGAACGTATCAATGATTGCACGTATCAATGACTGCACAGTCTATCATGCAGCTTACTTGGCACATTAAAGAGAGACATGTTCAGTTGTATTGGTCCAAGTGGAAAGCAAACCCTATTAGGGTTAGGTCTAAATCTGACTCAGAAGCACTATTTGGCAAAGGAGAGAAGCGCATCAATGCCTAGTACGACTCTGTGCCCTACAACTTTTGTGCACAGATAAATTGGTTGTACACTACAACTTTGTGCACAGATTAGACCAAATAGCTACCAAACTACATCTAATAGTAGCAAATATCATCTCTTTAAGTTATTTATTCTTCTATATAGGTTACAAGTGTTATTACCCTAAAATAAACATATTTATGATTTGGCTAACGTTGCACTCCATTAGTCTGAAATGTACTTATCTCAACTTGAGCCATCAAATCCAGAATATAATATTGTACAAAGAGATTTCCATGAACCCACAAAGTTCACTTTGCCTACCTCATCTATAGAATGAGACAAAGTATCCCACCAAAGATCATAGTGCCTCCTCCTCACAATGAAAAGTCTGGCTGAACTTATAACATATATGGTACATATTTGTGTCATTAAATATCATAATCCTGAACATTTGCCTTACTTATCAATCAATAATGCATTATCAAATGTGTTCCTTGTATATGTTTCACAACTAAAGCTTAGCATAGCCTTAAGAAATCAATTTCTACTGAATTTTCTATGTTTCAGCCATGAAAAAATTCATCTTGATGGTTTTAAGTTTGTGGTCCTTCCAAAAGTGATGTATGTTGAGCATGTTTTCATCAAAATTCTACTTGAACCTGAATGATCACATGTAATGCACCTGGTATTACTACTGGTTTTTTTTCATTTTTGAGTCAAGTATTTGCTTACAAACTACAAAAAAATATCTGAAGCAACATTTCTATTTTTACTATAAATATAATGGATTTTTCTGAGTCTGTGCTTTGCTATCACCTAGCTTATTATCTAATTCTAGTTTCTACTAGAAGCATCTACTGGATGCAACTTTAATATAAGAACTCTAATACAAAATGACATACTATTCCATTTTTTCATGTTTCAATTAACTGACATTGGATGTTCAACACTTAGAGAGAAAAAATCTAACTAATATGTATGTGTTGCTCTCCCTAAATGCATCTATTGTAGGTCAAGTCTTCATGGTTGATACTAACATGGGAATATTTGATCTTGGCCTTACATAGGCGTCAGCAACAACTATTTACAATTCCCACTGATTTCTCAGCAACCGAACCTACCAAGAAACTTTGAAAATACAGATATCTTATGTTCATCTAGTCAAATGTCCTATTGGTGATGTCAAACCATTATTGACAACTTGATCAAACTTTCTCAAAAGAAATTCATCCACATCAAGCCTAATTATGCTTGATCGTAAAAAACCTTTTTCTTGAACCCAACTATAGATGGTTGAATTCTATTGAATTGCGCAATCTTTATGTAGATATATTTCCCATGGAAGATTCAAAACTACAAAATTCTTAGAACTACCAAGATAGGCTGCGGTATCCTCAAGATTATTAGGCAGCACATACCTAGATTCCCAGCAATATGTTGGCACAATTAATATCAGAATGTAATACATAATCCATATATAAAGGTATAATAATTAATAATCCCTGACTTTATACAAATGATAAGATATGAAACATATCTTGACTAGCTCTCACGATAACAAATGTAAAAGACAACTATTTTCCTCCCTACATAATCCATTATGAGGAATATTTGAGGATCACAAGCAGATTAAACACCTTTACATATAATTAAGCGACAATACTTTTGTAGATGTTGTTCTAAATAGGGATGCAAACACTAACAAGGAACATGGATGATCCAAATATACTTAAGAAGCCTAATTGACTAAAGCTTACATAGTTTCTGTAATTAAATGTTTTATAATCTTTTGATTCATGGCTTCAAACTGATGATTAACCTATAACTGAAGATGGTCATAGCAAAGTTGTAGGTCTGTAAAAACCATTTTTACTGTGGCCAAGAAGCTTGGCCAGAAGTCTAGCTTCATGGCATGAACCTAGTTTGTGTAGATATATGGGGTGGATCGAACACCCTAATGAGATAATGGAGTTGTAGAATAGGGTGCAGTGGTGGTTATCTAAAGAGGATTAATCAGAGTACTCCCTCACTCAAGCTCGCCGATGCCAGATGGGCAGATTGAGTCTTGCTTCGACTGGCCTCAGTCCAAAATGGCGGAGGAGGAAGAACGAATGAGTATGCTTCGATCAGTTGGGACTCGCCAGTGGGCACTGGCAACTTGGCACTCTGCGGCCGACAACTTGGCACTCTGCGGCCGACAACTGGCACACAACACATGCAAGACGTACACGATCCACCAAGAGTTAGGGCACAATATCCTCCACGTACTGGTCTAGCTGGAGAGTGAGGAAGTCACACAAGGAGAGAGCGGACAGATGGATCATCAGGCTGAATTAGGGAGAGAGAGGAGTTTATCATCGCGATCTAGAGCGCGAATGGTAAAATTTGGAGTGGGAAAGTCAATATTGCGTTAGCAAATTACTTTCTAATTTGGCATGGCAATTTGACATTGCCACTAATTAAAAATACAAATGCCTTTAATGTTAAGTCCTTTTTAGAAAATCTATAATAGGTGGTTTAGAGACATTTTAATTAAAAATGCCTGTATATTAGAAAGATAGTGGCTTTTTTTAATAAATGCCACTATAATAAATGCCACTAATGGGCAATTTTTCTATAGTGCTTCTCACTTGTGAGCTCGACCTCAACCCACGAAGTCCTCATTGAAGCGGTTGTAAAACCACCACCAACCTCTCTTATCCTCTTCCCCTCAACCACTCCTCCCTATTTATCATCCTTCCACCTACCCTCTCCTACAAACATCACTCTTCTTCTTCCTCCTCCTCTTCCTATAGTCTTACCCTTGTTTTCCCTAGAACTAAAGCTCTACCCCAACCAAGATGTTGTGACTTCCATGGCCACCAAATACAAAGCTCCAGGCCTAGATTCTTCACTACCTCTTCCCTTCCTCTTCCTCTTCCTCTCCTTCTCTTTCCCTCTCCCTTCCATGTTTCTCAAATGCTAGGCACCTGCAACATCCTCTCCCTACACCCAGTAGTCTTGGCTACAGGAAGATTTCTACTGCTCCTACAAAGGTTGGAGGGGGAACCAATGGCATCTAGAAGCAATGGAGTTTGTCCAATCTTCACCTATCATCTATCCCATACCTTTGTAGTCCCTTTCGACCAATGTAACCATCAGAGTGAACCCCATCCCTTCTGTGATGTCTCATGTCTTGGATGACGGTAGCTTGTGGTGTCTCTACTTAGTTGTATGTTCAGGGCCAACATGATGTGTCCACAGATGCTATGTTGAGGTTGTATCCTGCACTCATCCATCATTGGCCACTTACAATCTAGGAGATGAATCTAAGAGTGTTCAGTCAGTGTCTATGGCAATCTTCAAAATATTCTCCACTATGCTTCCTCTTTACACCTTACTCCTATAGAACCCTTGTTGCATTTCATGACTCTGAGTTTGTGATGGCATACTCTGACAATGATGCAACCAAACATGTCAACTATGCAACCTCCCTCGACAGACTTCAATGTCCTTGAACCTACTAACAACTACACACCTCCACTGGTCTTCAAGTCACCCAACCATTTTGGTGAACCTCCATCCTCATCATCTGTTAGTGGTCTTAAATTTACAAACCTTGATTCACCCTTTTTTGTATCAAAGCCTCATCTAGAGCCGATATCAACTTCATCATTGATTGTGATAAATATAGTCCCAGGGACAAGTTGAAACCTCATCACCCATTGATACTCCCAACCTAGAAAATGAATATTGATAATCAGTTCAAAAACACAATTAACAGGTTAGATGTGCTCATCTTGTCCATCATTTTATTAGTAACTCAATAAGGTAATTGTGTATTATATTTGGAAGATAATTGTAGTATTGTAAAGCTTAGCTAATCAGATTAATATGATTTGTCATATGTATACATAGAAAAATGGCATATACACATCTAGATATATAGTTTTGTTAGTGTACTAAAACTAGTGAAATAAAAAATCTATAATAACTAAGATCAATACTAATACAATTCATAATGCTTAGATGATAATCTAGATCCTGATTGATCTATTATGTTAATATACATCACCTAAGTACTAGTATACATATAGGTGTGTGAGTTAATATGAGGTTAAATGGTGGTCCAAGGATTTCTAGTTATTAAAAACAAAAGTCAATATATTCATCTCATTTGTTTCAAAAAATTTTGAAAACCTAAACTCAACATATGCATATGCACAATTCATGTTAGCTAGAAATACAAATGTATCTTATAATCTCATTTATACCTAATTAGTAATACAAATATAATTGACCCTAGGTGACTAAACTTGAACTATATGGTATGTATATATATAGAGAGAGAGAACAAAACCAAAACACCTAAATTGAAGGGATGTAATTTATTATTGTACATATATAAAACCCAACCATATTTAGACTACATGAAAAAATATGGATCTTGGAACCAAATAGACATCAAATAGATCATAGATTCATATATAAGATTATAAATCCTAACATGTTAGTAGGTGATCGGGACTAGGGTAAGAGTAATATGAAAATATATAATAAGAATGTATGTACAAGTATTCCTGATTTGACTGACATACCTAATATGTTTCTAAGATGAAAACTTGACTTCATGACTAAGTATATAAGATTGAGTTAAGCATTAGCTGTATAGATCAAGTATGTGCAATTGCTATTTAAATATACATGACTACAAACCCATATTTCCATTATGAGGCATCTTTTTATTAATTCTTCTTCTTGACACCATTTTTTACTCCATGAAATATATTTCTTCTTTTACTTTTGAGACATGGAACTTGTTCTTTGATGTTGGGCTTATTGCCTCTTTTGCCATATTTACATTGTTGAATATATTGAACATGGGATCATTTCTTCTTTCCATATTATTTGCATGCTTATAATTAGAATGGTATTCTATAGTAGCGGTACTTATGTACAACCATATACTTTATATATATATATATATATATATATATATATATATATATATATATATATATATATATATAGAGAGAGAGAGAGAGAGAGAGAGAGAGAGAGTCAGGCTAGCATACACTCGAGTGTACAGATCACACCGTACACCCCAATGGTGTTTTCCTATCTAGATGATGTTTTTCTAAAATGTAATCCATTGATATTCATGGCTACAATAATAATATGTCACATGCAAAATTTGGACTCATTTGGATGAGTGTAAGTCACTCATCTAAGGAAAACAAAATCGACGCACAAAACTAATTTAAAATACATGATTTTTGCCTTCTTTAGATGCACGACCTATAAGTGTCCAAATGAGCTAAAATTTATTATATAGTACGTTCTTATGATAATTAAGAAGATCAAAGGCTTAGATTTTTCAAAAGTTTACTGCATCTTCAAAAATGACTGAGGTGTGTGGTGCCTCTGGTACACTCGAGTGTACACTAGCCTCCCTCTCTCTCTCTCTCTCTCTCTCTCTCTCTCTATATATATATATATATATATATATATATATATATAGATATACATGTATAGATAGATAGATATACATACATGTATATAGCCTCTCTCTCTCTCTCTAAAATTTATTAGGTGATCGGGACTAGGGTAAGAGTAATATGAAAATCTATAATAAGAATGTATGTACATGTATTCCTATTTTGACTGACATACCTAATATGTTTCTAAGATGAAAACTTGACTTCATGACTAAGTATATAAGATTGAGTTAAGAATTAGTTGTATAGATCAAGTATGTGCAATCGCTATTTAAATATACATGACTACAAACCCATATTTCCATTATGAGGCATATTTTTAATAATTCTTCTTATTGACACCATTTTATACTCCATGAAATATATTTCTTCTTTTACTTTTGAGATATGGAACTTGTTCTTTGATGTTGGGCTTATTTCCTCTTTTGCCATATTTACATTGTTGAATATATTGAACATGGGATCATTTCTTATTGCCATATTATTTTGCATGCTTATAATTAGAATGGTATTCTATAGTAGTGGTACTTATGTACAACCATATACTTTATATATATATATATATATATATATATAGAAAGAGAGAGAGAGAGTCAGCCTAGCATACACTCGAGTGTACAGATCACACTGTACACCCCAATGGTGTTTTCCTATCTAGATGATGTTTTTCTAAAATGTAATCCATTGATCTTCATGGCTACAATATAATAGGTCACATGCAAAATTTGGACTCATTTGGATGAGTGTAAGTCACTCATCCAAGGAAAACAAAATCGACGCACAAAACTAATTTAAAATACATGATTTTTACCTCCTTTAGATGCACGACCTATAAGTGTCCAAATGATATAAAATTTATTATATAGTACATTCTTATGATAATTAAGAAGATCAATGGCTTAGATTTTTCAAAAGTTTACTACATCTTCAAAAATGACTGATGTGTACGGTGCCTCTGGTACACTCGAGTGTACACTAGCCTCTCTCTCTCTCTCTCTCTCTCTCTCTCTCTATATATATATATATATATATATATATATATATATACAAACATACATGTATATAGGGTATCAAGATTTTACTCCCCTTGTCCATTGGATATTGGGGTTTTACTCCTCCTTGTCCTTGGAGGATGGGGTTTTTACTCCCCCTTACTCCCTAGATTGAGATCCTATAGTGTCTTGGCCCAATAATAGATTAACTTAGCCTAACTTTCATACACATTTTATGGTTCTTGAGATTCATTTGGGCAAGATCTTTGAAATGGTTATATTGTTCTCATAAATTCTACTGCCTTATTGTTTTTCTAATTTCCTGTAAACCATATACTCTCGAATTTACCTAATTGAAGCAAAACTTCACTATATTGGAAGCATTGTTTATGTTTTTATCTTGCACATCTAATAACGCTCAACTATGTTTGTTATGCACATACTTCGAAGTGTTCTGATGCATAACTATTTTGTCTCCTCTTATGTTGGGTGTCATTCCCAAAACCACCCAGGTCTCATAGTGTTATATGATAGCGACTCAAGAAGATCACCTTTAGGATGATGACATGGGGATAGCTTGAAATGGTCAGGTTTCCCATTGTAGCTGGGCTCGTACACTAGTGGTTGGACTCATTTTGTTTGTAGTATTACCTTTTATGATGAGGGAAAATTGTTTATGAATCCTCATGTAACTTTATAATAGTTTTATTTCTGTTACTCATTCATTATCTTTCTTCGTAATATATACCACTTGGGAAAAAATTAATTACCTCCTATCCATATTTTTGGGATAGGATGGTTTTATATTTCTCGCTTCAGTGAAGAGTGGATCCCCTCTTGTGTCCCACTCTTTACAATGGTCTAGGGAGACCAATGATATCATACTTGAGGTGATGGGAAACCAATATAACATGGGGAGATGTGCCATGGAGTATATACTAGAGAGGCTTGGAGGGAGACACTGCATGACTTTCAAAGCATAATGGGAATGCCTTACGTGTCATTAGACCAAGTCAAAACCTAATGGAAGAACCACATGAGAGATTTTATTAAACAAAATTATTTTATTTTGGAAAATGCATGGGCTATTCAGCTACCAGGCATGTAATAGATGATTCCACACAACATCATGATGACTCATGGTACTTACCTGCCAGGAGTTACAGTACACATGAAAAATGTTGGAAACATAAATGGTGAAGCTATAGGATTTGGTAGTCAAGGCAATGAATGAAGTTACAAGACTCTCTATGTAAAATATATAGTAAAAAACTTGTGCAACAACACTGGGGCATACTTATGATGCTTTTTTGAAGCATTTTATACCATACTTGTTAGAATGATTATGAACTAGTTCATGTAGTGTGATGTAATATTAGAATCTATTGAACACTTTCTGATGTTGATGTAAGATTGGTATATTTCGATGTTGACTTTTGATGTTGATGTAATATGATGATAATGTTCTAATCGAATACCTTTGATATTGATGTCAAATATGCTACCTATATATTGAATTTTTCTATTAACTATTTTGTCGCTTGTTTGTTATTGTCATTATGGGCTTAAATTTGTATTTAACTATTCTGTTAAATACTATATTGACTAGATGTCACGCTCGAAGATGGAAAAAATTTTCTGGTTCAAAATTTTATGTAAGTCTTGTAAGCCTTTGCACTCCCATTCTCCATCTTCACATGAAGATCTCGCGTATGCGCGCCCTTAAAAATCCACAGATGTAAAAGAAAATAATGACGGGTTCCTCACCCTGTTCGTTATTTACTCCTATTGTTTGATTAGCCAAAAGGCAACATCGAGGAAGAGGACAAGGAAGCAGTGAAGGAAGATTGTGGGTTCTCATGGGACAAGTACGATGAGACCCTGAAGTGGGCTGATTGGGATGAACCTACCTGGAATTAGTGTAAACCTTTGCCGCCATCATAGAAGGCACAATGATTGGTAGCATCTTAGAGTGAGTATGGGTGTGTCATCCTAGTCATCCACCATGAGCTGATGCAACGTTTAGAAGATGTCAAAGGAACCTTCTGGTTAAGAGAAGCTTGACTTCACCGATCGACAGATCCAGTGAAAGTGGTAACATGATGCAGTTTGCTTTTATTTGGCAAACCGGATGCAATCCCATTTCCCAAATAAGATTATATTATATCATGTTACTGTCTTCACTAGATTCATCAACTGGTAGAGTCTCTTCCTTGTCGACCCTTGTTCGACCATGTGAAGCCTTCCTCTAGATTAGTGATGAGAAAAACACAACCTTCTCTCTACCAGATGGATCCTTTGATAACTTTTAACCGATGCACTAGCTCATGGAGAATCTCAAGTTTGTCACAAGAACCCATACGATGATTCCATTCCAACTCTTCTACATTTGGCCATTATCTAGCTAGCCTATGGTCATTTTAGTTTTGCATGTTTTACATTTCAAATCACCCATGTACAATCTATTTTTATGGAACTAGTGCTTTTCTTCAATGTTAATGACAACCATAAAATTTTAATATTGGGTTCTTGGCCATGTAGTAATTTACAAAATGTTTCATTGCTTGTTGTATAGCTTACTAAATTATAGTTTGTTGGCATTATTTCTTGTACATCTAGTAAATCAATACTTGTATTGTTTGTTGTCCATCTAATAAATTAATTGCTTGTAATATATATTTCTCATCAAGTAACTAAAATATGTTCTCATCAAGGGATAGTTCAATTCAATCACAATTTCTGTTAACAAACACATAAACTACTAAAATCATTATTTTTCAAATTATGCTTCAATTGCTTCTCGATAAAATGACTCGATTTTAATGGGATTATGAGTCAGATGCAATGTTGTGCACAATCTTAGGACGTCAGTATTATTTAGGACGAATGTTTCGACCTTTTCTATGTCAAGCTTGGTGTGATGTCCTCTTTGAATTTCACACATTACTAGGGAGGATCGACGTCAAACTGTACATGTGTAAGGTGAGATGGAGAGTGTTGAAAATTGTAGATGTAGTTTTAAAAACCTTCTGGACTAGTTCTCGCACATACTTATTAGGCCTACAATAGCAACCTAACCAAGTGTGAAGTTCTAAACCACATCTAATAGTTGTTGAAGATGGAGTTACTACATCGAATGATGTTAGTCACGATGGAGCTTCTTCACTGAATGATGTTGTTGGAGGCATTGGTGGTTAAATCAATGAGTGGAAAACAAATCAATGACTATCAAAAGCTATGTAATGAACCTTATGCAACTTAATTTCATAGTTTTTAATATGAAATATTAAATATTCGTATTATAGTAGTATTTCATATAACATGTTTAGATTTACTTACAAATGTACATATTTTTAGCTTGCATTGTTTGGTTATCCATATAATCATTATTTATTTAAACACATACATACTATTAATTATAAATACAACAAAATAGATCTCATGTATTATGCGTACATGTCAACTAAAATAGTCATACTCAAAAATTCCATGTATCATAGTTAAATATTTTATTTTTTGTATGCACATTTCCTATTGCATTGAAATATAATATTGATCGCAGTATATCATATATTATACTATACATACTAGTGTTGATTTCAAGCATATCAGAACCATATCTAATTATGATTATGTTGTCAAACAAAATCAAACTACAGATGCTGACTAGATTGAGTTTCCAAATAGAAGCAGACCGAATCCTGACCCAATGACTAGATCCAGGTTGGGTTGTCAAATTGAATCAGACTAGATTCAAACCAGATTAATCCAAATCTCCTGACTAATCCCGACTAACTCAGTCTTAACTACAAAATTTCACACTTGAACCAAATAGGGGTTTAAGGTCTTTCTGGCCCCATAATGTGGCCTATCAATAAGGAAAATGATATATAGATGACTCCAGCGATGAAAACCCAAACGACTGCTTATCATCTTCCTCCACATGGCTATTTTTGCCTTTGTAGTTGTAGAGGTTGATTGATATGATGGTTAACAATCTCATCAATCTCCACCCCCTCCTTCTGTTCTCTTAGTTTTCAAAAACTTTTTGCCCCCAATTCCCCCAACCCCACCCCCATCGACACCCCCCTCTACGGTCTTCCTACTTCTATTTCCTCCGCCTTTCCTCCCCCTCCTCGCCCTCTCCTCTTCCGCTGGTCGACAATGCAGTCTTCCTAGTCCCTTTCCTCTGTACTTGCCAACTATTTCCTCCTCTCGTCCCCCTCCTCACCCCCTCGTCGGTCCCTCCTCTCCCCCTCCACGCCCCTACAGGATGACCTAGAGTAGGTTATGAAAAAGTGAGGTTGTCCTAGTAAGTAGGTTACGAAGCAGTGAGTCTTGTGGCGGTATTGAAGGAGTCATAATGGTGCCTCGAGATGGTAACGTCGACGCTTCTAGAAAGGTTCATTTTTGGATAACTTCCTCCCCTTTCCCCCCTCTGCTCGGAAGGTTATTTTTTGGATATCCCCCCCCGCCATGCCCTCATTATATTAGTAGGGAATTTCTTTGCATAACAAAATTCTACTGAATGACTATGTGTTTATAAGTGTTGAATATATCATTGAACAACCTTGGCAATAACACTTAAGCTTTCCTACGTTTCATTTTGTATCTGTACTAGTAAGTTGGACCCTTGTTTAACATAACCATGTTGTACATCTTGAATTATGGTAAGAACATAGTAACTCCTCATCTTGATGTTTAGGGTTCGACATTGATTTACCATTGTACCCAAAGTTTCCATGTTTAGTACACATCGACAACATGCTACATGACCACATTAGTGTGACTTGAGGGCTACTTTTCACCAATAACCAACTTGTCATTGATTCACCACCAAACCTCATTACTTAACTCTACAACATAACATGTGCGGAAATTATGTGACTAGAGAACTCTTTTATCAAACCTTTTAGCATCATTATCATGTTACTATAGTTACTAACACCTTAAGAATGGTGTTACCCTGGTGACTACCCCAGATTGATAATTAGTTAACCACCTCACATGGCAGTCTGACTACAGTTCAATTAGATCTTGCTGTCAAGGTTTCCTTTCTATTTAGTTCACAATTTCCAATTGACACAAGAATAGAAGTTTAAGTACTAACACAAGAACATGTGTTTTACATGTTTACTATGGTGTTTAACAAGGTTTCCTTTCTTTTTAATTCACATTTTCCAGCTAACACAAGAACAAAAGTTTACAAGTACTAACATAAGAACATGTGTTTTGCATGTTTACTATGGAGTTTAACATTTCTAGTTTTAGTTCCCATTTCTTGCCTAAGTGATGAAATTCACCATTGTATTTTTTTATTGCAATGACCTAAAGTTTTCAAATACATTCATTTAAGTGTTGTGATCTGCCCATACAACAATCTATACTCAAGTTACTACACTCACTTAACATTCTGAGTTCAGGCACATCTTGTTGTCAAAGTCCCCTTTCTATTTAACTAGACTAACATAAGATCTGTCATAACACATGTTACATTCATATACCTCATTAGCATACGCTTTCATAAAACAACATACTTACTCTCCCTAATTTCCAAAAGCCAAATTACATCTTAAACCTACAAACTTATAGCAGTACTTTTAATTCTATTCTAGCTATCAATTCCATTGTGCTTTTAGGTTTGTCACACTCATTACTGTCACAGACTTCTCAAGTCATTGTCATAGATTTGAACCAAGAGACGAGTTCAATGTGAATTTTGTGGAGAGCAACAAAAAATAACAACGATAGTATAATCAAACTAAGTACAATAATAGAATACTGCAAATACCGTTAGGACTACAATGACAGAGTACTACAAATACTGACACATGTATCGAAATGCAGTCAATAGGAATGAGCAATGGATGCACGAGCTTATGTTTTGTAGAGGTATTATGGATGTTAAAAGTTGGAAGATGTGTAAAGTAATGTTACAAAACATGTCATTAAAAATTCAAAATGGCAAGAGTTTTAGATAGTGTAAGCAGATGATGTTGTAGACATAGCATAAAAATGTAGTAGGGATTCAAAGTATGGTGTACCCATGGTATATGTATTGGTTAATGTGATATTCATTTGTGCCAAAAAGGAGGGTGCTAACATTTGTAGTATAAATTTTGCACTGCAAAATACTTATGAACAATGGGACTAATTACAACATATTATAAATAAGAGAATAACAAATCTTACAAATAGTTTGAATCCAGTAGAAAATGTGGTATTATATGAACCGGTAGGTATATGAAATATGAAGAGATGAGAAGGACTATTGTGTGAAAATGAGAAAATATAGCTCTGAGATAAGTAGTGTGTTGGATAACCTTTTAGTAAGCAGTTCACCAAATGGTGGTGATAAACTATCGTGATATTACAACAATATAACGAAAATAACAAGTGGAGAAATGTATCAACATGAACATACATCTCAAAAGTCAAATTGCATGTATGAAAGGTGAAGTCTTCAGATGCATAATTAATACAAGGACACAACATATATAAGTTATTTCGTTAGCTTATGCTATGCCTATGCACATTGAGGAAGGTAAACTACAATAGAACAATTTAAATAGCACAACTGAAGGAAATAACGTCAAACTGCAGATAGTTTTGGCAACACAGAATAATGTTGAGCATCAGAGGTTAAAAAATATGGAATCGTGTACAATTATGCAATCGAAAATAATGAGTGATTGCTAGGAGAAAGTATTTTGGTATATTTGATTGTGGTACAACGCATGGCAAAAATAAAATGGAATATCAAGAGTTTTAGACAGTCTAAACTAATGAGGGTGCAGACATATAATTGAACCATATTCATACATGTTGAGTATGGTCTTCACATGGCCTATATATTGGGTAAAGTGGTATTGTCATGTGCCTAGAAGGGGATACCTAACATTGTGAGTATATCGTTTGCACTGCAAAAAAGTATTTACTTTATTATGAAGAATGGCAATATTTTAAAGAACATAATAATATGAGACTAAAAAATGTTACCCAGTGATCGATTTTGGAATAAAGCCTATTATTATACAATCAGGTATGGATAATAATGACAAACAAATTAGAAGGACTACTTGTTAAAGATGAGAAAGAAGAGTTATGAGAGACTTAATGTGTTGCCAAACTGTTGTTAATCTGTTGGTAAACTGTTGTTAAAATCAGCCTTGTAGTATTGCAAATTACAAAATTGAGTTGTTAAACTATTGTGACACAACTGATAGATCAAAGAACTTACTAAAAATACAAAGTGTACCAAATTCAAGAAAGGTAGGGTATAACAATAGGAGAAATTTTGAACTGCATCAAACGTATTGAAAGAAGAAATACATGTAACAAATGTATTGAAAGTACAAATACATGTAGAAATACATGTAAAAGTGCAGCAGAAAGTATACGTGTAGGCAATGTATATGATGTACTTACACTGATATTTGGATGTAGATGTTGCTCTGTTATGCAGGTCTAGATTGCTGTGTGAAGTACTTTCCTCACAATATCATAGTGGTGCTTAGAAATTCTGGCTGTAGTAATGAATGTTTGACTCATGTTTGAGATATCTTCTTCTCTTGCTAATGATTATGTATACATTCCTACGTGTTTTGTCAATTCATTCCCATAATCTCTTATGGTATCCTTCCTCCACCTATCTAAAATGTATTGCATTGGCAGCTTGTCTACCCTGCAATTTCGAATAAGCACGCATAGCGAGTGTCTATACATTAGTCCCTTGCACTCAAATGAATGACAACTGCATAACAAATTATTCTGAGTAGAGTCAAAGGTGACAACGAACTATTTTTGAAAAAGGCTAGATTCGGTATCGCTTATGCACACCCTGCATTGTTCATTAATACAAAAAGTAGACAATGTGGCTATATTATTCATGAGGATAGCTTCACAGTACATCATGCATTGTAGGTCAATTTGTAATTTATTGAACATGTTTTGTGTGTAAACAATTCTAGCATCTATCTCAATCTGAAAATCAGTCCTCAATTGAACAACCTTAAATAGAACGTCATAATCAACCAGTTGCTCTGCCTCCATACATGCTTCTTGTGCCCTTTGATACTGATTGACGAATTGTTTCAAAGATGTTTTAGAGCTAACATAGTTGTCAAATAATGAATTGACAGACTCACTCCTTTGAGTTGTTGTCATATCGGCCCAGAAAAAGTCATCAATGTAAGAAGGTACCCACATTTGTCATAAGTGGTACAAGTGGGAAAGCCACCCTTGTTGATTTGTCTTGCATGATTGTGTTGCATATTCCTAATTCTGTTCAAATGCCTCAATCAATGGGCTCTCATATACAACATTTCTGATGAGTTGTGATGAATGGGAATTTTTTTCTAACTTGTCTAGTAATTTTCTCATTATGTGCCATATAGACGGTGCCTAGCATAAGGAAAACCGGACTGAATATCATTTATTATAGGTTGGGCTTGATTAGTTACAATCCCCTTAGGGGGAGTACCTGAACACAATAAAATACATGGGCACAACTGAGGTGTGTGTAAAGAAGTTTAAAAATATAATGCCTTCAGAATTGATTCATAAGTAATTATGGAGCAAGTTTTCACATATATGGTTTGTATATGAGGACAACAAAGTAGTTAATATATACTAATGCAACAACACAGTATAGCATGTTACACAGTGAAGTAGTTTGCAAAACTACATATAGCATCACATAACTATGCAGGACTACATATGGAAGCACATAACTTTGCAGAACTACATATGGCAGAACTTTATTAATTATTGAGGAGTTTTTTCATTGCAGAACTTAGTGAACTGAGTGTTAGAAATTAGGCAACCAGTTATCTCAACACAGACTCATTTTCTAGCATAGAAGATATAGATATTACTTTGGTACAGAGAAGTAAGACGTTAAATGTTAGGAACCTATCCAAAAGACATAGTGTCATTGTCTGTGGATTTGATTTATCCTATATATGTAGGAAGAGAAATGTAACAGAAGATGTTTGAGGTGAATGACAGTCTTTAAAAGATATTGAGAATATGGAGATGTACCACAATATGTAGAGACAATACCATAAAAGGAAATATACGATGTTTGGAGAGACAATACCATAGTTCTTATTTCAATAACACAATGAAAATATTAAGAATCTACATTGCCAAAACTATAAAAGATACAAATAAGGAAGATATCCAGACTGTACATTGTCAAAAATACAAGGTATCAGGCTTGAAAGTCAAGTTATGAAGGTATTGGGGAGAGATGAAAACAAAATTAATAATCTTTCAAAAATGATTCTGGAATAATTATGGAGGAGTTTTTTTAAAATATGAGTTGTATGTTGGATCAGCCAATGATTTAAAATGTAACAGCCATCTGAGACCTTGTGTCTGCCAAAAATACATGTTGAAGTAATCCTTCTTCATTCAAGTCTAAAACATAGAAGAAGTCAGGGTTTCCCTTTTGCATATGAACAAAATATGTATGTATTGCATCAACATCACCTTCCCTAGTCGGAGCTTGCGGGAATGAAGCAGATGATTATTCATGTCCTTCTGGGTGAATGAGATTTTATCATACTCTCCAACTTTGCATACTAAGGATGACATTGTTTTAGATGCGCCAATGTCGACTGCATCATTGAAGTCAATACACCTTTGAACGTCTAATAGTATTTTTTTCTTCCATGGAAGAAGCCTAAGCATGTGCTTGGGAAGCATTTGATGGTTGTGGTAAAGGTTAACATGAGAAATCTAATATTCACATGATACAGTGTGTTTTAGCTTAACAAATGATTTACATTATGTACGTGCAGTTGGCTTGTACCAGTACAGAGAATCCTTATATTTGTCTATGGCTTCCCACCCTTGATACAAGTGAATGTGATCCTTGAGGTCTCATTGCAATGTCTATCCTTATGTGAGTGTGAGATTTTGATACCAAATCTAGAAGTGTGGCATACGCCTCAAATAACTGCCTTGCATGTTCTATATAAGAGAATTTTATACCTATCTTAGGTGTTGTTGTGTTATCCGGTGTTAAGTGTTGTTGTGTTATCCGGTGTTGTAATATTATCTGGTGTATTCGAGACATTGTAATGGGTCTGACTTGTAGATGAATTCTTGGCATCATCTTCTGACAGCAGTACAATGTGAGATGACTGTGATGCTTGCTCGACATTATCAACTTCATCTACATTAATCACTTCATTGACATTAACATACTACTGCTCGGGGTAACTTATTAATCATCAAATATGACATCCACATCTCCACCACAGTATAGAAACAACAACAAATTATGGATTGATGTATTGGAGACAACTGAGCATGTTTCATATCTCATTCTCTGTTCTAGGGGAAGATGCCTCCTAAATAACTCGAGCCTTCCCTGGGTTAATTTGGACTCCTTTTTTTACTAATAGTGTACCCTAGTAAGGAACTAAATGTCACCCAAAAGGTACATTTAGCTAGATTCAGGCACAGGGAGAATCTTCATAGTAGTTGAAATAGCTTTTTGATTTTGGTGATGTGATATGTGGGACTTTTTGATTGGCAATCATATCATCCATGTGAAACTCCACCTCATTGTGTGTCATGTCCTGAAAGAGAGAGACCAGTGCCCTTTTATATGTAGTTTCCAAAATTCTTGTGACCAAATGGCATGACCCTATACATGCACTGGATGGTTTTGAGGTACTGTGCATTAACACATCACTTTAGACAAACAACTCCTTTCGCAAATCAAAATATAAAAGGTGTTACCATACAGTATATTAGAACTCATTTTCAAAACTAATATCAAGACTTAGTTATTACCATCACTGCAGAGTTATATATTTCATTCATTGACTAGAATGTCTAGTTGCAGCTCACTACTACACACAACAAAATATCACCAATTCCAGTCGTTTCATTGCATACCCTATACATTAACAGTTTTCCCTTCTTGAACAAAACACAACATGCTGCATTACATAACTATATTGTTGCACGCAGGAACACATGATCCCAGACATTAAGAGTTTGATGTGTGGGTATTACCCAATGTTTCCCAACTCAAACAAAAAATAGAATCATGTCATGTTGCTTGATCAAAGTGAAGCTTCATTAACATACTTCTTCAGATTAAGTATCTCCAACACATTGTTTCCCCGAAGCTGGTAATATTCTTCACCATACGAGTCTTCAATTTGTTGCCATGTACTCACACACTCCATCCACCACATCACGTACAGTCCACAGTCATTAGATCCATCTGGTTGCTGGTGTGCTTTGTTGTCAAACACGATATTCCACCCTTGTTCTGGAACACCGCATATCTTACTCAACACTATTTTCAGAGATGTTGTCTACATTATCCATTAACATGTATTCAAACATTTTCTCTATAAAAAAACATGTATTCAAACAACTAATCAATCCATGACCCACAACATGTTTTGATGTTAATATTATAATTTACATTTACCATAGTAACAATATCATCGTCGTATTGATGATTCATGATTGGCTTTTTATACCTCCGTCTAGGTCGTAGGTTGGTATAATGAAGGATCTTCTTGTATTCATGTGTCGTGACAAACAAATGCCAATGTTGATGGCTAAGTAATGGTAGAATTATAAGTTGGCCTTCTTTATTTGTTCCCGCCTTTTGTAACAATATTTTCTCATACACGGTGCATTCCTCATCTTTATGGCATGTGTCATTAAAGTATACAAGATGAACATCCTCCTTCCCAACCTATTACTATACTCTTGACACATCACTTAACTATAGCCTTCAAGGAAATGCCACGAACATATTAAAGATCAAGTACCTACCTAATTGAATTAGTGAACAAAACATATTTGGCCAAAACTCAAATAGTGCATTATATTTGCTAATAACGTTTCATACATACAAAAACTACTTATTGGAATGTATGTTATCTTGACAGGAATATGAGCTTTCCAACACCCATGTGAGAAAGAAATACACCTTTTATTTTTCAAACAGACAACCCATCAAGTTGGTTTCATAAATATGCCAACATAACATTATCCACTATGCTTTTCCTGCTACAGACTAGATGTCAATCAATACAAAACAGTACAAGTTATTCACATATCTACATTTCCATTTCAATATAAATAAAATTTATATATTAAGAGCAACATATTTAATGCAAATTGAGATCTAGAATTACATTTTCTTTGGATGGAAACAACGAATTTTATCGTCTCCTTAAAATAATTTTGTATATTAAGAGCAACAACTTTCACAGGTGATAGTATTGAACATTTCACACAATTTCAAATTATCGACATTTTATCTTCAACAACATCAGAAGTTGATTTCAGAAGAGGTGATTCACACAATGACTAGAACAAAATAAAGATAAACTGACAATATTATTAATTATATAATGAAAACAATTACAATGCTTAAAGTAAGATTACAAACCTTTATTTTAGCATTTGTGATTGAAGTAGTGCATGTTCTTAGGGCATCTTTATTATTTTTCAACAGTCTATACGTTGGTTTCATGTTGCTTTCCTAAACATTCTTTATATAGCTTACCTACAGTTGCAAACCATATACAGACAAATCTATAAAATATGTCAATCAATAGTTTTGAGACACACTTCCTTGACCAATAGAAAATTAGTCTAATGATGCATCGTCTGATCTTCAAGCAAAACAGAGTTAAGGTCTTCTCTCATGGGGATGTCCATTACAACCTGATGTCACACACATTCACACATTTTCTTAAAATAAACCAACAAAACAGTTTGTGTATGACATGTATGTCTTATAGAAAATTTCCCGTTCAACAATTTTGCATTCTGGCTTCGTGTTTCCACATTGATTGTCCTCAGATTGTGTAACATGTCCACATACACAACAAATAATCTATTACGTTAGTCTCAAAATACAAAATATTGCAAACTACTTTTGAAACGACTGTCCAAGAAATAGTGGCATGTCTAAATATTAGGACAAACAACTATTTCTAATTCCCAGCATTGCTATGCCCGATTCACTAAATTTTGAGATACGTTATTCAGTGGTAGCCTATATAGAAAAGACTGACCGTTGTTGGTGTGTTGTGTAGACACATTCGTTTAACCTAGTGGTTGTTCCTTACTCCACCAATTGTCTGGATGACATAATTCTAGTATTGTACAATTCCATCCATACCCTATTTGTGTGAATCCATATTATTATTGAGTTTACATATCAAAACTCTTGCTTAATAGTGTCTACCTGCAAAAAATTTAAACAAGGCCTACCACACTTACACTCTTACACTTTACCGAGTCATGGTTCACCACCTCAGCAGGGTTGGTTCTAAAACTCTTGCATTCATCCACCACCATTTTCTTGCCAGACTCTTTTACAAAGACCTATCCAAACATAAAGATGTTTCACTATAACATTAACAATAACACTGCCTAAAGTTAAGACTCTTACGTTTATACTCACTTCCATTTCCTCGAAAACAAAACTAGGTTCCTTCATTACTTTCAGCTTAGATGGTTCCACAAATGTGCTCCTTCCACTGCCCTGGGAGTCTGCAGATTCAATAACAATCCCATGCCTCGATCTTGTTCTGCATTCCTAAGTAAGATTGGTGTGAATTTTTATTAGTATACAAAATCAACCTTAGACCTATTAATTTCATAGCAAGGAAAAATTTAGGGGCTCATTTTATTACCATTATTGATGTTGATAGATCAATCACATGCACACTGTTATGACTACCAATATCCTACAGAGAAATACTTAACACTTAGTTTTTGGGTTATGTAAAAAAATACTTTAACCATGTTCTTATGTACACTATGTACCCTTTTTGGCATCACTCCACACTTGCTAGAATTGCTACCACTAATGGAAGAGCAAACTTTCAACAGAAATAAGAAAAAATCTTAACAGTTAACTGTTGAATTTAACATTTAAAACTACAATCCAATCAGAGTTATACGCTTACACTTTGAGCACTACTACCTACTTCCAATTGTTAGGGTGATTTCTAGTTTTTGTCAAATTACCAGCAACTCCCTATTGTCACAATTGGGTGATAACTATATTTTTTCTAATCATATTGGTTATTAATAGACCCAACAACAAAATTATGATATTACAGCATAACATAGCAAAACATTACATGTGGAGTGTTACCTCTGTCATGTTTTTGGATTGTAACATTGCAACAACTTTTCCAATGTCAATACTCTGATGTTCAACTCATAGACATTAGTCACAACAAAATTATAGCATAATTATAGCATTGCATCCATCAAAATTTAAACATGAAAACACGATATACCTTTGTGTCACGATCTGCCAAGTATTTCCAGTAGACAAACCATCAGAACTGCTTGGACAAACTGTAGGATCAGTAATCTCACGGGTTTGTAGCTCCAATCTAAGCAACTCAATCTCATAAATCCTAACTTCATATTGTGCCTTCAATGCGTCAAGCTTGGCAGTGGAACCCTTCAATTTCTTCTTGAGTAAAGTAACCTTCTCTTGTAGATCTGCAACCTCCTTACCTTTCTTAGCCTTGCTTTCCTCAATTTTATTTTGTAACTTAAGTCTGTTCAGCTTGAGTTTTGCCTAACTCAAGTTGGGAAAAGAGTTACAACAAACAAATTAACTTTAACATTTCAACATGTTTAATGGCACAATCAGCATACACAGAAAAAATGTTCTCTGTACACTACCTATCCATCTAGAATAGATATATAAACTATCTTTTGAACCTCAGGCACCTGATTGACCGTACTTGCACCTTCTTCTAGAAACTCAGTTTGAATGTATCTCTCAGGCAGGGTTTTAACAGACAAACTCTTACCAATCATCCATGCACTAATCATGTTGTCGTAGTCCCAAAAGTTTGCAATAGGTGAAGCATGCTCTCTTACTCTACGACTAGTGAGTGTAACATGTCAGAACCAAACCAAAAGGAGAAAACAACAACCCTTCAAATACCCCATATTACTGCTACCCATCTCACACATACCCACATTCACAAATGTATATATAGAATCAGACCAGTTAAACTTAGATATCTGAGACAAACTATCAACATACACGCATATATGTTTTTTAATACCAAAACCCATAGTAGGGTAAAAAAAAGGTAGCCATCATTACAGCCAGCCAACTCTTCACAAAGTCCTCAGTTGATTTTGGATTTGTCTTAATAGACAGTTCTTTTAAAACTTCCAAAGTCTTTGCTACCTTTGCCTCTCCTTTGAAGTACTCCTCATGGATGGCTGGCTCAACCTGAGTAGCTTGCCCATCCTCTAACAATACTTTCTCACCTTCAAAATGAACGATATCTAATAATAAAATATGGTCAAAATATTCATATAATGAATTCATTTTGCATTAACTTCAACACTGCTGACCTTTAATGGGGAGTCCTAGAAACTACCCAACATGTTTAATGTCAAAGGGCACATACTGCTTGCCAAGTTTGAAACTCCTTTCTTTTTGGTCGTAAGTTTCTACAATGACCCTTACCAGGACAAGATCTAAGGCTTTTGGACATTTTAGTGAAGTAAAATGACCAAAAACCGTGGACTTCAACGTTGGTAATTCTGATACGGATAGAAATTTATGAAATGAACAACGAGACCTAAAACCTTTACTCACTCATGTGCTGCACTCAACCCCATCCTCTAAAACATTGTCAGTCATCCTACATCCAGTGTAATTCAAACTGTCACACAGTTACGAACATTATGTGAGTGTTCACAAATATGCCATTTACTTGAATAAAATTGTAGTTGCTCTATATGAGATTGTTCGCAATAATGTTATGTACATTTCCACGGCTGAAGATTCACATATGTACTTGAATATTAACTACCACGTGTACCTACATACATAGTACTGTTTATTTTTTCATACAAGCTCAGGACATGCAATACTTAACTTGGTACCATATATTACTACAACAGTACTTAACATTACATGAGATAGTTAAGAAATACCAACACTAATTAGCAACTTCATAAGCAAGATTAATGATAAGTAAGTAATGAGTAGCATTTACAGGTACAAGTTTTTATAAGCTGAAAAGTCAATAACTCATGGGCAAGTAATCCGGCTTCACCACTGTGGAACATACTAGCAACAAACTGAGAAAAATATAACCTCCAGGCATCCCATGATCATCATCCCACGGTTGTTAGGATGTTGCTCAAGTAAGTTAACAGCCACATGGGATGTTCCATACATCATAGACATCAATGCAGCGTTTCAGTTCCCACTAAAACACATTTTTAAATTTAGGTTGTGTGCAATGCGATACTTAAATACCATAACAAATAATAACTAATAAACATCTTCCAACTAAAGTTCGTCGTAAACAAATAACTAATAAACATCTTCCGACTGGATTACAGACATTGCATGTTATAACATATCTAGTTCCACAACAATTACACCGTTTGCATGTTTTACCATTACTAAGTTGTTGTTCGGTTTATACCCAATACAATTGTTTTGCAACAACTGTAATACAAATACGCTGGTAACCTATTGTTAAGTTAATGAGTTGGTACCTAACTTAATACCATATATTACTGCAACGCATTTAATGAACATTACATGTTACACTTAACAAATGCCAACACTAATTAGCAGCATCCTAAGCAAGATTTTGAGTACCTTTACAGGTACAAGTTTTTATAAACTGAACAATAACTCATGGGCAAGTAATCCAGCTTCACCACTGTGGAACATACTAGCAACAAACTGAGAAAATATAACCTCCAGGCATCCCCTGGTCATCATCACACGGTTGTTAGGATGTTGCTGCCTGGACATCATCACACGGTTGTTAGGATGTTGCTCAAGTAAGTTAACAGCCACATGAGATGTTCCGTACATCATAGACATCAATGCAGCGTTTCAGTTCTAACTAAAACACATTTTTAAATTAAGATTGTGTGCAATGCAATGCTTAAATCCCATAATAAATAACTAATAAACATCTTCCAACTAAGGTTCGTCGTAAACAAATAACTAATAAACATCTTCCTACTGGATTACAGCCATTGCATGTTATAACAATGTGTTAGCAACGTTCGCATGTTATGCCATACACATGCAACACAAATATGATGTTACCAAGCTACTTAAAAACCTTCTAATTGAACAAACACAAGTGCTTCTCGCCAATAACATACACCCATTGTTAACACCAAAGTTCATATTCAGTTATTTTGTTTCATACGTCTACCTCACCATCCACACTATTATAACCTATTGCCGCCATAACTCACTTTCGCATACCATTACACCGTCTCAACATAATGGAAACCTTACTGAGTTAAACCGCCTAACATCACATAATGATTGTTATTTGTTGTCGTTGTTATTGTAACATTTTCCCTCGGTTCTGATATTACATTTTCCCTCGGTTTTGATATCCTTAAATCAAATTATAATATCAAAACCGAGGGAAAATATTACAATAACGCATTAACATTCTGGAAACCCCACTAAAGCGCAGGACTATCTACCCACTCCTCGAAAAAGTACATCTCTAAACTCCGCAGCGTCCGCTCTGCAGGGAAAAGGGCGATTTTAGGTTCCTCCTTGTGGAGGTCGGCTCGGGGGAGGGGCTACGGCCCTTCGGTGAGTGCCAGCCACTCCCCCCGGGCCTTTTCTCGCCCGATCTGCGGCCTCTGATCTTAGTGGCAAGAGGAGCTGGGTCCTGCCACGTCTCCTCTCCCCGTTGGGTGTCGGTCTCTGGATCTCAGATCTAGGTTCCTTGGCGGCGGCCGCGGGTGTGGAGGCTAGCTTTCCGTGGTGGCCGCTACGGTCCTCCCCAGTGGCTACCTTGCGACGCCTTTGAGGCGAACCTGGCTTTACTTCCCGCTGATCAAGCTGCTCGAGCTCTCCATCTCCTTCTGGTTTATTAAGTTGTGTCCTGTTCGGTTTTTTCTTTCTCGTATCTTTGCTTGTTAGTTGTAGGGTGTTTGTGGTTGGTTCTCTGCCTGCTTTGTCACCGTGAATCGGTGTGTATCAGTCTGCTTTCTGCGATCTCTAGCGGTTGTCTGCTCGCTGCTTGTCAGCGTTTGTTTGCTTGTGCCTCCATGTTGTTGTGGCTCATTTTGTTACTTGGTTATATGGCTTCCTTTGAGATGATGATTCATGGGAGCACCGCACAGATCCAGGCTCGCTATCACTACTACACGCTCAAGTCGAAGGAATTCTTCATGGAAAGCTGCTTAAGACAACATCAAGGAAGAAGAATCAATATAGAAGCGTTCTACTCTCTTTCCGATATGGGTTGCAGTGATGTTAACTTGATCTTTGTTTGCTCTTGCTGTATTTTTTACTCAAATTGTAGATGTCGTATGGCTTACAAGTAATGAATCGATCCATTTGTCCTAAAAAAAACATTCTGGAAACCCGGCATTAGCATAACAACACTGTTAACTCAACCAAAACTACAACTCCGGTCAAAAAATTGTCTATTGCTGCCCAACATTAAGAACACCTTCCAAACAAGGAAGAAATTACGACAACATATAATACAAAGCGCAGACAAAATCGTGTAGCTAAACAGCTTTCGTGTTTAACCACAACATCAACGCACTACATGGTGCAATGCTGCTTACGGGGATGGTAGGGTATTTTTTTTTGCCCTAACAAGGTTTCACATACGAAAGGGGGACCTGCTACACAACTGAAGTCGTTGGAGAAGAAACCCTCACCTTCACCCGCTGGAGAAGTCCTAAAAGAAGAATGCTTTCCGAAGAAAACATCACCTTCACCCGCTGGAGATGCCCTAAAAGAAGGACACTTTCCGTTCACGATGACTCTGTTCGTCGAACAACCACCAGTGGCGGGGAGAAGTGACGGAGCAAGTACCGTGGCGGGGAGAAGCGACAGAGAAAGTAGCGGCTGCCGATCAAGTAGCTGGGAGCGAGTGAGAACGGATCGGAGGGGGGATGAAGAAAGGGGAAAACGAAAACCAGAGGGTTTAACGTCAAGTAGTGGGTGAGAGCGGAGCAGGAATAAGACTTGCTATGGGTGAAAACGGAGCGGGAATAGCGCAGGAGGGGTTCTAGCGGGGAAGGTGGGGCAGAGGAAACAAGGGTATGAAGAATATCAGGGACTATAGACATGTCTTCCGTCTATCAGCACAGTGGGGGGATGCAGAAAAGAGAAGGGCACTGAGTCTGTCAGTGTTGACATGACTTGTTTTGTCTTTTAATATGTGGTTGTGTCCGGTTTAGGGTCCAACAATAACTCTGAATAGCAAGTCTAACAAGAACCTCTTGCATCAAGCCAAGGTATCTTATTTAAACGAACATAAAGAAGAGTATCACCACTAGAACGATCAATAAAAGAAACCAAACCCTAGCAGCTAATACCTTAAGGTCATATAACGAGGACTATTCATAACTTGGAATCTTCTCATGTTTTGCAAGAGAAGTAGGTTAAGGAATAACACATCAGCCAACAAGGCTGCCTCGAATTGACCTTTGAGTTCCGGAACGCATTTTTCCACCTTAGAAGAGAGTGGTAACCAATGCACCTTCAAAGCGAGAGAGAGAATTTAGATTGGACTACATCACACCATCTCACAACTAACAAGGCAACTTGTCCATTGTCGTATGACATGTGAGTAAAAAAAAGGATCTGCTATAAGGACTTAGTTTGGGACTTAAAAGGAGGCACAATTTCTCCCTTTTCGCACAAATCAAGGAGCGAATAAAAAAATAATATATTTTTATTATATTTTTTGTTTCGTAAAAGGAACAAAATGTTTGAGTCCTAAAACTGACTTCACATTGCATTCTTTAGTTAAAAATCGGAACACAGTTCATTCAGACCTTCACAACAATGCAAGCTAGTTGAGCATGTAGCCTCCACGTGCATGTCTCGTGTATGAAGAATGACTGCAAGGTAGGAGTGAGTGGGAGGTGGAACTCTCGCACAGTACTACCCCCATCCTATTCCTGCACAGATTTATGCCCTCCTTTGCCTTCCTCTCCCCCTTTAGAACACACTCTTTGATTAGCACCATTCATCCCATTCCATACTTGATTGCTACTAGGTTTTCAAGTTTCAATATCTTTACTAATGGTAAAGATGAGTAAGATAGCTGTACTCGCAGTGATGTGTTTAGTGGTAAAGATGAGTAGAATATCTGCCCTGTGATGTGTTTGCTGCCTCGCGTTCCTAAAGAAATGATTGAAACTGCTTGTGATTTTGAAAACAATATAGCAGCCAGTACACAGATTTAGAACGTGACATTGGTGTTATGACGAGGATCCATAGATGGTTGTACAGCACCAAAAACCATCTGATCCGCTTTGCATGTGTGGTCCTCGTCGCTCCTCCGTGCTTCAGCGTCGTACACACGAATATTATAAGCTTGGTCAACTGTCGCTTTCACGGGGCCAGGATTGTCTTGATTCCGGATTTCTTCTCATTATGCAGCCGGATGTAATCTACACCGTAATGCATTTTTCGGGTGGTCAAAGCACAACAGATGTCGCAAAGCATACTGCCTATTCTCGATGAACCAACCGGATCTAACCTATATTGAAATGCATCTTCTGAGTCTAAACTAAAAGTAATTAAGATGGAGGAAATGGATGGACTTAACTTCGGTAGACCAGCCAGATCTGGCGTACAACACGATATGTTCTTTCTGGATCTAACAAGTGGATGAATGCAACTATATATATGCACTTGGTCTGCCAGCACATCATACCAAGAAAACAGCGCTGAATTATCCATGTTGGAAATGAGATACCCTATTATATACCCGCATTCAGTCTCTCACCTATGGTGAGTGGCCTCTTAAAGAGTCCCTAGATTGTACTGAAATCATAGAGTTCTCATTTTCGAATAGAGCTAACATGTGTATGTCATAATTGTCATTCCTTTTAAAAGAAGTATTTGACATTGTATTAACTATATTGATTGGAGTACATGAAACTAATATGTTTGGCTTGGCAAAACAGTGGCGATTGTTTGGGCAATCACGAGCAGCGGTCAATTGCTACCAAGTCCTTCACGAAACACATGACTGCCAATTACTCTTATTTTACATTATTTAATCTGCCTGAAGCAATCCGCAAACTCTGCAAATTGCTTATTTTCATCATGAAAAATGACAACTTATTAGGTATAGACAATTGATTACGAATATGACTGTTTTCGCAAACTCTATATACCTAGAGTGTCTATGTAATATCACTTTCCTAGCATTGCTATGTGGGTTGTCCATGTCACGTGATGATATAAAGTGTATTATATCATATTTTGAATCATGTTGAACCCCTTCGGTATATATATGTGACTTAATGTATTGGCCTAGTTGTGATTAATAATATTGTTGCAGTGTTATTAGATTTAGGAATATTGGTTTTATAATAAGATTTTTTATCTAACATTTCATCAACATTTGGTTCCATGATGGCTTGGTGTGTGTATATACAACATGAATATGTGGGTCTTACATTTAGACGGTAGGGTATGATCCCAGTCTGGCTAGTGGGACACTAAAGCTTGATGAAGATGTTTAATAGTTATAATTCATGCATCTGATGATACTTTTGTTGCCTTAAAGTGTAGAGTTACATGTTTCAAAGAAAAAGGGTAAAATACATGTGTTTTCTTCCGCTTCACTCTTGAGTTTAGTTGCATATCAATCTACACTAGGTTACTTTGAGAATTTATCCTATGATTAAGCATTAGTATTTAGCTAAGAGGTTGGTCCTCACAATGTGGTATCAAGCTAAAGTTAAATAGTCTGCATGGACAAAATGAATTAGGGTTAAAATGATAAATTGGTCGACGAACATGATCTGAATTAGGTGCATAGTGATTGAACTTTGTATGTAGGTATCCTAGTCAGTAATATGAGTATTGAGGGAAATTTGGTGTGGGAGATCCTGGTTGAAATTTGTATGGCTTCCTTGATCAAGCAATCATATGAAGACAATAACTAAATTGTAAAAAAATTCAAGTTTGTGATGAAAAAATGTCATAAAAGATGAATATATACACAAATGCATACATCTATGTAAGATTGAAAGATTGAATTATATCAAGTATAAATTTGATAAAACATAATATAAAATCATGATATTTCTCTATGTTTAAACTTATATATACAAGGAGAAATTGAGCAAAACATATATCCAAACTGAACGAAATTGTGATGAAATGAGATTCTAATTTCTAAAGATTGGTTTCAACTGGATAAAAAATAGGATCTAAAATTGAAACAAAAGATGAGATTTAAAAGAACTAATCAAGAAAATAAGATTTTTTATATATAACAGTGTTGAGAATCTTAAGAGAAGCCATATGGGAGGATTTGTGTTGAAAGTTTATGTATGACATGCCTTATAATGAAGGCTTAGGTGCAAATTAGATAGATGGTACATTTAAATAGTGTGTTAAAGAGGAGCTTGAAATTATAAATGATGAGGATCATAGGAGTTGAAATAAATCATTGTTAGAAGGTAAGTCTTGTTATGTAACTATCAGAATAGCTAAAATATATGGAAGTTAATGTTGGGATATGTCCTTAACAAGGTAAATATACCTAGAATGAGTATATTGGAATGATGTATGCAAAGATAAGAAATTTTTTTCTTGAGAAAGACGCACAAGAATAAAGTAGGAATGACTAGTATTGATATAATACACGTAAAAAATTGTGAAGGTAAGATGGAAAACATTGAATTACAGATTTTTTTATCCAAAGGAATTTTGTTAGATCGGGAATAAAATGAATAAAAAGAAGATCTGAGCTAACTTGCGAAGAACTTGTAAAGGATGTTGAGTCTTTACCCCTTGGTGTCAATATGACCCATAGTAGAACTACATAGAAAATAAGAATATAGGATGAGAGAATATCTAATGCCATGTCATATGAAATGATAATGAGAGATGATATATTCCTTATCATACTAGAAAATACAAAATGATAAGACTCTAATATGATCTAAGGACAACTGGTGACTTGAGAGCCATCAATGACTTTTAAGAAGAGGAACTGCATGTGATTCAATCTTGGCCATAAAAAGCACCTCTTGGTAAGGTGTATAGATTTCTGGAGGAATAATTCTGATAATAGCCACATGATTTTGTCGTATGAAATATCACAGTAGTTTCCATTTCAGAATCAAATAAGGCAAAGTATAATATATCTTAAGTGACGATAAGAGAGAAGATTATCAACAAGCTATGGATCTCTCCTAATGAGGAGAAGAGAAATAAGTTGTAATTTGCGGTATAAAATTATTCAATGAAATTGTTTACATGAACTTGATCCCTAATTAAATTCTAGGTTTAACAAGGACTTTAATAGAAAATAAAATATTTAAAAGATATGCTTAAATATAGAAATGTGTATAAGGGTACAAGTTTTATGAAAATAAATGCATAACCTAGGAAAGATGGGAATTATATGAAAAGCCAAGAAAGAAAATAATCATACATAAGTTTCTAGAAGTAACCCATGTAGATAAGAACCATGGGAAATTTGATACATAATATGTGAAATGACGACATACAAATTGAAATGAGTTATATAAAAGTGAATTTCAAAAAATATATACTAAGATGAAGCGTTTGTGATGAAAATCCAGAGAAACAAATTATGACAGTGGACTTATGAAGAAGCTATTGAAAGGCACAAAATTGAAGAATAAGAATCAAAATGATGGAAATAAGAAAGTGTTCATATACATAAAAAGATAATGAGAAAGACATATATTTATTTTGTATTCTTCCTTTACTACTTCCCTGATTTTTTAAATGAAATGCTAAAATGAGCGGAGAGTTGTGAGGCCTTGATCTTGGTGTAGTCAAGTAATGATAATTACCTAACCAATTACATGTTTATGTTTGAATAACCTTTGGTGGATGTTTTATAAGTTTTCAAATTAGGATGCCATGTTTATTTTAAAGCAAGATCAATGATTTAGGTTTACAACAAGTGAAACCCGAAATTAAAATGAATTACATTTTACAGGTGGATATGTTTTTCCACATAGAAATTCATGAGAAAATGATAAAATGATCACAATTATGTAATGTTGATTGTGTAGTGAATTGAGGATGTTCTAGACCCAAATTATGGTTTTCAAACCATCTATAGATAGTGTGAAGATGTTTTTTGCCATTGATAAAAAATTCTATGTTAGATCCAATAGTGAACTGACTATGTAACATACTAGATCTCAGACCATACCTTGGAAGTTGACATTTTGGACGTAGCCAAATAAGGTTGAAGGTTAGACCTAAATAGATGTTTAGTATAACCCCAATGAGATAATGCATGTATAGATCACCTTAATGTAACCTAATGTTCTAACATTAATCTTAAGTTTATAATGGATACATAAAATATGTCACATAATCAATTTTAGTGGTAATATGAAGATAAGGAACTTAATTGGATGGATAAATTAGATAATGGGTCGTTAATGGGCCATATGACATATCTCATAAAAAGAAGTATCAAAATTGGAAACAAACTTCAATTCAAATCAACCTATCAAAATTAGCCTACATGTCAAATTTCATATAATTTGGACAACCTTGAAATATTAGGATAAGTTCAGTAGAGAGAAAATGAGTAAAAGGCATAATTAATGAATAATGTGATTATATAACTTAAAAATATGGAAATAATGGAAAATTCATATCCAACACATCAACGATAACTTGTGCATGAAGTTTGGTCTAATTTGGATGTCATTTGTGCAAGTTATGTAATTTTTGATACATTTTGTACTTTTCTGCAATTTACCCAATTGGGAGGTTTTCTTTGCAAATTGTCACATGAATTATAATCCTTATATATTAACTTACCATTCTAGAGTTTTTTTAACCATAGGGTGCCTAGTTTCACCTTGGTTTGAAGGTGTTTCTCTCCAAGGGCATTATGGGGATTACCCTCTTTATAAATGAGCTTATCTTTAAAAGCTATCAACCAATGTGGTTATTTATTTGTTTGAAGGATGGTGGGGATAGCCTAGAAGTATCTAGGGGATTTTATGACCAACTTTTGATATACAAGAAGTCTCTATGAGCTGTCCTCTTGCATGGCCATTAAATCCCTAGGCTAAGGACACATGGAAAGCTCCATGGACACCTCATGCTTGACTTCTTCCTTATCCATAAAGGTTTATATGTCCATAGGCACCCTTAGCATTGGACACATGGAAAGTAACTTGACACCTCACGATTGACTTCTTCCTTATCCATAAAGGCTTGCATGTCCATGGACACCCTTATACATGACACATGGAAAGTCTCATAGACACCTCATACTTGACCTCTTTCTTTATATAGCCATATCTACCCCTTCCCAACTAAAAATTCGAAATCTCTTGCTCTTCTTTCTTTCCTATATATTATAGCATAACTCCCACTTTTTTTGTCCATGAAGGTGTTGTCCCAAGGTAAAAGAAGGTGCCTACCTTGGGGAAGAAGGCTCCTAGGGTTCCAAATTTGCTCTATTTAGGGTTTCTAAAGCTCCTCCTTGGTTATTTCAACCAAAACTAGTAAATTTTCTCCTTTCGTTCCCTATTTTCATAATGTTAGTTTTCCTTCCACCTTCCTCCAGGTCAAAACCATGGCCTTCCATGGTGAAACCCCACCTAGAACCCATAAACACCTCATCTCCACATTCTTTTGTTAGGGTTTTTCACCTCTAAAGTGGAGAAGGTGCTTCTTGCTCGAGATAGGAGCTTTGTTGGAGAAATCGGCCTCTCTAAGCTTGGGAACCTTACTTATTGGACCTTTTGACCTTCCCTATAGGTTCTTTGGAGTCCTAGGCTTGACTTGGACTATTTAGACTCTGAAGTTGAGATTTGATGTATCCCCTATTCTTCTATGTTGAGCAATTCACCTATGCTTATTCGTTCTCTTTGTCCTAGGGACATTAGCCTAAACACAATGTCTTTTCTTTTGAAAATCATGGTTCATGTGAACTACCTTATTTGATATTGATCATGTGATCATGCATATTCTTTTGAACTCTTATCTTATGCTTTGTTCATGATGGAACTCTAAAAGATGACATGTGATGTCTTTTGCCCACTTATGAGGTGGATGTATATGTTGGTCACTTATGTGGTGACTAGTTTATATATTATGACTATACTTTCTACTTGCCTCTACATTTAACATGCTATGTGATTCAGTAGCACTAGAGTAGTGTAATTGCATTGGTTTTTATGACATATATGTTATTTCCTGCCGAGCAGATGTGATATTTCCTGCTCTTTTAGGATGGAAAGGAACCTCATACCCAGGGAAAGATGTGTGATTCTTGGCCCATGTTTTATATATTTGGGATATTGGCAGTATTCCTTTCTCTATCAGGTTTCAAGTTTATGATCCTTGACCGCCTTTGTGTTTATATTGTTCTAGGGCTATGTTTATCTGACATGCATGCATGTTGATGTTATGGGGTGTGTGCCCTAATTCTTTACATGTGCTTGTGTGGCACAATCTTTATGTTTTATTAATGGCAAGTATTCTTTTTTTATCATAAGATTTCAATTACTTTTCTCTTGATACCCATTTGGGTGGTCCTTATCCTTTCTATGGGAAGCATTTTATATTTGATGTCCTTTATTCCATATATTTCTCAATTTCCTATATAGTATGCACATACCAGCATTTGCTGATGTCATCTATTTTCTCTTCTTACTGGGGTATGCTTCCAACCCTAGGTGAAGGACTTGGATGGTAAGGCATGAAGTTTTGGACTAGCTTAAGGAGTTAAAGCTTGGAGACAAAGTTATTATGGTTTAGATTTCCCTCTACTCAGATCCTTATGTTGTATCATAAATGTAAACCCTTACGAGATATTATGATGTACTTTTGTAATAACATTGTTATAAATTTAATATAGTCAACATTTTTATTCCGCAGCTACACTTTGGTCTTTTGCATACATTATAACAAATTTGGAAAATTTATACCTATTCTGACATACCATTGAGTGTGCTTGGAATGGATGTTAATTCTTCAAATCTTTAGTAAGGGGGTGATCCTGCCTCCTTACAACATGGTATTAGAGCCCATGGTAGTCGGAATCTGACTATTTCAATTTTGTCTCCCTAGTTAGAATACTAGCCTTACTTTAAGTGACATGTTTGCCTAAGAGTTGATCAATAGATGATGAAGGGTTGATTTAGGATCATAAAGTTTCACATTAGAATAATGATGAATAGATCCTTAAAATACTTACAAGTAAAAGATGCATAAGTAACCATAGTAACTTGAGGTTGTTTAGCTTGGCCTTTAGGCAGCTACTAGGACATGAAGTTGAAAGCAAAGGTGTCTAGAAAGGATCAGGGTTCGGGGGCTGGCAAGATTTTCCTCCACACCACTAGCTTGGTTTATGAGGACTTCCGAATCCATATGATACCAGCCTGGATTGAGCTGATATGAATTGTTCAAAATAGCATGCTTTTATGCAATAGTAGCCTTAGACATCTATATGATTTATCTTTAGGGACTCTAATATGTTGAACTAGTCTCCCAGGTGTAAAGACTTGTTTGAGGATGGACAAGAGCAAGTTAACCCATAGTTCATAGTTAGTCTTTACAAGTTATGTTTCTTTTTTTTTGCATGATGCTTATGTAGTTGGATGTAAGGAAGTGTAGTTGAACCTTTTGTACCTAAAGAATAGTTTTGACTTAATAAGATGAATCCTTTAACGGGTGGTGAATAAGTAGTTTTCTCATATGTGGATGTTTTTATTTCGAGGACGAAATTCCTTTAAGGGGTGGCGTGTTGTAACATACTAGATCTCGGACCATACCCTGGAAGTTGACATTTTGGAGTTAGCCAAACAAGGTTGAAGGTTAGACCTAAATAGATATTTCGTATAACCCCAATGAGATAATGCATGCATAGATCACCTTAATGTAACCTAATGTTCTAACATTAATCTTAGGTTTATAATGGATACATAAATATGCCACATAACTCATTTTGGTGGTAATATGAAGATAAGGAACTTAATTGGATGAATAAATTTGATAATGGGTCGTTAATGGGCCATATGACATATCTCATAAAATGAAGTCTCAAAATTGGAAACAAACTTCAAATTAAAAATCTACATATAAAAATTAGCCAACATCTCAAATTTCTTCTAATTTGGACAACCTTGAAATATTAGGATAAGTTTAGGAGAGAAAAATGAGTAAAATGCATAAGTAATGAATAATGTGATTATATAACTTCAAAATATGTAAATAATGAAAAATTCATATTCAAAACATAAAAGATAACTTGTGGATGAAGTTTGGTCCAATTTGGATGTTGTTTGTGCAAGTTATGCAATTTTAGGTACATTTTGGACTTTTTTGTAATTTACCCAATTGGGTGGTTTTTTTGCAAATTGTCACATGCATTATAATCCTTATATATTCCCTTACCATTCTAGTGTTTTTGAACCATAGGGTGCCTAGTTGCACCTTGGGTTGAAGGTGTTTCTCTCCAAGGGCATTATAGGGATTACCCTCTTTATAAATGAGCTTATCTTTAAAAGCTACCAACCAATGGGATTATTTCTTGTTTGAAGGACGGTGGGGATGGCCTAGAAGTCTCTAGGGGATTTTAGGACCAAATTGTGATATACAAGAAGTCTCTATGAGCTGTCCTCTTGCATGGCCATGAAATCCCTAGGCTAAGGACACATGGAAAGCTCCATGGACACCTCATGCTTGACTTCTTCCTTATCCATAAAGGTTTGCATGTCCATAGGCACCCTTAGCATCAGACACATGGAAATTAACTTGAAACCTCATTCTTGACTTCTTACTTATCCATAAAGGCTTGCATGTCCATGAACACCCTTATACATGACACATGGAAAGTCACATAGACACTTCATACTTGACCTCTTTCTTTATATATACATATCTACCCCTTCCCAACTCCCAATTTAAAAACTCTTGCTCTTATTTATTTTCTATAGATTAGAGAATTACTCCTACTCTGTTTGTTCACAAAGGTGTTGTCCCAAGGTAAACTAATGTGCCTACCTTGGTAAAGAAGGCTCCTAGGATTCTAAATTTGCTCTATTTAGGGTTTCTAAAGCTCCTCCTTGGCTATTTTGCCCAAAACTAGTAAGTTTTTTCCTTTCCTTCCCTATTTTCATATTGTTAGTCTTCCTTCCACCTTCCTCCAGGTCATAACCATGGACTTCCATGGTGAAACACCACCTAGAACCCATAAACACCTCATCTCCATGTTCTTTTATTAGGGTTTCACCTCTAAAGTGGAGAATGTGCTTCTTGCTCGAGATAGGAGCTTTGTTGGAGAAACCAGTGTCTCTAAGCATGGGAGCCATACTTATTGGACCTTTCCACCTTCCCTAGAGGTTCTTGGAGGCCTATTATTGACTTGGAATGTTTAGACTCTGAAGTTGAGGTATGATGTATCCCCTATTCTTCTATGTTGAGAAATTCACCTATGCTTATTCATTCTCTTTGTCCTATGGAAATTAGCCTATACACAATGTCTTTTCTTTTGAAAATTATGGTTCATGTGAACCACCTTATTTGATATTGATCATGTGATCATGGATATTCTTTTGAACTCTTATCTTATGCTTTGTTCATGATGGGACTCTAAAAGATGGCATGTGATGTCTTTTGCCCACTTATGAGGTGGATGTATATGTTGGTCTCTTATGTGGTGACTAGTTTATATATTATGACTATACTTTCTACGTGCCTCTACATTTAACATGCTATGTGATTCATTTGCACTAGAGTAGTGTAATTGCATTGGTTTTTATGGTAGACGTGTTATTTCTGAGCATATGTGATATTTCCTACTCTTTTGGGAAGGAAAGGAACCTCATACCCAGGGCAAAATGTGTGATTCTTGGCCCATGTTTTATATATTTGGGAGATTGGTAGTATTCCTTTCTCTATCAGATTTTAAGTTTATGAGACTTAGCCACCTTTGTGTTTATATTGTTCTAGGGCTATGTTTATCTCACATGCATGCAGGTTGATGATATGGGGTGTGTGCCCTAATTCTTTACATGTGCTTGTGTGGCACAATCTTTATGCTTTATTAATGGAAAGTATTCTTTTGTTATCATATGATTTAAATTACTTTTCTCTTGATACCCATTTGGGTGGTCCTTATCCTTTCTATGGGAAGCATTTTATATTTGATGTCCTTTATTCTATATATTGTTCAATTTCCTATTTAGTATGCACATACTAGTCTTTGCTGATGTCATCTATTTTCTCTTCTTACTGGGGTATGCTTCCAACCCTAGGTGAAGGACTTGGATGATAAGGGATGAAGTTTTGGACTATCTTAAGGAGTTAAAGCTTGGAGACAAAGTTGTTATGGTTTAGATTTCCCTCTACTCAGATCCTTATGTTGTATCATACATGTAAACCCTTACTGGATATTATGATGTACTTTTGTAATAACCTTATTATAAATTTAATATAGTCAACATTTTTATTCCGCTACTACACTTTGGTCTTTTGCATACCATTATAATAAATTTGGAAAATTTATACCTATTCTGACTTACCTTTGAGTGTGTTTGGAATGGATGTTAATTCTTCAAATCTTTAGTAAGGGGGTGATCATGCCTCCATACATCATGGTATCAGAGCCCATGGTAGTCATAATCTAACTATTTCAATTTTATCTCCCTAGTTAGAATACTTGCCTTACCTTTAAGTGATATGTTTGCCCCAGAGTTGATCAATAGATGATGAAGGGTTGATTTAGGATCATATAGTTTCACATTAGAATAATGATGAATAGATCCTTAAAATACTTACAAGTAAAAGATGCATAAGTAACCATAGCAACTTGAGGTTGTTTAGCTTGGCCTTTAGGCAACTACTAGGACATGAAGTTGAAAGAAAAGGTGTCTAGAAAGGATCAGGGTTCAGGGGCTGACAAGATTTTCCTCTGCACCACTAGCTTGGTTTACGAGGACTCCCGAATCCATATGATGTCGGCCTGGCCTTAGCTGATATGAATTGTTCAAAATAGCATGATTTTAGGCAATAGTAGCCTTAGACATCTATATGATTTATCTTTAGGGACCCTAATATGTTGAACTAGTCTCCCAGGTGTAAAGACTTGTTTGAGGATGGACAAGAGCAAGTTAACCCGTAGTTCATAGTTAGTCTTTACAAGTTATGTTTCCTTTTTTTTGCATGATGCTTATGTAGTTGGATGTAAGGAAGTGTAGTTGAACCTTTTGTACCTAAAGAATAGTTTTGACTTAATAAGATGAATCCTTTAAGGGGTGGTGAATAAGTTGTTTTCTCATATGTGTATGTTTTGATTTCGAGGATGAAATCCCTTTAAGGGGTGGTGTGATGTAAGATACCAGATCTCAGACCATACCCTGGAAGTTGACATTTTGGACTTAAGCAAACAAGGTTGAAGGTTAGACCTAAATAGATGTTTAGTATAACCCCAATGAAATAATGCATGTATAGATCACCTTAATGGAACCTAATGTTTTAACATTAATCTTAGGTTTATAATGGATACATAGAATATGCCACATAACTCGTTTTGTTGGTAATACGAAGATAAGGAACTTAAATGGATGAATAAATTAGATAATGGGTCGTTAATGTGCCATATGACATATCTTATAAAAGAAGTCTCAAAATTGGAAACAAACTTCAAATTAAAAATCTACATATCAAAATTAGCCTACGTCTCAAATTTCATCTAATTTGGACAACCTTGAAATATTAGGATAAGTTTAGGAAAGAGGAAAGGAGTAAAAGGCATAAGTAATGAATAATGTGATTATATAACTTCAAAATATGGAAATACTATAAAATTCATATTCAACACATCAAAGATACCTTGTGGATGAAGTTTGGTCCAATTTGGATGTTGTTTGTGCAAGTTATGCAATTTTAGGTACATTCTGGACTTTTATGCAGTTTACCCAATTGGGAAGTTTTCTTTGCAAATTGTCACATGCATTATAATCCTTATATATTACCTTACCATTATCGAGTTTTTGAACCATAGGGCACCTAGTTTCACCTTGGTTTGAAGGTGTTTCTCTCCAAGGGCATTATTGGGATTACCCTCTTTATAAATGAACTTGTCTTTAAAAGCTATCAACCAATGGGGTTATTTCTTGTTTGAAGGACGGTGGGGATGGCCTACAAGTCTCTAGGATATTTTAGGACCGACTTTTGATATACAAGAATTCTCTATGAGCTGTCTTCTTGCATGGCCATGAAATCCCTAGGCTAAGGACACATGGAAAGTTCCATGGACACCTCATGCTTGATTTCTTCCTTATCCATAAAGTTTTGCATGTCCATAGGCACCCTTAGCATTGGACACATGGAAATTAACTTGACACCTTGTGCTTGACTTCTTCCTTATCCATAAAAGGCTTGCATGTCCATGGACACCCTTATACATGACACATGGAAAGTCTCATAGACACCTCATACTTGACCTCTTTCTTTATATAGCCATATCTACCCCTTCCCAACTACAAATTCGAAATCTCTTGCTCTTCTTTATTTCTTATATATTATAGCATAACTCCCACTCTATTTTTCCACGAAGGTTCTATCCCAAGGTAAAAGAAGGTGCCTACCTTGGTGAAGAAGGCTCCTAGGGTTCGAAATTTTCTCTATTTAGGGTTTCTAAAGCTCCTCCTTGGTTATTTTGACAAAAACTAGCAATTTTTCTCCTTTCCTTCCCTATTTTCATATTTTTAGTATTCCTTACACCTTACTCCATATTAAAACCATGGCCTTCCATGGTGAAACCCCACCTAGAACCCATGAACACCTCATCTCCATGTTCTTTTTTTAGGGTTTTTCACCTCTAAAGTGGAGAAGGTGCTGCTTGCTCGAGATAGGAGCTTTGTTGGAGAAATCAGCCTCTCTAAGCTTGGGAACCCTTACTTATTTGACCTTCCACCTTCCCTATAGGTTATTTGGAGGCCTAGGATTGACTTGGACTATTTAGACTCTGAAGTTGAGGTACGATGTATCCCCTATTCTTCTATGTTGAGCAATTCACCTATGCTTATTCATTCACTTTTTCCTATGGACATTAGCCTATATACAATGTCTTTTCTTTTGAAAATCATGTTTCATGTGAACTACCTTATTTGATATTGATCATGTGATCATGGATATTCTTTTTAACTCTTATCTTATGCGTTGTTCATGATGGAACTCTAAAAGATGACATGTGATGTATTTTTCCCACTTATGAGGTGGATGTATATGTTGGTCACTTATGTGGTGACTAGTTTATATATTATGACTATACTTTCTACTTGCCTCTACATTTAAAATGCTATTTGATTTAGTAGCACTAGACTAGTGTAATTGCATTGGTTTTTATGGCAGATGTGTTATTTCCTACCGAGCAGATGTGATATTTCCTGCTCTTTTGGGGTGGAAAGGAACCTCATACCCAGGGCAAGATGTGTGATTATTGGCCCATATTTTATATATTTGGGAGATTGTCAATATTCCTTTCTCTATTAGGTTTCAATTTTATGATACTTGGTTGCCTTTGTGTTTATATTGTTCTAGGGCTATGTTTATCTCACATGCATGCAAGTTGATGATATGGGGTGTGCCCTAATTCTTTACATGTTCTTGTGTGGCACAATATTTATGTTATATTAATGGAAAGTATTCTTTTGTTATCATATGATTTCAATTACTTTTATCTTGATACCCATTTGGATGGTCCTTATCCTTTCTATGGGAAGCATATTATATTTTATGTTCTTTATTCCATATATTGCTAAATTTCCTATTTAGTATGCACATGCCAGCCTTCGTTGATGTCATCTATTTTTTGTTCTTGTTGGGGTATGCTTCCAACCCTATGTGAAGGACTTGGATGATAAGGCATGAAGTTTTGGACTAGCTTAAGGAGTTAAAGCTTGGAGACAAAGTTGTTATGGTTTAGATTTCCCTCTACTCAGATCCTTATGTTGTATCATACATGTAAACCCTTATGGGATATTATGATGTACTTTTGTAATAACCTTGTTATAAATTGAATATAGTCAACAATTTTATTTTGCTGCTACACTTTGGTCTTTTGGGTACCATTATAATAAATTTGGAAGATTTATACCTATTCCAACATACCTTTGAGTGTGTTTGGAATGTATGTTAATTGTTCAAATTTTTAGTAAGGGGGTGATCCCGCCTCCTTACAGACTATTTTATAAGTTTTTAGATTTTATGGTAGTAAGGTGTCTGGTAGAGGCATGGTGCTTCTAGTAGAGACTAGCTAGAATTGTCAAGTTATACCAATTTGTAGTTTGTTAGTCATCCACCTAAATATTAAGTTGTATTGACTTATTTGATAAAAACTTGAGTTAGTAGCGAGGTGTATGTTAATAAATATTGTGAATGCAAGCTAGCTATTTTGATCAATTGAAATTAGTTCTAAATCCTTATGTAATTCAAATTGACGATATAGTACATTGAGTGACCTACCAGGTCAAAAAGGACAAATATATAATCTGGATAGAATGCAATTTTCCCATCATCTCAAAGGGGACATACACAGAAATATAGATGCACAAACATTATATATATATATATATATATATATATGTGTGTGTGTGTGTGTGTGTGTGTGTGTGTGTGTGTTTGTGTGTGTATGTGTGTGTGTGTGTTAAAAATTTCTCCATAACTTTTTGAACCCATGGAGGAAATGATGGAGAAGAGAAGAAGGTGAAGTAGGGTATCCATGTGGATTTCACCCTAGTCATGCTTAGATGGAAGATTCTTATTAGATTTCAGATGGAATCCATATGAGAATCACTTTTATCCTTAGATTTCTTAATATTTTTGTTGAAAATATTTCTTATAGAATTTACATATCTTCTCCTCATTACCTAATTCATGATTTCTTTTCCTCATTCTTCAAATTATGATCTTGAGGTGGACCCATAGAAGTGGTTTTACTAGAGAAGTATGGTTTTAGTGGGGGTTGAATATTGGTTTAGAGGATGCATGGTTTCCACCCATTTTGTTTGTTGTAAATGAATTGTTTTATCTTTATTTAAAATGATTGCACATGTCAAGCCTCAATCATATCACAACATATATTAATCAAATAGTATTGAATACTAGGGTTTAAGGGATAAAACCCATGAAAATATATAAATTTTGAATTCTATTGATCTAGATAGATGCTTGGATGCCCTATTTCTAGTCATTCTTTGCTAGACCATATTTAGATCTGTTTTGTATGATTTCACCTCCAAAAGAATCATTTTCCTAGATTATCATATTTTACACCTTTAAGTGGAAATTCAAATAGTAAAAAAAAGCAGGGGTTTATGATCATTTTCTTATTGACATATATGTACTTCCCCAATGTGTTATAAAATGGAATTGATTGTGGTTATTGTGAAAGGAATTACCTTGGATAGGGTTAAGAATGGCACCCAATTTTTTTAGATTCAAGTATGGGAAAGGTATGGACCTAAATATTTTTAGAGAATACAAATTTATCTCCTAAAATAGTTAAGAGATCATATTATGAAGTTGTAATCATGGAACCATCTCCTTACATATATGAAGGACCTATAAATGGTTAATCACATGTAAATACGTATTTGTTGTTATTTATCTCCCTTATCTATAAATTAGTCTATAATCCTTTTTTTATATTTTCCCATAAGACTTGTAGACTTGGGGTAAATAAGATAACCTAGTAATACATGTATAAACATTTGATTCATTTTCACTTCATACGAAGCTTAATGGGACTCCCTAGTGATCCAAGATATGTTGTTGATGTCCTAACCTTGGTCGGTGGTGAGGTTTAAGTAGAGCTACCTGTTGAGGATAAGTTTTTCTCTTGAGACTGATATATCCATTGGTGTAGTAAGCCATCTTGAAATGATTTGAGGCTTAGGATCATTAACATGAGTTTTTTGATGTATTGGTTGCTGATAGATACCTATTGGTCAATGAGGATCATATATAGTGGGTTACAATGGGTCACACTGAGGGTGAGGGCACAACTTTACTACTCTAAGATCAACTAAACAAATACATGTTTTTACAAAATATATAACAAATTTGTTAACAAAATGGATTCTTAATATGCTCATGAACAAAATGGAAACATTTCATGAATGTATATATATATATATATATATATATATATATATATATATATATATGTGTGTGTGTGTGTGTGTGTGTGTGTGTGTTTATATATATATATATATATATATATATATATATATATATATATATATATATATATATATGGCCCATATTTATTGCCCGCGCGGGTAGCTACCCGCCCACCCTTCCGACCACCTTTTTTAAAAAAAAAATTCGCAATTGCAGAGGACCATTTTGTCAAGATCCCCAAAAAATTTCATCCAAAAATAATATCATTTGCCCCACCAAAATAAAAAAAACCCATCCTTATATATATATGCTGTATATTTTGTACAGAGTTACTCTTTTATTTGTGTAGTTACTTTCTTATCACCATAGTTACTTTTTTGACAGCGGAGTTACTTTTTTGACCAGGAGAGTTACTTTTTTGGTTGCCGGGTAGCGAAAATTAGGCTACTCGTGTGGGCAATGAATGAACGCCCATATATATATATATATATATATATATATATATATATATATATATATATATGGTTGTTCATTCATTACCTGCGTGGGTAACTAGATTTTTGCTACCCGCTGGCTACTCGCACATCCAAAAGAGTAACTATATGGTGCACAAAAGTAACTCTTCTGATCAAAAGAGTAACTATATTGATATAAAAAGTAACGATGTGACTAAAAAGTAATTGTATAGAAAATATACAGTTATTAAATATATGGACGGGTTTTTTTATTTTGATGGGGCAAATGATATTATTTTTGGATCAAATTTTTTGGGGAGCTAGATAAAATGCTCCTCTACAATTGCGAAAAAAATTAAAAAAAATATCAGGAAGGGTGCGCGGGTATTAAAGATGAGCCATATATATACATATATATATATATATATATATATATATATTTGTGTGTAAATATGTACCATGAAATAATATCATTTTTTACATTTCTATTAGCATATGAACTACAATACATCTCAATTTTATTGAAATTTTTGTAAATGGTGGAAGTGAGAATTACATCTTTCTCCAATTTATAATGAACTTTAATGAATTGATATATAATACACTTCTCTCTTATTTATGTTAAAAAAATTGAATAAGAGGTAATAGGTCTTAAGAAGAATTTTTTAGCTTTTAAGGAAACATTGTGTGAAATATAATAAGTCACAATGGTTTCTTAAGAATTATACTTTATCTATAGCATGTTTCTATGATAATGGATTATTATGAGAATTCAAAGAAGTGATATCATAAGTATATTTGTGAGATCTTGAATAGCTTAAATACTTGTGAATTCATTTCTACGTATAGAGCATGTATCCCTACGCTGGGATAAATATCATAACATGCCTTGATTATGCCACATGTGAACATAGTAATTGTTAGGGTAGATAGAGCACAATTATAACATATCAAAGGGAATAATAAACCAATAAATTGAGAAATATATCTTACTATATGTTTTGTTACACATTACTTACTCTATGTGCTTATATGTTTTACTTCTCTCTTTCATGTATTATTGTTTCATGATGATAACAAGATGATCCATATTTGTGATGGAGTGATGAGAAAATGGTTCTAAAAATATGTTTTAAAATATGTGTCATGTGAATAGATATTGAAGTGGAACTCTATTTAACTATGGTGAAGATGCCTTGACCACTATAGAACTTCCTAAGTATTCATTATTTTGTGAAGGGTAACATAGTATCATTAGAGATCCATGGAATTGTGAGAAGATTACCAGAATTGTTATTGGATGATATACATGAAGAGTATATAAATTTATTTCTATAAAATGTGTTTTTCAAGTGGATATATCTATCCCCTCCTTTAATTTCTCAAGGTAAACAAGATTTCTTTTCCAATGCTCCCTATGGTGACAATTTCCTTCCTTTCCTACTCATCCTATACATTTAGGTGTCAAAGACTTGGTCCTTGTCTAGATTTAGAAGTCTTCTTAGCTTTTCCTTTGTCCTTTGACTTTTGATTTCCTTTGTTGACCATAAGCATAGACTTTGACTTCTCTTTCTTCATCTTGTCTTAGTAGTTGTCAGTATTCCAAGACATTTTGATAATGGTTGAAACAAATTATTTGTGTTCTATTTCATGTCATACTAACTCTTAGATTCCAAAAATGGTTGCAAGATTACATCAGTAGCCAAATTTTGGCCTAAAGAAAATCTTGGTCTCTATAGAATTTCCACATACACAATCAACTTAAGTACACGAGGCCCATCTGTTTAGTCATATTACACTTAAACAAGGCCTTGGACACACCATACTTTTATTGCCTTGCTTATTCTTGGAATCTATTCCTCATATGTGTTGTCATCTGTAAAAGTCCCATGATCTGATGTTCCATCTGAAGCTCATGATTAACAGAGTATAGCATGAGGCATTTGATGTCATTATTTTCATCTATATGCTTATGATAAGCTTTCTTTTCTGCTCTAGGCGAATTCATATCTAGCTCCTTTGGTTATTGTGTTTCCAGGACATAGATCTTATGCTCATGATTGATAGAAATTCTCAATGTCCTGCACCAATCGGGGGAACTTATTCCATTCAAATTTTGTTTTGCAAGTACAATTTGCAATGAGAAGTTTTTGTGTGTTTTTTCATTAGATCTATAACAAAAGTATTTTCTTGTGTCAACAATTTTATTTGAAAATTAATTGATGATATTAATTTGGCCTTTATTTAACTCTCATATTTCAATTAAATAAAAAACCTTCATTATATTTTGGAATATTAGAACAAGAAATCTTTGAGTGAGAGAAGATCCATAATACTTTAAGTCATTAGTTAACATTGGTTGATCACTCACAAGTTAATTATTTGGGTAGGTAACAATTACCAATTTGTTCTGATTCAACTCTTAGATAAATGGTTTCACATCTCCTTGTCATAAATCATCTTATGAAGTATATTCCATCTTTATGACTCTTGTTTCTTAATCATATTAAGATCACCATAGTTAAATCAATCCAAAAGGGCAATATAATAAGTATGCACCCTACTTTGTCAAACACACATACTTTTTATAACACTTCCCCAAGATAGACAATGTGTCACTCTTTTACATGCCCTCACACAGTAGATTAAGGTTTTCATGTGCATTGAAATATGAAAGGCATCTAAAACTTAATATTAAATTAAGTGATTTCACATTATGTTAATAAGTATCCAATAACCATTATATATACATTGTTATATGTATAATATACTATAACAATCAACATAAGTGACAAAACAGGATGTGGAAACTAGTAAAACATCTTGAGCCAACAAAATTTGTAAAAAACCAACCAAAAACTCACATCCCATGTAATCCTAAATCTTCCTTTATATGGATTTCCAATCGATTGACCGGAAAGCCAGTCAACCCATTAGATTCCCTGTTTGGGCAGTTGTTTGGTTTTCGATGGAGTCATTGCTTTGTTTTTATCACAAACCCTTCAAGGACCTTCAATGTTGGTGTGGGCTTTTGATCAAATCCTTCTCTCAACCATAGTTTGTGGTTATGTTAGTACATCATTCTAGTATAATTGCAAGAATCCATGTGGAGTAAGGACATAGCATGCAAGCCATTAACATGTTATATATTTTGATCACAGTAAAAATCCAAAAAATTACATATTTCATTTCACAAGCACCACGATAACCTAGTTTCCATATCCATATCCACCAACTAGAATGATATAAATGGTGTCACATTGTTTTATGTAATATACATATGTCCATATCATATATGGTAGTTAGTGTATAACATAGGTACATATCACGCAATTATTTATTCATCATTGATATGAGATTATTAAACTAAACCAACATTAAATGCTTGAAGTATCCTCTATGATACAGCTCTTGGGTTTTTGGAGAAAGGGTGCACAAAGGAAATACATAAATTTCCCAAGAAAACCCCCTAGCCAATGGTTTTTTCTTAGTCATAAGCATATTAAAGATATAAAAATAATATCAAATAATATTTGCATGCACACCATTTTTCCAAAAATGTGACACATATTATGCATCTATAGAGATTGCATGTGATGCCCTATCACGCTAAATGAGATTACTCGGAACTGAATACATGATCAATCACTAATTAACCATACACCAGAAAAGAGGATAAATAAAAACCGATCTATACATTACTATCATGTTTACACACATTTACATAAAGGTCCATCAACTTCCATATAAGCACATACCACATCAAGTATTTACATGTATGTCCAGTGGACTCAGAAACAACATGTATATTGACGTGTATTTTACTACGCGCTTAAACGCAAGTATACGCGTCGAGTAATATAGGCCTTGTGAGGCCCGAGTCGAACTCAGGGATACGTGAATTATTGGAGACTTCTACTAACTAATCGCAATCAGCTAGGCCGATTAACAAAGTAGGGTTTTGTTGTTGAACTTAAAAGAAAATAAAAATCAAACAAAGAAAACAATCGATTAAAGGTTAATTTAATCAATTCAAAGGGATATCTTTAGGATGGCGGTTTCACCGCGGGTCAACATTGTATTAAATTTCATATAATTCCTCACACTTCTCTCTCTATCCGGGTAGTGGCCTGAAATGAGAATTACCCACTGTCGTGGTGTAATCCACTACTTAGATTTAGGTTGATTCCATCGTCATAGTAATCATTCCCCTAAACTAAGCGCATTAAGATCGGTCCCTCAGTTCCCACCATTAATTTTACAACTCCTTTGTCAAGGGTTTTATTAATTAATGTAGAATTCGTCTCTTTTCAACCGTTAATCCTTCTGTCGAAGTGATTAAGGGTGTTAAATTATTATTATGGTGATCAAGCATAACAATAGCAATAGAGAAAACGAATTTATACCACGGATATGAGAGAAAAAATATGAATTATCAATATAAAATCATCATACAATGTATCCCCGGGCTACTCCCGGTCCTAAAGATTGAGGGTTTTAGCCTCTCATGTTCATCTCACACGAGTACATGGTAGAAATTGGGGAATTCATAAGAAAACGTGAAATAAATGGGAAAACCCCTGAACGGAGAAGAACCGGTGGATCCTTGGCGTAGAACACAAGCTTTCCCCGCCTGTCGGTGGTGGAAATTGTCTTCGGCAGCGTCCGAATCACCCGGGATGAGCTTCTCGGCCTCCGTTCTCCTTTCTCTCCTCCTCGGCACTCGTGCAAAACCAAAAACGAGATGATCCCATCGTCTGGGCGGCCGTCCTTAGGTATAAGTCCCTAATTAGGTCGTCAAATAATGACAGCCGTCCGATTGATATCAAAACAGATCCAACGCATATCTGCCGGCGTCGATACCATCGACGCGGGTCGATGGTATCGACCCAGCGGATTAGCGGCCGCTTTCCTTTCTTTTATTCTGAGCGCCTGTGGTGATCTCGATACCATCGACTTGGGTGTCGATGGTATCGACACCTTTAGCGTCGGTTGTTGTCGTTTAGCGACGATGTAGCTCTCCTAGTGTCGATGGTATCGACTTCATCCTCGCCAGCAGCCTGGAGACATCTCGATGCCATCGACATGGGTGTCGATGGTATCGACTCTGTATTGCTCTTCTCGGCTGACAACCTGTGGCTTTGTCGATGGTATCGACATCCGTCGATGGTATCGACGGATGCAGATACTTGTTCTTCCTGAAATTTCACAACAGGCCCAAGTAAATCCACACAATTTATAATAAGATGATAAATAATGCTCAAAATAGTAAAACAAAGGGGATTTGATATAAAATGATGGCAAAGACCAAATAAAGTGAATTATGCAATAATATCCATGAAATGAGTAATTAAGGCACAAAACACATATGAAATAGGTCTCTAAATGCGACTCAAAATCATCGCATCATATATAAAGATATTCATGCCATATAAAAACATTAGCATGTTGCCAAAATCTCGATTTGTGTACATATCATCTACAAAACACCCCCTGCCCGGACTTGAGAGTATAGGGATGACTCTAGGACACACTAACAACTAACCAACCTTATGCTCTTACTGCTCTCGGGGCTTCTCTTCCTCACCACCGTGATCCTGACACGTCATTGACGACCGCCTAAAAATATGTGGTGACCCATGAGGTGATACCAACATCCCAACGAGAGATGTAACTCTCAACAATTTTTGTTGATTACATTAGGTTATACAATTAAGCAAATTAAGTAGATTAAGATAAACATATTAAACATATAGGCATAACAACATGCATGATTAACAAGATATATAATGGAACAAATAGAACTATCACTTACTAACAATTGACTTCTTTTATCACATTATATAACCACTAGTAGTACAAGAAACAAGGAAAGGTTTAACAAGCAAGGTGAAACGTGCTTAACCCTAAACAGATATAATTTATGGCTGGATTACGTCTTCTATTAATCCCTGGGGAGTTTGAGGTATACCACTCAAATTCCAACTGACCATGGTTTGGCCACAATCAGTTCCGTACAAGATTTAGGAGAGTTGGAATCCTAAGATCTCACCCCCTAAGTCAGTACAAGTCAAATGTAGTGAAATACCAGTGAAACTGCCTGTAGTGACATGTAAGTCAAGTTTCCAACAACCTAATCCACCCTTGGTATATATTTCTCGGCACTAGTAACCAGGGTATACAAGAACCCTATCATCATAGGTACAACCAAAACTATCCTCAACACATCACAGATATGCATGTATCAACTATTCTGAAACTAAGGCATGACCGTAGCCATCCTTCAAACCTTGAAATCAAGATGGCAAGGACACACAGTCACATGAACCATGCATACTCAATAGTATGTCCTCCTATCCTCCCTTAGGAATACTCGTTTCCCCATCCATCAAGTTCTGACATTGAATGGTTCTACGACATAGGGCACTACATGATTAGGATTTCACTTGATTAGTTAATGTCAATTGAGTGTCTTTTACTACATCAATGAAGTTACATACAAACCCTAAAAGAGTTCTACAAAAACATGCTATGTTGCAAATTCAAAAGATATAAAACGTATGAAGTATAATTCTTATCACAACATCAAAGGATACCAATCTCTATCATATCATGAAGAGGATAACACCTCAATTAGGGTACAACACCATGTCCAAAGGTCACAAGACCATTCACATTATCCCCTGTAAGAACATCATTATCTTTCCATGCCTTAACATGTCTCATCATTCATCACCATGCTTGTGACATATATGTTCAACATTACATCATATTTAAGAGCCTATGATATTCATGTACCAACATATTAGGGTTACAACAACAAAGAGAGATAAAGAGTATTTCCTCATCAGACTAATCATACAAGCAACCTAAGCACAATTAACCATCATCACATATTATCATTAGTGTTGGTTCAACAAGATAAGTTAAGTCAATGTTACATGTCACCATTCAAGGATAAACCCTAATTCTTAATATTTCCATCTAATCATAAAACATAAGGTTAAGCATCACCATCCAATTTCATACAACCAAATTCATAACCCATACTCAGAGGATTAGGAAACCCATTGATCATAATCTAAGAAAACATAGCGACCACATGGATCAGAAATCCTCATCAACCAGATAGGTTAGGAATCTCATCGACCTCTAGGGTTAGAGGAAATGTTGACCACTTGGGTTAGCTATCTCAATGACCATTAGGGTTGTCTATCTCATGGACCACTAGGGTTTGATGTCTTCTAGACCACATAGGATAGGAAAGTATTGGAGACCACTAGGGTAAGGGTCTTCATCGACCGCTAGAGATACAGAACTTGGCAACCAACCAAAGTTCAAAACTCATCACCCACAGAGGTACGAGACTTGGTGACCACATAAGATACAAAAAATTCAGTGACCAACATGTTCACAATTTTGGCAACCAACATGGGTTCAAACTTCATCAAACATCATGGAAAATAGATCTTGGCGACCAAAAAGCATCACACAAACATGTACAGGATCTAGGGTTCACTATCCTAAAAAAATGTGCATTGGGTTTAAGGGTACATCAAGATGGATTATCTGCTCAAGATCTATTATCTAATATCAACCCTAGTCAAAAGTATCATCTTTCTACTTGGAACAATGTTTAGGGAAAGATCATGTATATGTAAGATGGAAGTAAGCAATAATTGAGGAGAAACTTATATAAATTTCCTTAGAGATGATGAAGAAACTCCAAACAACAAGGTAGCTCAAGCATGGAAGGTATAGAACCCTAGATTGAGCACTCCTTGGGGAGAAAGTTATATAACTTGCCATAGCGATGATGAAGAAACTCCAAATAGAAAGGTAGCTTAAGCATGGAAGGTATAAAGCCCTAGCTTGAGCACTCCTCTTCGGCCAAGCTAGCTCCTCCAAAAAAGGATGAAAACCCTAGGTCAAGGAAGTAAGAAAAAGGTGTTCTTCAACCACTACATCAAGCTCCACCATGGATCTGACCAAGAGGAAGAGAGGGGAAGGTAGGGAATAAAGGGAAATGAAGGAAAAGAGGGATATCTAACTTACATAGGCCTAGGAACTAAGCAAGGAAGCATCAAATGACCTCTACTAGGGTAGATCTAACCCCTAGGTGTACATGCAAGCTAGATCGACCACCTTCTTCAACCTTGAGCTCCTCCTTCTTCACCAAGTAAGGGGGATGAGCTCCAAGCACAAGGAAGAAGGGAGAGAGATCTAGGCACGTAAAGAGATTGTTTTCATGGAAGCATGGGGGTATATATATGGATTAGAGTGAGAGAGAAAGGAAAGGAGAGGTGTCTAGCCATGCATATCATATGTCTAAAGTTAAAGCATCTTGCCCATGCAAGCATCTCACAAATGAAACCAGGTCAACCACAAAAAGAAAACTCATAGATCAAGATGATTTGAAATCATAGCCATCACATAGAAATTCTTAGCGACCATGGTGATTAGAAAACCTAGCAACCACATAAGATTCTTGGCGACCAGGATGAGTTAGAATTCTCATCGACCGCCAACCCTAGGAAAGTTGGGGATAAAAAGAGTTCCAAACCTCATCGATCTCTAGACTAGGTGGCCACATAAAACTTTGGTGAATACTAACATTAGGTGGCTCAACATCCAAGTTCAACCATGTGAGTTAGGGCATCCATGAGGGCAAACCCTAATCTCAACATATGGCTAGATGTCAACATTCAAACCAAGATGTAAAAAGGTGCCCCAAAGCACAAATGACTCAAGCATGACATGAAAACATGTGAGGCACAACAACCATGTGATAAATTGCAAGAAAACCCTAGATAGGGGTAAATTGCATAAAAGCCCAAAATAAGCATATAATTGCATAACTTGCTCAAATAATGTCCAAACTTGAAAAGTAAGCCTTTCACATGATATCAAAGCAAATCTATAGGTTTAATTAAGGTTTTAAGCATCCAATTATGATAAGAATGCATATTCAACCATAAATCAAGGTTAGGGGTCTTACAACCATAAACCCCTAACAAGGATTTCACCCCCAAAATCCTACGCAAATAAGGATGGGTACTTTATATGCATCTCATCTTCTAACTCCCACGTGGCTTCCTCCACACCTAGGTGATGCCATAGCAAATTCACTAAGGATATATCCTTCTTCTTCTACTTCTTCACTTTCCTATCCAGGGTCAACACATGACCATCAACAATGACACGTCCTCATCCATCGCAACCTCCACTCACTACAACGTCTGTTCTGTATTAGGGTGAAACTTCTTCAACATGGAGACATGGAAGACATTGTGCAACGTGTGCAACTCTGGTGGTAACTCCAACATGTACGCCACCTTCCCAACACATGTCACGATAGGGTATGCTCCCATACATCTCGAGGCCAACTTACCCTTCTTATCAAACCTTAGCACACCCTTCCAAGGGGAAACCTTAAGGTACACTCAGTCTCCAACTTGAAACTCCAATGGTCTGTGGCAGTAATTAGCATAAGACTTATGTTTCTCCTGGGCTACCTTCAACTACTGTTGTATAACCTTGATTTTCTTTGTAGTCTTTTTTTTTAGATAAGTCAGGAGATCATCTATTCATCCCTCTCTCCTCTTGTAGGCAAATAGAAATAAAATGGGTACAAGGTTCAAACTATGAATTAAACATGGTAGTACTACTACCATTACATTTATCTCTAGCTAACCACTCCCTGATTTGTTTTGGAGGTCTAGTGTATTAGTAAGGTCCTTGCTTATTTCTTAGATGGTACTTTGCAAGACCATCAGTGGCTCTATTGCAATTTCTATGAATGTGCTATAGAGACCAGTTCTCATTTTCTTCTAGGTACCATTGACTCACATGTAAAGTCTGTGTGTGCTTTGGGTGAGTAGTTGGGACTTCTTCCAGCATCAACACTGCTTGCTTACAGTCTATTTCGATGTCCATAGAGACTATATTTAATTCCTTTTCCTTCAGCATGGTGAACTGTATGGCCAAGAGTTTTGCTTGAAGGGCTGAATCAACAGGTGTAGTTATTTGTAGTCTGTTGTAATAACTCAGGACCCAAAACATGATACTCACCTATCTCATACCAACAAATAGGTGACAAACAATGTCTCATGTACAACACTTTATATAGTGCCATATCTATACTTCTTTGATACCTATTATTGTGGGAAAATTCAATCAAACTCAGATATACATCCAAACTACCAGGAAAATATAAAACATAAGCCCTCAAAAGATCCTCGAAAGTATGAATGGTCCTCTCAAACTGGCCATCTGTCTATGGATGAAAAGTTGTACTATACCCCTGCCATGTTCCCGTAGTTGTTTGCAGACGTTCCCAAAATTGACACATAAAATGGGGACCTGGTGCGCTCCCGCCAATGGTGTTACACACTACTCAATTACAGTTTTGAATAGATGCAGCCTCACAGACGGAAGCACATGGGTGGATTCACTTTCGATATTTATAAAACCTAACTCAACACGTACTCACACTAAAACAACTACACCCGCAAGCGTACGGGGTCGTGTCGTAGTATAGGTAAGCGGCAAGTATAGGGTCGATCCACAGGGAAAAGAGGGGGCACTAGAGCTAGGTTTAGTTTCGCTAGGTTCCTACTACGGAGACTAGGGTTAAGGGTTTGAAGGTTGTTTTTATTGTTAAACTATTATGGACAAACAAGCAACTAAAGGCAATAATGAAATATAAGTTAACCCTAGGCTAGATTAAGGCTAAATAGGCAAGAAAAGATTAAGCTAGGTATGAAAAGGCAAATTACACTAAGGAAAGCAAGAGAGAACCAAAAGAGAAATTAAAGAGCTAAACTAACATGAACAAGGCAAGAACAAAGCAAGAAGCTAACTGAGCAAGGAATGATCTAACTAAGCTAAGAAAGCACAAAACTAGGGTTTTAAGTAATAAAGAGAGGTATGGGCTGTTTAGGGGTATGAACTTATCACTTAAGATGGGGGTGACACATGAACATTATGATTCCATTTAGATTATCCAAACCAAACAACAAGTTAGAGTCTAATGAATTGACCTAAGCTACTAACTAGCCATGGATATGCTAGGTTGTGTATAGGGGAACTAGTCCCTAACACCCCCTACTACCCTTACGAGGCTCAATTGGGTTAGGGATTAGGTTCAATTCAATTAGAGTCTAATCAAGTCTAGGTTTCTAGATTAGGCATTCCTAGGGAAATTAGGGGCCGAGGGTAGTAATGGGGAAGTGAAATTAGGGTTTTGGACCCCAATTCCCCCACATTCTAGCCTTGAGAAGGCTCCATGCTAATTGCACTAGAATTATCCAATCTAGCTACTTAGATCTCTCACTTAGGTTTAGGGAAATTGATTAGGATGTAGGAAGATGGAAGGCAACCTAGGGATCCAAGAATTGGACCTAGGGGAAAATTCCAAAATTCACACATATAAGCAATTTGCCTAAATTCCTAGGTGATTTCACACACAAACCAACAAGAAATCCATGGAGAATGAGATAGAAATAGAATATAATCATTAAAAAATGGAATTACAATGTTTACATGTCATTTCCCCACAACATGGTATCAAAGTAACATAATTTCCCCAAACATCCCACCCAAGGGGCCTAGCTACTCATATACATGGAAAATGCAAAAAGAAAGGAAGAAGAATGAGTAGAGGAGTGAAAAGTCATGATGAGCTCGGTGAAGACTCCTCCTTCTCCACCTCCTATCAACTGTATCTCGAGCTCCCTCCTCCAAGGTAGGTGAATGGCATGTATGTGTGGTGGAAATAGAAGGAAAGTAGGGTTTTGATGGTGGAAATGGTGAAATGGAGGTGGAATGAGGTGGGAATGGATGGAGGATGAAATGGGGAGGCTAGAGTGGATATACGGTAGCTTTCTTTAAGCCCCAGCCACCACCTAGGTATATATAGGTGTGGGGGGGAGCACTAGGTCAAGTAGGGGCAAAATAGGTAAAGCAGTGAAAAATGGGTAGGTTTTGTGAGTAGCACGGTCGTGGTGGGTAGAGGTGAACATGGTCGTGGTGGACGGGAATGGACGTGTTACATAAAATGATCAAAAGTCAGGTTGGTGGTCAGTTTTGGGCTGAAACTGGAATGGTCGTGGTGGTCTGAGGTGGCACGGCCATGCTGGGTGGCACGGCCGTGGTGGTCTAGGAAAAAGTGGTCGCGGTGTTGTGCCACGGCCGTTCTGCTTCTGTGTAGAATAGTCATGCTATGCAGAATGGCTGTGGTGGTTGTCTGCTTGAATTGGGGTTGAACCTGTTGATTTATAAGTGACCTAGCACGACCGTTCTGTGGTACCACTGCCGTGTTGGGCCTGGATCAACACTTTGACTTTATTCTTTAGATTTTCTTAGACATATTTGCTTTAATGGGTCTTTGGACACTTGGGGTAGGTTGAGGGAGCATCGGACTTTAACTTGGGCCTCTCTAAGGGTAGAGAAACCCTAGGATCACTCCTTCTCTCTCTTCCATCAAGAGTGGTCCAAATGCCTGAAAAACATGCAAATAATGTCCATGAGTGCATTTTATACAAATAAGCATATTGGGAGGAATGACATGCAATCTAACAGGTATAGAAGTGATTGAGGATCAATATAACACAAGGTTAAGCCCTAAAATAGGGATGAATCTCCACCCCAAACTTGAAACATACTTGTCCCCAACTATACTCTAACTCAATATCTGTACAAATTTTCCACAAACAAGAAATGACAAATGCAATGTAGAAGATGATTATTGCTTAATGGGATCAAAGATGACTATGTACATGCATTTCACCTCTCTCCTCTCCTACTTTCCCAATCCAATTGTGAAAAGAGCACAAAGCATATGAACTTCAAATATAGCACATAGAATATACAAGTTATCCATATTTCTTCCATAAAGTTCTAGGTAAACCGTTTCATGATGGTGTTAATCAAGGATGACTAGGAGTATTGTTTCACATTCATGCATTCACTCTTATGTTTCAAATCACACCAAATGACCCACGTGGCTGTGGAAAAGGGAAAAATGAGCTAGGTTTGATGTTTCCTAGCTTAATGGGTATGAAAGTGGAAGAAAGCATTGCGGTAAGATTTTTGGAATGTTTTTACACACTCATCTTTTCTTTATTTGAATGCTCTTAAACATGAGCATCCTTTTATTTTGGTTTTGCTTTTCTTTTTCTTTTCCCTTTTTTTTTCTTGCCCTTGGTGTAAATAGGGCAAATGGTGTATAGAGTGAAGCGAGGGGATGGAGATATGGCCACCCCAAACTTTTGGAGGTGGCCAAGGCTGATTATGTGCACTAGGGCATCTTTTTATGAGGCAGAGGGGTATGAAGATGGTGGAAGAATAGTCAGATCAAAGAGGGGTCATTGGTATGATTCTCCACATAAGACCTCATGCATGAAAATTAATCCAATACTTCATCCTAATGAACAAGATGAAATTGATATATCAAAAAAGTGATTCCACAAACACTAAGCGTTCAAAGCTTGCTCAATTTCACAATTCAACCAAATCAATCACAATCATAAGAGAGGTGATGCACATGTAAAAAGTCAAACATTGATACCACTTAGCAATAATTCATGTCATTTCACTTGCATTTGTCAAAGGTCATCATTTTTACTCAAAACAGTAGAGATTGGGTCAAAACACACTTTTTAGATGAGAAATCTCAAATTTGGGTAAAATTGGCCAAAATGGTGCCAAGTTTCTGCCAATCACATCTAAACCTATATTATTGAACTTAAAATAGCAAACAAGCAAATCCTAGATAAAACATGCAAAAATTACCCAAAATCTACATGATGTGCAATTAATGGCAAGAAGAGCAAATTTTTTTGAAAATTACGCAAAAATGACAAGAAAGTAAACTACATGGCATGCAGGTGTGCAAAGAAATAAACTTCTAAACTAGATAGCAAAACAAATAAAAATGTGAAAAACACAAAAAAAAAGTAAATAGCAGGTGAGATACAAAATGAGTGAAAGTGGAACAAGGGCATACCGCCCTACCACCCCAAACTTTTGAATCATGTTGTCCTCAACATGACACTAAAGTCTAAGATGATACAGTAGATGATCACTGTGGCGGTAGTGGAGGTGCTCCTCCCTGCCTGTAATAGGCACCCCAATAGTTTGACTGTGGAGGCGAATAGTTATCCTGAAAAGTTGATAGAGAACTCCACCAGTCTTCACCCCACTGTGGGTTCCTCTAGGCCTGGGCATTCTAAAACTGGTAAGGATGGTTGACCTGGTAGTGCATCTACTGATGATCCAACCACATGGCATCCTACGTCGGTTGAATGCCCTCTTGTGCCCGTAGTATTCTGTCTTGCATCTCCTGAATGCCCTCCAGCTGTGCATGAATGGTGGCCATGTCGTATGCATTCACTGAGGGTTGTTGTGGCTCTGAAGCCCCTATCCTCTCTTCTCTTTGCCTCACTCATTGTTCCTCTCTTCCCTCCACTTCCCGTATCAGCTCAGCTTCCTATGAAGGCTCTCCTAGACCCCCTGTAAAAACCACCTCAGGGATGCTATCTCCTCTGGGGTTCTCCTCCTCATATTTCCTCAATTTTTCTAGAAAATCCTGCGTTAGTCCACATTGTGCCATGAGGGGTGGAGTATGGTAGGGAAGCTCTAAGGGGACTCCTGGGTATGGTGGGTTGACTTGGTAGATGATCTTCAGCTCTACAACTGTGATCATGGAAGAGCATGCCAAGTAATGTAAGTCAACCAACTTTCCTCCATCTGCCGTTATGCCGCCTGTCATGTCATGTCCTAAGGCAGTGTCTATGGATGTCACAATCCCTCCCATTACAAAAGGATTTGTTATCTTGGAAGGGATTGTTCTAAGATGCTCAATAAGTAAGGCCCCCAGGTTTATGTGCTTCTCCTTAGTCATCCAACCAAGAACAAAAAGATCATTCTTTGTGCAGCTGCCTTGGTTCTCGTACCTGCCAAAGATAGTGTTTTCTAACACCTTTTGAACATAGTGGAGGAATGGATTGTGGATAGCACTCGTCTTCAATTTCCCCACTATAAAGGTACTCTGGCCGGTGAAGTATTTCCACATAGCTGGATATATGGAATTAGAGTCAGTTTCTATCTTCATTTGTCTAGGAGGGTTGCCATCTCTCCACGTGGAGGAAAAATCTAATTTAGAAGCTTTGAGGTTATCTTCCACCTCTTGTCCCCAATCATAACTCTAATGGCATTGTCGCCCTCATCAGTTGTTTTCTCCAGCGTAGCAAAAAAATGTTGAGTCAGCTCGATGTAAGACTCTTGTTGCATCATAAAGATCTCAAACAATCCCATCTTCTCCATCAGGCCCTAGAAATAGGTGTAGAATCCCATAGCCTCCATTGTTGCTTGGCATGCATAACGAGTCACTAACACTTTGCGTGTCAAGCACTCTAGGTGTTTAGGCTCCTTTTCCCTACTGCTAGTGACCTCAGGCTGTGGCTGGGGCCGCTGCTGTGGTATCTCCTACTGCTCAACATCTGGCATGTTAGCATCTTCGTCATCATCTAGCACGAGCCGCCGACGTGGTTGTGGCTACAGCTTGGGCTGCGGCTGTGCTGCCAAAGAAATAGACAACCGTGCGGTTGAGATCGATGGCTGCACAACTGAAGCTAAAGGTCTCTCAGATGAGATAGAGGGTCGGGAAGCAGATGGTGGTGGCTGCAATGACGATGGTGTCCCCTCCTGTGGCTGTGCGGAGACATCCTCTGTGATAGGATCCACCATTTCATCCAAATTGGCCTCTGTCAACTAGGGGTGGTTGTTCCTTGGTTTCCTTTGGTAGGAGATGACACCCCTAGTCTATTCTACTGCCTTCCTTATGAACTTCTTTATTCTTGCTCGAAAATGGAGGTGAAATTGGCTAATTTTGGATTTCTCCGAAGAACGGTGTTGTTGGGGCGGAATGGAGAGAAAGTGGTGCGTTTGTGGATGGAAATTGGTGTAATTTGGATATTAAGGTAGTGGAAATGGTAGAGGAATGATTGGGAATGATTTGGGAGTGATTTGGTGAAGATTCAAGGGTTGTATAGGGTGGGAGGAATGAACAAGTGATTTTGAATTTCACAAAATTCCAACTTAAGTTGTTGGAATCGGGCTGTAGCACGGCCGTGTTGTGTGGCACGATCGTGGTGGCTTCAGGTACCACGGCCGTGTTGCCCTGGTTCTATACTTAGTTGATTTTCCCAAATTCTGATGATTTTTTTGTTGAAAGTGAGTGCACCACCACGGCCGTTCCATGTCACCACGGTCGTGGTGGGAACTGTAACTATAGTATGACACTTAAATCTTATTCAAACATCAAAGCTTTGATCTCGAGTTGATTTTCCATTGATTCCTTGTCAAAATTTCATCTATTTTTCTTCATTTCACTCTATTCTCACTTGCACATCTCAAAACTGCAAAAAAACTATCAAATACAAGTGTGTGTGTGTGTGTGTGCTTTCTTGGAAAATTTTAAAAACAAAGCAAACGTATCAAAAATGTAAGGTTGGGTCAAAAATTCCCAAACCTACGTGGGTTGCCTCCCACAAGTGTTGATTTTCTTACCTTCAGCTAGGCTTCTTGGTGATTATTCACTCATTCATCCATTTGGAATTCTTATGTGTCCATTCTTGCAAAACATGCATCTCTCATTTGCACTCAATCTATTTTCCTCATCCCTTTCATCACAATAATCATTTTCAATTTCTTCACCTTGGCGTCCTCTCAAATGCCCATTTGGACTTATGAAGTGATCATGTCCAATATCCCTATCTCAGACTTGTCGGGTTGGGGTTGTGTACATGTTGATGTTGATCTTCATGTCCATGAATGAGACTGTCATAGTGCCACTGTGCACATGAATGTCAGCATCAACTGTAGATAAGAACAACCTTCCCAAGATAATGGGAATCTTCCTATCCTACAGTTCCATATCAAGTACAATGAAATCTGCTGGGAACACCATGCCTTTCTCTTTATCTATCATCACCAAGACATCATCCACTCTACCCCTAGGCACTTTTATGGATCTATTCGCCAACTGGAGAGTGCAATGTGTTGGATTCAACTTGCCTAAGCCCAACTCAACATAGAAATTGTATGGCATCAAATCCACACTAGATCCCAAATCAAGTAAGGACCTGTCTATGCGATGTCCCCCTATGTAACCAGGTATAAGTGGGGCTCCTGGGTCCTTTCTCTTCACGGGAAGGGAATGTTGTATGATGGAGATCACTTGTTCAGTTAATCTCACCTTCTTTGGAATCCTCCCCATTGATCTTCTTTTCACAGTGCATAGGTTCTTGAGGAACTTGGCATACGATCGGATTTGCTTGATAGCTTCCAAAAGTGGAATGTTCGCCTTCACTTGGCGAAAAACCTCAAGAATATCAACATTATACTTTTGCCTCCTTTTCAATTCTGGCGGCTCATCTAGTGCTTCTACGAATGGATGATCACTAGTTTTTGCCATACTTGCATGAACACGAGGCTGAACACTAGGGATTGTAGGACCTGCAAAGGGGATATGTGGTAGATCACATGGAATCCCAAACTCAACATGCGGTATCACAACATCATCTTCAGCAATATCAATCACAGTATCACCACTTGGCTACCTTTGCTTCACTTTATCAACCTTTCTCTAACTTGTGGGCTGCTCAAGAGACTTTCCACTCCTTAAAATAGTTACAACACTACCTTGCTCATGGTAGAGAGGGGGAGCATGTTGTGGCTGTGGAGGTGACACTTGGGGTTAAAATTGAGGTTGAGAAGAGAATTGAGGGGGAGGAGAGAATTGGGGTTGGAAAGTGAAGTTTTGGGAAATTTGAGGTGAGGGAGGTGGTGGTGGAGTGTAAGGCTTGGAATATCCTTGGAAGGAGTGAATGGGATGTACTTGCATGGGGGTGGACTATAGAAAATGTGGGAAGAAGGCATAGGTCCACCTGCTTCATGGTGGCTCATGATGGATTTTGAAGACAATTTTTCTTCTTGGAGAGAGATTATGGAAGATAGTTGCTCTATTCTCTCTTCTAACCTTGCAACATCTCTTTGAACATCATCAAATACTTTCAATCTAGAGAGAACCTCTTCCTCAAACCTTGAGCTATATGTGGGACTTTGTGGTTCCTGGTAGCTATAGGAGTGAGGTGTCTTGTTTTCTTCCCCATAGAACTCAATAGCATTGACTGAATGACAAGGAGGTTTGGTCACTTGGTTTCTCATGAAGCTCACCATTTCACCAAACATTCTCATCAATTGTAGGCTTGAATCATCATGAGTTGGAGATGTCAAACCAAAAGATAGGTCACTGCCACTAACCATACTAGAAGCTTTTATCCTTGAACATTCTACCAAACTCTCAAACAAGGGCCATGTCTCTTCAGGTGGTTTAGCCATAAAAACTCCCCCACAAGAAGAATCCACTGTAGCTTGACTTGCATGAGATAGACCAGAGTAGAAGGACTGAACTAGGTGCCACAAAGGGAGCTCGTGATGTGGACATTCTCTCGACATATTTTGAAATCTCTCCCAAGCCTCGTGGAATCGCTCATTATCTATTTGACTAAAACTTGCTATGGCATGCCACATTTGTGTTATCTTTGCTATAGAGTATAATTTCCTTAAGAAATCATTTTTCATCTATCCCCAACTCATGATGTCCTTTCTTGAATCATACCACTCTTTGGCTTTGTCTTTGAGAGAGAAGGAGAACAAAGTCAACCTGATTGTATCATCACTTGTTGTCGGCATCCTGAACGTGGATCATACTTTGAGAAAGGAGTCCAGGTGCTTATAGGGGTTCTCACTCTCTGAGCCGTAGAAGATGGGAAGGAGCCCCAGAAGACCTGGAGGGATCGAGAATTGCTCCCCTGGCATCTGATCAACCCTGCTAGCAATTGGTGATTTATAGTTGCTAGGCATGAAGTAGTCTTGAAGTGGCTTGTGAAGTGCATTTTTGCCTTCCATCTTATTTCCTCCCAAATGGCTTGTCACATGCACAAAGCACAACCAAACAAAAGAAAGCAAGTTAGTAAATCAATATAAACAAAGAATGAAAAGAATAATGAATAAAGAATAACAATAATGAGGGCAGTAGGAAAAGTCAAAGCAAAACTAACTAGCTAGGCCGAGCGCCTCTAGTCCCCGACAATGACACCAGAAAGCTTGGTGCGCTCCCGCCAATGGTGTTACATGCTACTCAATTGCAGTTTTGAATAGATGCAACCCCGCGGACAGAAGCACACGGGTGGATTCACTTTCGATATTTATAAAACCTAACTCAACACCTACTCACACTAAAACAACTACACCCGCAAGCGCACAAGGTCGTGTGGTAGTATAGGTAAGCGATAAGTATAGGGTCGATCCACAGGGAAAAGAGGGGGCACTAGAGCTAGGTTTAGTTTCACTAGGTTCCTACTGTGGAGACTAGGGTTAAGGGTTTAAAGGTTGTTTTGATTGTTAAACTATTATGGACAAGCAAGCAACTAAAGGAAAGAATGAAATCTAAGTTAACCCTAGACTAGATTAAGGCTAAATAGGCAAGAAAAGATTAAGCTAGGCATGAAAAGACAAATTACACTAAGGCAAGCAAGAGAGAAGCAAAAGAGCAATTAAAGAGCTAAACTAACATGAACAAGGCAAGAACAAAGCAAGAAGCTAACTGAGCAAGGAACGAGCTAACTAAGCTAAGCAAGCACAAAACTAGGGTTTTAAGAAATAAAGAGAGATATGGGCTATTTAGGGGTATGAAATTATCACTTAAGATGGGGGGTGACACATGAACATTATGATTCCATTTAGATTATCCAAACCAAACAACAAGTTAGAGTCTAACGAATTAACCTAAGCTACTAACTGGCCATGGATATGCTAGGTTGTGTATAGGAGAACTAGTCCCTAACACCCCTACTACCCTTACGAGGCTCAATTGGGTTAGGGATTAGGTTCAATTCAATTAGAGTCTAATCAAGTCTAGGTTTCTAGATTAGGCATTCCTAGGGCAATTAGGGGTCGAGGGTAGTAATGGGGAGGTGAAATTAGGGTTTTGGACTCCAATTCCCCCACATTCTTGCCTTGAGAAGGCTCCATGCTAATTGCACTAGAATTATCCAATCTAGCTACTTAGATCTCTCACTTAGGTTTAGTGAGATTGATTAGGATGTAGGAAGATGGGAGGCAACCTAGGGATCCAAGAATTTGACCTAGGGGCAAATCCCAAAATTCACACATATAAGCAATTTGCCTAAATTCCTAGGTGATTTCACACACAAACCAACAAGAAATCCATGGAGAATGAGATAGAAATAGAATATAATAATTAAAAAATGGAATTACAATGTTTACATGTCATTTCCCCCCAACATGGTATCAAAGTAACATAATTTTCCCCAAACAGCCCACCCAAAGGGCCTAGCTACTCATATACATGGAAAATGCAAAAAGAAAGGAAGAAGAATGAGTAGAGGTGTGAAAAGCCATGATGATCTCAGTGAAGACTCCTCCTTCTCCACCTTCTAGCAGCTGTAGCTCGAGCTCCCTCCTCCAAGGTAGGTGAATGACATGGATGTATGGTGGAAATGGAAGGAAAGTAGGGTTTTGGTGGTGGAAATGGTAAAATGGAGGTGGAATGAGGTGGGAATGGGTGGAGGACAAAATGGGGAGGCTAGAGTGGATGTAGGGTAGATTCCTTCATGCCCCAACCACCACCTAGGTATATATAGGTGTGGGGGGAAGCACTAGGTCAAGTAGGGGAAAAATAGGTAAAGCAGTGAAAAATGGGTAGCTTTTGTGAGTAGCACGGCCGTGGTGGGTCACCACGGCCGTGGTGGGTAGAGGTGAGCATGGATGTGGTGGGTCACTATGGCCATGGTAGGTAGAGGTGAGCACGTCTGTGCTGGACGGGAATGGCTGTGTTACATAAAATGATCAAAAGTCATGTTGGTGGTCAGTTTTGGATTGAAAGTGGAACAACCGTGGTGGTCTGAGGTGGCACGGTCGTGCTGGGTGACACGGCCATGGTGGGCTAGGAAAAAGTGGGCGTGGTGTTGCGCCATGGTCGTTCTACTTTTGTGCAGCGTGGTCGTGCTGTGCAGAACGTCCGTGGTGGCTGTCTGCTTGACTTGGGGTTGAACCTATTGATTTATAAGTGACCTAGCATGGCCGCTCTGTGGTACCATGGCCGTGTTTTTTCCTGGATTAGCACTTTGACTCTATTCTTTGGATTTTCTTGGACATCTTTGCTTCAATGGGTCTTTGGTCACTAGGGGTAGGTTGAGGGAGCATTAGACTTTAATTTGGGCCTCTCCAAGGGTAGAGAAACCCTAAGATCACTCCTTCTCTCTTTTGCTTCCATCAAGAGTGATCCAAATGCCTGAAAAACATGCAAATAATGTCCATAAGTGTATTTTATACAAATAAGCATATTGGGAGGAATGACATGCAATCTAACAGGTATAGAAGTGATTGAGGAGAAATATAACACAATATTAAGCCCTAAAATAGGGCTGAATCAAGACCTATGTCAGATACTATGGTAATTAGAATACCTTACAGACAAACTATCTCATCAACATTATCTGTCTCAACTTGTTTGTTGTATACATCATCTTGATTGGAAGTAAGTGAGATGACTTGGTCAACTTATCAACTATCACCCAAATGGAATCATGACACTTGGTTTTCCTAAGAAGACCAACCACAAAGCCCACTGTAATATGATCCCATTTCCACTATGCTATTGGCAAAGGTTGTAATGTCCCTGTGGGATTTTTATGCTATGCTTTGACCTACTAACAAACTAGACACCTAGAAACAAACTCTGCTACACCACACTTTAAGCCTTCCACCAATATAGATCTTCTATATTGTGGTACATCTTTGTACTATAAGGATGCATCAGGTACATTGAGGAATGAGATTCCTCAAGTACCATCTTCCTCAAGCCCTCAGGATCTGAAACCATTGCTCTATTGTGAAAGCAAACTATACCATCCTCTAACTCATGAAAGACATCATACTTCTTGCTACCAAACTTTAACCTGATGTTTCGTATCAGGGTATCACTCTTCTATGTGTCTCTGATCTGTTGTATCAAGGTAGGCTTCACCTGCAACTATGCTAGCAACCTACCAACAAGGATACTTCCAACTGTATATTCATCTGGTGAAGTGACACTAACATGTCCCAAATGTGACACACCATAGAATCTAATTGTGCCTTGTCTGCAGACAATGATGAAGATGATTTTCTATTCAACGCATCAACCACCACATTTTGCCTTCCTTGTATGCTAGTCTATCGTGCAATCATAGTCCTTGATCAGCTCCATCCATCTTCTCTGTCTCATATTTAGCTCCTTCTTTGAGAAGACATACTTAAGGTTATTATGGTCTATGAAGATCTAACACTTCTCCCCATACAGATAGTGCCTCCAAATATTCAAGACATGGATCGGTACTACTAGCTCCAGATCACATGTTGGGTAGTTCTTCTCATGTTTCTTAAGTTGTCGCAAAGCAAAATAAATCACGTTCTTGTCATTTATCATCACACATCCCAAATCGTTCTTCAAAGCATCACAAAAAACGACATAACCTTTCCCTTGTTCTGGAAGAACTAACACCAGTGCACTGGTCAACTTCTCATTCGATAACTAGAAAGAACGCTGACACTTGTCATACCAGACAAAATGAACACTTTTCCTAGTCAACTTGGTTTAGGGTAGCACTATAGAATTGAAATTCTTAATGAATCTCCTGTAGTAACCTGTCAAACCTAGGAAACTTTTGAATTTAGTCAGTGTCTTGAGTTGTTCCCACTCCATCATTGATTGTACCTTCTTCGGGTCCACACAACTACCTTTAGTAGATATGATGTGACCAAGAAAAGATACCTTTGTCAGCCAGAACCCACACTTGTTGATCTTGGCATACATCATGTGTTGCCTAAAAAACGTCAATGACTGGAGTACGTGTTGCTCATTTTGTTGATTGTCCTTGGAGAATATCAAGATATCATCTATAAATACAACCACAAACTGATCCAGATATGGCCTGAACACCCTATTCATCAGGTCCATGAAAGTTGTCAGTGTTTTGGTTAACCCAAATGGCATAACCAAAAACTCATAATGACCATACCTTATCCTGAAAGATGTCTTAGGTATGTCATCCACCTTGATCCTCAACTAGTGGTAACCTAATCTCAAATCTATCTTGGAGAATATTGTAGAACCTATCAACTAATCAAATACATCATCTATCCTTTGCAACTGGTACTTGTTATTCATGGTGACCTTGTTTAATTGTCTGTAATATATGCAAAGACTCATAGAACCATCCTTCTTCACAAACAACACAGGGGCACCCCAAGGGGAAGTGCTTAATATGATGAAACCCTTCCCTAACAACTCCTATAATTGTTTCTTAAACTCTTATATCTCTATTGGTGCCATCTTGTAGGGTGACTACACTACGAGTTGTGTTCCAAGAACAAGATTGATCTCAAAATCAATCTCTCTAGGAGGGGGAACACCATGATAATCATCAGGAAGAAATCCTCAAACTCACACACTATAGGTACCTCTGGATACTAGGACCTCTCAGCTTGTTATCCACAAGATATACCAGGAAGGCCTCACATCCTTATCTCATCAACCTCTCTGCTATAATAGCCAACACCAAGCATGTAGGAAGAGTCTTCCTATCTCCTTGGAAGATCCAAGAAACATCTCCATCACAAAATGTTTCCACCATGAAACTATAGTCCAAAACAACCTTATACTTTTCTAAGGTATTCATCCCTAGGATCACATTGAATCCATGCATGTCAAGTGGCATAAGATCCACTTGAATTTTGTGTCCCAAGAAAGAAAGAACACAAGAGGGGCATACCTCCTGCAACTCCATGGAACCAACTAAAGGGATTCAAGCAAAAGGATATCAGATCTACTACACACGGGAAGATTATAACTACTTACCACCTCTTCAAAGATAAAATTTTATGTCACACATAGGTCAACCAAAATAGATTTGAAAGAAGAAGCAGATAAGTTAGAATTAAAAATTTCAATATAGCATGTCAAGACCTGTGGATTGGCCACTCCCTCTGGCTGACTCATATCATATAATCTAGTTGTCACCTATCGACATCCTTATCCTCTTCCATCTGGCCCAAAAGATCATGTCTGCGGTGCCTATCCCCATCCTCTACTACCACTGATGTACTACTATTGTTGTAAACCTCACTGACTATGCCTTAGTTTTTGTGTCACTTCCTCATCCTTCATAGGGCACACCCTCTTTGTATGCCCAACTTGCCCACACTTGTAATAGGTCACAGTATCGTACTGTAGCCTAGAAAGCCCTATCACTGACACAGATGTTGCACTATGTGCTCCTGCTGGTGGAAAACTGTGACCTCTCTTCTTACTCGGGGACCACTGTGACAGTACTCCTGATCTTGGCTTAGAGAAAGACAATCTTTGTTGCAACTATGGAGACGAGAACATTGGCTTCTTAAATCCACCAGATGACTACCACTGAAACTGAGCTGCCCTCTTCCTAGTGTTGGCTTCATGCTTCTCAATGCAGATCTCTCAATCCTCCTTACTAACTCCTTAAAAGTAGAGAACCTCTCTCTATTCTCCAATGTATATGTTGTTGTAGACAAATCTGAGCTCAAACCCTTCTCAAACCTGTGAATCCTCTCCTTCTTTATTGCATCCATATGAGGATAGAACCTCAGAAGCTCCATAAACTTTGCCTCATACTCATTGATGGTCATGGAACCATGACACAACTTCTCAAATTGCACTGTCTTCTCATCTAGGTACGTCTCAGGGAAGTAGCGGCCCACAAACTCCTACCAAAACTCTTCCCAACCTACATCAACTCCTGGTCTCTTCTCCTCTTCTGTGGCCCACCAATGGCCAACACTTCCCTTCAACAAGTAAATAATAAGCCTCACCTTGTCCTCTTCTGGGATGTTCAAGATCTTAAAATCCTTCTCAAGCTCCATTAACCACATGTCGGCATCAGCTGGATCTGTTGTACCCACGTACGCGATCTCTCCAACATGAACCAACCTCTCGAACGTCTTCCCATAATCTTGAGATTCCACATTAGGGACGATTGCCCTATCTTGAGGTACGGGTGCCCTATCTGCTAAATGTGTAATCATCACAATGAGTTGTCCAAACATGGACTGCAAAGATGGATTTGCCATGGTTTTAGGGTCAAACTAAGGCATCGTGGGCTGTTTTGGCCCCATCACTTACACTTTTCACCGCCACCTCCTGGCGTGACATAGCTATTCTCTACATGTTCTTTACATTCTACAAACATTTCTAAATGAACAGAAGCTATGATCAGATATGTTATATTACATAAGAATGTACACAAAACATGAGTCCTATGTCCCTATAGACTCAGTGAACTTGAAGCTCTGATACCAATTAAACTATGATGACCAGTCACGCTAAATGCGATTACTCAAAAATGAATACATGATCGATCAATAATCAACCATACACCAAAAAAGAGGGTAAATTAAAACTGATTTATATGTTACTATTATGTTCAGAAACATTTACATAAAGGTTAACTTGTATATAAGCACATAATATACCAGTTATTTACATGTATGTCTAGTGGACTCAGCCACAACATGTATACAAAAGCATTTGTTCCACATATTCATGCCATATACAAACATCAACATGCTTCCAAAAGCTCGAGTTGATGTACATATCATCTACAAAACACCCCTTGTTCGGACCAGAGAGTACTGGAATGACTCTAGGACACACTAACTACTAGCCAACCTTATGCTCCTACTTCTCTTCAGGATACTCTTCACCACCACCATGATCCTGACAACTTTGTTTATAACCACCTAAAAAGATTTGGTGACCCACGAGGTGAGACCAACTTCCCAACGAGAGATATAACTCTCAATAATGGTTATTAATTATAGCAAGTTATACAATTAAGAAGATTAAGCTAAATAGATAGAACAGATTAAACAGATGGGCATATCATCAGACACGATTAACAATGTATATAAAGGAACAGATAGAACTATCACTTACTATCAATTGACTTCTCTTATCGCATTATATAACCACTAGCAGTACAAGAAACAAGGAAAGATTTAACAAAAAAGGTGAAACTTGTTTAACCCAAAATAGATAAACTATAGGGTTGGATTATGTCTATTAAGCCTTGGGGAGTTTGAGGTATACCACTCAAATCCCAACTAACCACCGCTTGGTCACAATCAGTTCCATACAAGATCTAAGAGAGTCAGAATCCTAAGATCTCACCCCCTCAGTTAGTACGAGTCAACTGTAGTGTAATACCAGTCAAACTTCATGTAGTGACATATAATTCAAGATGCCAACAACCTAGTCTTCCCTTGGTATATAGGTCACAACACTAGTAACCAGGGAATATAAGAACCCTATCATTTGAGGTACAATTGCAACTTTCCTCAACACATCACAGATATGCATGTATAAACTGCTCTTAAACTGAGGCATGACCACATCCATCCTCCACACCTTGAAATCAAGATGACAAGGACACACAGTCACTTGCACCCCGCATACTCAACAGTATGTGCTCTAAGCCTCCCTTAGGAATACTTGTTTCTTCATCCAACAAGTTCTGACATTGAATGGTTCTACGGCACAGAGCACTACATGATTAGGATTTCAATTTATTAATTGATGTCAATTAAGTGTCTTTTACTACATCAATCAAGTTACATACATGTTATGTTGCAACTTCAAAAGATATAAAAGGTATGAAGTATAATTCTTATCACATCATCATTGGATACCAATCCATGTCACATCATGAAGAGGGTAACACCTCAATTAGGGTACAACACCATGTCCAAAGGTCATAAAACCATTCACATAATCCCCTACAAGAATATCATTATGTTTCCATGCCTTAACAAGGATAATCATCCATCACCATACTTGTGACATATATGTTCAACATTACATTGTATTTAAGAGCCAATGATATTCATGTAACAACATATTAGGGTTACAACAACAAAGAGAAAGAGAGAGAGAGAGTATTTACTCATCATACTAATCACACAAGCAAGCAAAGTATGATTAACCATCATCACCTATTATCATCAGGGTTAGGTTCGAAAAGATATGTTAAGTCAATGTTACATATCACCATTCAAGGATAAACCCTAATTCTTAATATTTCCATCTAATAATAAAACATAAGGTTAACCATCACCATCGATTTCATACACCCAAAATCATAACCCATACTCATAGGATCATAAAACCCATCGATCATAATCTAGGAAAACATAGCCACCACAATGATCAGAAATCCTCATTGACCACATAGGTTAGAAACCTCATTGACCGCTAGGGTTAGAGGACATAGAAACCACTAGGGTCATCTATCTTAGTGACCACTAGGGTTGTCTATCTCATTGACCACTAGGGTCAGATGTCTTAGATACCTCATAGGATAGGAAAACATTGGCGACCACTAGGGTTAGGGTCTTCATCGACCGCTAGAAATACAAGACTTGGTGACCAACCAAAGATCAAAATACATTAACCACTTATAGGTACAAAACTTGGCGACTACATAAGATACAAGAAACTCGTCCACCAACATGTTCAAATTCTTGGCGACCAACATGGGTTCAAACTTCATCGACCATCTTAGAAAACATATCTCGGTGACCACAAAGCATCACACACACATGTACAAAATATAGGGCTCACTATCCTTAAAAAATGTGCATCAAGTTTAGGGTTACATCAAGATGGATTGTATACTCAAGATCTATCATCTAATATCAACCCTAGGTAAAAGTATCATCTTTCTACTTGGAACAACATTTTAGGGCAAGATCATGTACATGCAAGATGAAAGTAAGAAATAATCATGGATAAATTTATATAACTCACCTTAGAGATGATGAAGAAACTTCAAATAGAAAGTTAGCTCAAGGATGGAAGGTAGAAAACCATAGCTTGAGCACTCCTCTTCAGTTAAGCTAACTCCTCCTCCAATAAGGAAGCAAAGCCTAGGTCAAGGAAGCAAGAAAGAGGTGTTCTTGAACCACTAGATTAACCTCCACCATGGATCCGACCAAGAAGAAGAGAGGGGAATGTAGGGAAACAAGGAAAATGAATAAAAAGAGGGATATCTCACTTATCTAGGCCAAGGAACCTAGCAAGGAACCACCAAACAAGCCCTACTAGGGTAGATCCAAACCCTAGGTGTACATGCAAGCTAAATTAGCCACCTTCTTCAACATCTCCTTCTTCTTCACCAAGTAAGAGGGACGAGCTCCAAGAATAAGGAAGAAGGGAGAGAGAGATAGGTGTGTAAAGAGCTTTCTTGCATGCAAGGAGGGAGGTATATATATGCCTTAGGGTGAGAGAGAAAGGAAAGAAGAGGTGTTTAGCCATGCATGCCATGTGTCCAAAGTTAAAGAATCTCACCCATGCAAGCATCTCACACATGAAACCAGGTCGAACACAATAAGAAAACTCATCGACCAATATAATTTGAAATCATACACCACATAGAAATTCTTAGCGACCATGCTGATAAAAAAACCTAGCGACCACATAGGATTCTTGGTGACCAAGATGAGTCAGAATTCTCATCGACTGCCAACCCTAGGAAAGTTGATGAACAAGAGAGTTCCAAACCTCATCGACCTCTAGACCTAGGTTTCTACATAAAACTTTGGCTACCATGAACATTAGGTGGCTCAACATCTAAGGTCAACCATGTGAGTTAGGGCATCCATGAGGGCAAACCCTAATCTTGACATATGGCTAGATGTCACCATCCAAACCAAGATGTAACAAGGTTCCCCTTGTTACCCAAAGCACAAATAACTCAAGCATGACATGAAAACATATGAGGCACAACAAGCATGTGACGAATCAGAAGAAAACCGTAGATAGGGGTAAATTGTAGAAAAGCTCAAAACAAGTGTATACTTGCATAACTTGTTCAAACAGTGTCCAAAGTGGACCAAACTTGAGACTTAAGATTGTCACATGATATCAAAGAACATATTAGGGTATAATCAAGATTTTAAGAATCCAGTTATGATAATCAATCATGTTCAACCATAAATCAAGGTCAGGGGTCTTACATTGCACTTATTGATCTATATCTGAAGTGGTTGTTGTTGTTGTTGTCATTTTGTCCTTGCAGTAACACCACATCTTCTCATTAGAGAATTTTATTGTCCTCAAGTATTATTAAAAGGATATAGGCCTCTACATCTTCCACATGGATGCAAAATATCTTGGTGTATGACCTTGGTTGCCAAGAGGAACACAAATATTGAGCGATTGACATGCTAGCATCTTTGCTCCCCTTGTCCTCCTATTTTGGGTTGTCATCCTTGGGATGTACTTTTTAGTCTCTCAAAGTAAGAACTCTTAGACAACTTGTTTCTTAATGTGCATGTATCCCTTTAGATGCCCGCTCCTTTATATAGTAGGGTCGTTGTAATGACCCCGCCTCCCAGTAACCCCCAATTAAGGGAGACCAGGAGGTCAGAGCCATTATCCCAATTAAAAGGATCAAAAGTTCAACAAATAATCAATAAAAATTATCAAATTCTACCAACTAAACTAAAAGGTTGTAATGAAATAAAACTTTGCATACCTTTTTTTCAAAACTTAGATGTCTACTGCTATCCACATTTGGAGTCTATTCTAACTAATCCTCCTTTGTACTTTAGTTCTTATTTAATTCCAAATATACCACTTTACTATTTGTCCTTTTCAATCCTACACCTAAAACGCCGAAAAACAAAACATCGGTCAGCATATCGAAATATGTCGGTACGTGGGGACAACCAAAATTTCACAAATATGCCTAACAAACTAATTATCACAACCAAGGTAATTAACAAGTCAATTTACATTTTCAATGTGTCAATCTCCACCGCTTTTGCCCTAATCCTGGAATACCCTCTTTAGGGTTTGACTTAAGGTCACCTTCTCAATCCCGAGATTGGTGCCTAGGGTCATATCTCATGGTGCCCTTTAGTCATGAAACATAGACCACCTTCTCATTCCCGAGCTTGGTGTCTGGGGTCACCTCTCATGGTGCCCATTGGTCTACCCTCCTGGGCCTGACCTGCATCATCCATCAGGGTGGCATGTAGGTGCAAGAATACACATGTATTTATAATTGTGATAATCAGTGACTTTATAATTTTGCAAGTATGAACATCCAACTGTTTAGGTTGCATTCAATGTGAGGAAACATTCGGAAAACCCTCGAGAAACTAATTCGATTAACCATAATTAACCACATACATGTCAAGATGACTTGAGTGTAGAAATAATTCAACCAAGCAAGGAACCAAGCAAGTACACACAAGTTGATCCTGAAATATGCATCCAATTATCCTATTATTAATAATGCCATCAAAATCTATTAAACCTAGCTCGCTTCCTAGGGTTTCTATTCCAATTTTAGGGTTTCCATTGCAATTAGGGTTTGACTTCATTATACTATTTTAAACCCTAATTATCTCATCAATTCTTCACAAAAGATATTAAGGTTATCTTTTAACAACACATAACCCTAATTTCAGATTAAAGGCACAATCAACCATCAATTAAGTCCATTATGCTCTTTATACTAAAGCTACCAAAATTATCCTTTTTATTCATGACAGGATAATTATGCTCATTTATCATCAATTCATAGTTCATTATGGTCTAATTCACATATGAACTCTATTTGTCATTAATTCTACCTTTATCCATTAGAAAACCCTAATTATTATATTAAGGGTGTTTATCCACAATTAGGAACTTTTATACTTGAAATAGCTTGGAATTATCATATCTCAACTTTATTCATGATTTTGAATAATTAAAACCGTTATGAATCACATTTACTAATATTAGGGTTTCAAGGTCCATTAAAGCATATTTATGTGCATGAACATCTAAATTAAACCAATTACGTGCAAAGTTCATACTTTTTATCTTAATGTATCTTTTTATAGTCAACAAGTTAATATCAACTTTATACATCCATTTAACCCTTCCCAAATCATTAATTACCAAAGACTTGGGTTTTGCATTAATTAAACCATTAAAGATAGCATATTTACATACTTTTTAAATTGCAATCTGAATCAGGCTTCAATTATATTTTTATTGCATTCCTCGTTTTCTCCTGATCAATTTTCATGTATTAAGTTCCTTCATTCGACCTTCCTACTAATTACTACAATTTTTGCAAGAAAAAGTATTTTCTAGATTTTCTTGTCAAAGAGGCTAATTACCTTTTCTTTTTGGAAAAATGAGGGATGTCAGATCAATGTCGGGGCCAGCAGATTGACTCGATCTCGTGGCTGAGGCCACCCGAATCCACTTTCTCTAATATGGGGGTGCACATGATCCTGGGTTGTGGATTCCTTCGCGAGCGCATCATGGACCCAGATCTAACGGCCCCCCTCTTTTCTTCTTCCTCACGCTGAAGCAAGCCCGCAGTCAACTTGGTGGTTGACTCTAAGGTTCTGGCCACCTGTGAGCATGCCAATCGCCTAGGGAGCTTCGCCTCCCTCTTTCGAACTCAACCACAACATCAATTGCTCACGAAAACCTTGCTACGATCACCTCCTACCCGCCGGACTCCGGTGAGGTTCTCTCAGACGATAGGGGTGCCGTTCAGGGTAGAGGACGGAATTGAGGGCACGAAAATGCTCCTCTCAGCTTTTCGTGGAACTTTGGGTAGCAAGAAATCACACTGGTACCCCCTTTCATCCTCCCCTATATATAGAGTCATCTGAGTAGTCCCGCGATTTGGGGACTTCTATTCTTGGTGATAAACCCACCCAGAAATCGGGTTAGTCCTTCTCAAAATGAACTCCTGAGGGTGATGGACTCATCCACACCTCAGGTTATGGCCTAAAACGTGAGCAATTTGGATTTAAAAATCCTGATCTCCCTTCCCCTCTTTCCTTCTATAAAACCAGGAGGATGATGCACAACTAGTGTTGGATCGTTGGTCCTATGGACCACGCGGGGTATCCAACGACTATCATCGCTCCCCTATTTCCAAATTCTTGAAAATGAAGGAAAAAGGGTTTTTAACAAGGAAACTTGGGAAAATTATATCTCTCTCCTCGTTAAATATTTTTCACTCAAATTTTAGAGGAAATTCTATCTTGGCATTATCTACTCGAGTACCAAATTTGAAACCCAAATTCCAAAGGAAAAGGGTGTTTCCTTCACATGCAAGTTATTCATTAATAAAACCAAATTAATTAATATTTCCTCTTTCTTTTTCCATTATCTTGGCATTGATTCTTTGGACCTCAAGGAACCCTAAAAGCACGAAATCCCATCTCAGGGAATATTCCTTTATCCTTTTCTTTTATCATTTCTTCCTCTCTTTATTATTCCTTTATTAAGATATTTCTTTTCAAGGATTTTTCTTAATCTTTCATTTCCTTTTTCCCTCTTTTCATATTTATTTTATTAGAAATCACATAGAAACGAAATTTATTTAATTGTGGTAATTACTTCCACTTTCTAGAGTTTTCTATGTATTTCTCTTTATCACTTTGTTTTATATCCATCAATGGATTAATCTAATAATAGGAATCACGAAATTCCTATCCAAAGGAATATTTGCAAGGAGACCCATCCTTTGAAGCAAAGCTTACAACCTTTTTAATTAAGCTCAAATTCACAAAATCATTATATTTCAATTATGAAAATACATGCAAAATTGAGGTTGTAACATCCTTCCCCTCTTATAGGAATTTTACCCTCAAAATTCCACCAGGCACACAAACAAACAGGATAAGCCTTTCTTATGTCTACCATGGCTCCCATGTGGTCTCACCCTTTCCATGGTGCTTCCCAAAAAACTTCATCATCTTGTATTCTTTCATCTGAGTTCTCTCTCACCTTGGTATATCGTACCCTCATAGGTGACTCAGGACATTTCAGCCTCTCAAAAGGTGAATAGGTTCAGGGCTCAACACATGGCTTGGGTACCTCACATAGTGCTCTAAATCAGACTCATAGAACACATTATACATCATGTTATCCTGAGGGGTAAGGCTAAACACAACCATCTCCACCCATCCATATCAAATGGACCCATATATCGGGAACTCAACTTCCTCAGTTGTAACTTAGAGGGGTCAGATTTTCACATCACATACTTTCCCACAGTGAACTGCATGTCAGTCTTCTTTGCATCAGCTCATGACTCATGTCGCCCCTGGGCTCTCTTTTAGCCATTGCACGATCAAAGTGACTTTATCTGCACACACTGTGGTCCTTTCTTGACCTTTGTGAGGTCCCTTCACCAACGTCATCTTAATGAAGTAGTGACCAACACAACCTCTCTTGTAGAGCTTCTCTACACCCCGAAACTGACTATGGTGGTTAACATCACATCTTATAGAAGACAAGAACTGCCTCTAAGTATCACCGTGAATGAGCACACATGCTCTCATCAGACCCTCTAGTCATGATCATACTAACCATTAGTTAGGGGTGATAAATTGTACTAACATTGAGCTCTTCATGTATCTACTTCCACCTCAGGTAAGTGAATCTTTAGGTTATACTTCAAGAACTTTTGAACTCGCATCATGGTGTAGTTGAACCATCTCATATGTAGTTCAACCAGATCTGTCCCTTAACAATATTATCTCTTTCTCATGCCATCTAGGTAAGGCAATCTACCATACCCATATTGTATCTTATCCCTCCTTGGTCTAGGGGAGACTTACCACAACATTCATAGTGGTGAATTCCCTCTCGGGGACTCTTCTGTATCATCTCATTGGGTTACTGGTGTTTGATGCACGTCGTTGTACATGCCAGTGTTCCGAAAAGCAGTAATTGGTGTACGGGCGGACAAGGTACCGAATAGAGTATATATGGTATGCGGGGGAATAATCAGGGGAATAATCGGTTTAAATTAGTTTCATATTTAAAAAAAACATTATTACATAAATTTATATATTGGCCCAATATAATTACATATATGAAGTGAACAACAATTGAGTATGTAACAAGAAGTAAAAAATCATTTAGAATTCTAACTACCTACCATCAAGATATATATAGATTTACATTTCCCAAAAGATACTCACGCAACTGAAGTGAAGACAATAAACAATAGACATCAAAGAAACGAACACAAGGACACTTTTGCTTATGTGAAACACTTGCACATGTAATAAGAGAAAGAGGCAACCAGATAACTAAAACTAATTAAACTGAAGTACAATTATAGTTTTTTGATGAACGACATCAAATAAAAGGCAATCAGACATATATAAACAAGTAATTAGATGTAGCAGTAATGTGGCAAATGGAAGAACAAAACATTAATAAAGTGGCAGTCAATTGGGTGCATATATGCAAATGAATAGAACAACATTCTAAATTATCATTTCATTTGTAATGTAAAAAAACTATAATTGAATGTGTAGTTGAAAGAATATAGCCAAGGGAAGAGGTTGAACAGTGTTAACTGGAATGAGCCAGGTGAGCGGAAAGCAAGAGACAGAACATTGGATGAGTAGAATGAGTAGAAGGACGAGTGTGAATAAATTAGAAGAGGACAAAAGTAGTCGGGAGGGGGACTATAATAAGTAAAAAGATAATTGGTGAAGTGGATGAGAAATCAGAGACCAAGAAAGGGGATGCGTACAACAAGCGATTAAATAATGAGAAATAAGAACGGTTGTATGTCAACAGAGGAGAAGGGAGAAGTCAGTAGAGCAATTAGAAGAGGAATAAGATGAATCGTGGTTTCTGATGGAGCTGGGGGAAGTAGAGAAAGTTTCTATTGGTGGTACAGACTGTGGCAATGGAAGAACAAGAAATAAATTTGGAAAAGAAATGAGTAGGCGAAAGGGGCAACAAAGCAGCAAAAACATTTAAGAAAAGAAGAGGAAGTAAACCAAAAAGGAAAAAGCAAAGCAAAGGGATGCGTACCTGGACTCGGAAGAATGGTCGTCACCAACAGTGAGGAAGCAACAACAATGGGTGGAGATTTGCCCGCAACTTCTTCTCCTATGGAGTGCTGGCCTCCGAAGAAGGCAAAGCCGCAAACGAGCTAACCACCTTCTTCCTTGATAGCCGATTGGAAGGGATGCTTTGGTAGCTGCAGGAAAGAGAGCCTCCTTGCGGCCTTCTTGCTGTCATGGGAGCCGTGAAGAGCCGCAGTAGCCATCGGGGGGGAGCGAGGGTCCTCGTCTTTTTCATTGGAGAGCGCTAGGGTTGCTGGTCAGGGCTGGAGTTATTGGGTCTGGAGTCAAGATAATGGGGTCGGGGTCGGGATCAGGGGTCCAAACGGGTTTTAATTTTTTTTGTAACGGGGCCTCTAATTAGAAAATCGGCGACTAATCGGTCGAACAATCGGATAATCGGCTGAATATTCGGGCCCAGTCTGATTAGAGCACCAATTTTCTATATACGGAGCGGTACCCTGTCCGAACTGAGTATTCGGCCGATTATTCGGCCGCTGGACCGATTTCCTGAACACTGGTACACACAACAATCACTAGGAAAAGTCCTAGAGTTTAACCTTCTAACCCGGTTGTCAACTTGTTGTGAACAACAAGTCAACTTAGTATAGATAGGTATCGATCCAAGAGACGGTGGAAGAGAAAAGTTGAAATCCAAATCCAATCACAAGAACAAAAAATAAATTATGATGAGAAGGTTGTTTAAAACTAAGAACAAAAAATAAAAGTGTTGAAATAAAGTTTAACTAATCAAGAAATAAAGATTTGGGGTCCGGAAGATCACCACCAAAACCACGTTCCTATTCAACTAATCAAATTCTAAACTCCAAGGATCAAATCAGTACCTTGTGTTTATATGTCCTTACGGACAAACTCACAAGGGTCAGACTTCCCGTGAACCTGTTGGTCCCGACGTTCACGGATCATTGTCCAACCGTACAACATGCCATTATCCACGGTCATATCAAAAAGCATGTGAATTCAAACCGGAGTTCAAACTCAAGGATCAGGTGGTCGCGTCACCAATGATTATAACAAGAATAAGATTAAATAGATGAAAAGATGATAATCGCAATTAAGGGACTATTGTTTCATTCTTACAGAGATCCACGATCATATCACTCCATAAGAATATATCAGATCATCCAAATAACCACAAAGAAACAGAGAGAAGACATTTGTTCGATGGAGGAATATAATTAATTATATTGAATAGAACCGGGCTAAGGGGGTACATCCATTCCCCAGAGAGATTTACTTAGACATAACAAGACCAGAAGAAATGCAAACTAAAATGAGATCCAACATTGTACAAGATGTGGTCTACAACTAAAAATTGGATGAAATAGAATGAAGAATGGAATCTTTTACAAGTGAAGAGTCCCTTCTTTTATAGGAGGGGAGGCGGTAGGCTGCCCTCAAAATAGGGGTAAAAAAGAAAGGGAGACCAATTTTTGAAGTTTCTGGATCTGGTCAAATCGAAAGTTGACTGTCATTAATTATCTTGACCATGCAACTCCCTTTAATGCAGATTCTCACAGAAGCGATTTCGAAAGTATTTCTCTCCCGCTAAAAGCACAAAATCGGTCCAAATAATAGGATTTTATTTTAGTAAATTAAATTCCCTTTCCAATGAATATTTGTGCACTCAATTTGAAGTTCGAATGCAAGAGTTATGTCACTTTTGGTGGAGGGTTTATATGAATTTTAGGACTGCTGCAAATTGTATAATTTTCCTACAAAACCCAAGAAAATAGAATTAAAACTTCAATTAAAGATAAAAATCTAAAATAAAATAATTAATTATGAAACTAAGAGAATAAATAACAAAATAATCCTAAACAAATATCAAAAATATATAAATAAAAGGGATAAATATACATTTATCAAAATACCCTAGACTTGAATCTTTGTTTGTCCTCAAACAATTAAAATTACAAATTATTCCAATTTATACTAACAACATGTCTATCCTCACCCTTATAACATCACTTTATTCCTTACCTCCAAATTTGGCCAGGCAACCCAATCTCCTAAAACCACAAAACACAAAATTCTATATTCCCTATTAAAAACAAATATCATATCTTGGTTCTAAATCAATATTTTGTAGAAAAACATGCTTCATCTTACTTTTGCTTTGACACTCTCATTTTTTATAAATGTATTTTTTTTGTGAGTTGTTGCACAAGAACAAGATGAAATTAGGTGGTGTGAAAACAAAGAAGGAAGTGATGAATTTTTTTTTATCCCTCCTCTATTCGACTTGCGATTTAAATTTGTGGAGTTGTGGCTACATTGGTCACAATTTTTTTAATGTGCACTTTTGGCATCTTTTGATGGTACGCCCCTTTGTGGGGTATGGAGTTTTTTATATGGGAAGCATGCCACCCCGGACTTGATTTTTGTCTGGTGGTGATTCTTTGCTTCTCTTTTTTTAGAAAGAAAATAAGGGGGAAACAAAAGGTGTCCTTGTGCTTATAACTTCATACATTTTTTTGAAAGTATCATTACATCAGAAAGAACATTCATGTCAATCACATTATATAAGATTCATATCAAGTTAATCAACAGTTTAAAAATAGAGAAAATTTGTGTTTGGTTTTGATTGATTCCATACGGCTTGCCAACTTTTCTAAGGAGTGATGCTATTTTGGGATCCTAGGTGACGGTGGTTTCAGACATGGCAATTTGTAACAATTTTTGTAAAAGATTTACTAAATTCAAAGGGGTACAATGATAAACATTTATTCATATTGGTCGACTAGATAAAGGCCATTTTGCAACAAAAGAAATAAAAACATGGCCGACTAGATAATGGCCATGAACAAAGTAACTATATGCAAAACAAAAAAAAGGTAAAAATAATGCAAGAATAAAAAAGATAAGGGGGTGGAATAGAAACATACCACCCACCTCCACCCTGGACTTAGATTGTTGCTCGTCCCGAGCAAAATCAAAACCCGAGATGGAGAGAAGAGAAGAGAGAGGATTTCCAGGTGGCCCAGGTAGCTCAAAAAATGTCCAGCTGAAGGGGATGTGTTTAAGGGCTGGGACCTTTATCTGAGGAGCTTCAGAATGTACCCTATGATAGGGTAATTGTAGAAGCTTAGTGGGGTGCTCATATTTTCTTTCACCTCGTATTCCCTCCAATAATATTCATAGATCTTCCTTCGATAGTAAGGGAAGTGTTGAAGATAGATGTATATAAGGGGAGGTTGACGGGTACCCGACCAGTAATGCCAGTAGAGCATGATGAACTGAGTCGGGTGGAGGATCTGGTTCAAGTTTTTCACCATCATGATGACCTTCATATGGGAGAATTGATGCTAATACAAAAAATTTAAAATCATTTACAAAAGTGTTTTGTTTCTCCTTAAAATTAATGCCATCAACATTGGGTTTGGTAAGTTTCATTGTTGATATAACAGATGTCTCTAATACTTTTGTACAAGGGTTCCCCAAGTATTTAGGAGGGATGATGATGTCTTCCTTGCAAACAACAGAAGGGGGTGTGCAGGCTTCTTCCAACAGTGGTATCTCCCCTTCTAGATCAGCCATGTGTGGGATGGAAATTGGCTGTGACGGCTTGGGAATCATCATAAAGGGGATTAGATGCTCATTATCCAAAATAGACTCAAAAGAAGGTATTGGTCTATGGTATCATTCAGATTTATGTTGAGGATTGGAGGAGTTTTTGGATCTTCAGAATGACTCTCCTGCTTTGACATTTCATATTCAAGTAATAGAGTCTCTAAAGGAAAGATAGGGATACCAACGTCCTCATCACACACAAAATATGGCTCCATGGTTTGTTCTATTTCTTCAGGATCTGACATATATGACACAAAATAAGGATCATCATCGTCATCGTCAGGAAGAACCATCTTGGGTTGCTCAAGCTCTATAGGGGGAGTTTGTGATTGATCCTCTAGAAAGGTAGCTAACAAGGATTGACTAGATTCAAGTTTTTCTTGTGCTTCTACTACCATCTTTTCTGGAGCCTTAAGTCTCTCTTCCAGTTCAAGATCAATTTGCATTTCACCATAGGATTTATACACCCCAAAATTTTGGTCATCCTCGCCACACTCCCCATAGTGTCCTTGGCCATAGTACTCCTCATATTGTTTTGGGTGGCATTGCTCCTCATAATAATCTCCAGAAGATGGTGGATTGTAATTTCCATTACGTCCATCTTGGTAGGAAGATTCAATATTATAAGGTGTCACCAATTCATGAGGAAACATATTTGAACAATCTATATTTTGGTTTTGGGCTTCTAGCAGGGCGGTTAAGAAGGCTTGGTTGGCTTTTAGTTTTGTTTCTCCTTCTACTGCTATCTTCTCTAAGGCCCTAAGTCTCTCTTCTTGTTGAGGATTACATTGGGTTTCATAAACATGTTCATAACCCCCAAGGTTTTGTTGGTTACACCCCACAAAATTTTGTTGATCATATCCCCCATTAGAATATGGATAGCAAGGTTCCCCATAATGGTTCTCAGAAAAATGTAGATTCACATTGTATCCACCAGGATGAAAGGGCTCACAATTAAAAGGGGTGCTATTATAATCATGGGGTAGAGTCGGACAGGCAAGAGATGCATGGTGGTAAAAACCACAATAATAACATTGTGGGGGATATTGGGATGTCCACTCCATTTAAAAAGAAAAGTTCCTAAAAGATAAGTCAATCAACGAATGAGAGAAGAAAGATTGCGAGATAAAAAATTAGTCAAAATTACAAACTGAACTAAAAATTATAAATCTAAGAAATTATGAAATTACAAAAATTACAAAAAAAAAAGTAACTAGAAAGCAGTACTGCTAGAATGGAAACTCAGCAGAAAGAGGAGATACACTTCCAGAATTGTGTTCGGAAGGCAAAAAGAAATTATAAAAATCTAAAAGAAATTATAAAAAAGACTGAAGTTATGAAAGTTAGAGAATATGAACAAGGATTATACAAGATATACAGACAACCATATCTAAAAAAAAACTGTGTCATTCCCCGGCAACGGTGCCAAATTGATGCGCGTCATTGTACATGCAACAATCACTAGGAAAAGTCCTAGAGTTTAACCTTCTAACCCGGTTGTCAACTTGTTGTGAACAACAAGTCAACTTAGTATAGATAGGTATCGATCCAAGGTACGGTGGAAGAGAAACGTCGAAATCCAAATCCAATCGCAAGAATAAGAAACAAATTCTGATGAGAAGGTTGTTTAAAACTAAGAACAAAAAATAAAAGTGCTGAAATAAAGTTTAACTAATCAAGAAATAAAGATCTGGGGTCCGGAAGATCACCACCAAAACTATGTTCCTATTCAACTAATCAAATTCTAAACTCCAAGGATCAAATCAGGACCTTGTGTTTACATATCCTTACGGACAAACTCACAAGGGTCAGACTTCCCGTGAACCCGTTGGTCCCGGCGTTCACGGATCATTGCCCAACCGTCCAACATGTCATTATCCACGGTCATATAAAAAAGCATGTGAATTCAAACCGGCGTTCAAACCCAAGGTTCAGGTGGTCGCGTCACCAAGGATTATAACAAGAATAAGATTAAATAGACGAAAAGATGATAATCACAATTAAGGGACTATTGTTTCATTCTTATAGAGATCCACTGTCATATCACTCCATAAGAATATATCAGATCATCCAAATAACCACAAAGAAACAGAGAGAAGACATTTGTTCGATGGAGGAATATAATTGATTATATTGAATAGAATCGAGCTAAGGGGCTACTTCCATTCCCCAGAGAGATTTACTTAGACATAACAAGACCAGAAGAAATGCAAACTAAAATGAGATCCAACATTATACAAGATGTGGTCTACAACTAAAAATTGGATGAAATAGAATGAAGAATGGAATCTTTTACAAGTGAAGAGTCCCTCCCTTTATAGGAGGGGAGGGGGTAGGCTGCCCTCAAAAGAGGGGGAAAAAATAGAGGGAGACCAATTTTTGAATTTTCTGGATCTGGTGAAATTGAAAGTTGATTGTCTTTAATTATCTTGACCATGTAACTCTCTTTAATGCAGATTCTCGTAGCAGCGATTTCAAACGTATTTATCTCCCGTTAAAAGCATAAAAGAGGTACAAATAATTGGATTTTATTTTAGGAAATTAAATTCCCTTTCCAATAAATATTTGTGCACTCAATTTGGAGTTCGAATGCAAGAGTTATGTCACTTTTGGTGGAGGGTATATATGAATTTCAGGACTGCTGCAAATTGTATAATTTTCCTACAAAACCCAAGAAAATAGAATTAAAACTCCAATTAAAGATAAAATCTAAAAAAATATTAATTATGAAACTAAGAGAATAAATAACAAAATAATCCTAAACAAATATAAAAAATATATAAATAAAAGGGATAAATATATATTTATCAGTGTTCTCTCTTCAACTCCTGACTTGCATGGCAACAAGCCACGTGCAACTTCATCTTAAGCATCTCAAGTACTACCGTCACTTACTATCTTCATAGTACGGTGTATGGCAATCTTGAAATCATGATTTCCTATATGGTCATGATTATTCAAGATCGATTCCTCAGAAATCCTAAACCACTCTAATTAGGGTTTTATCACCTTCTTTTCAAAGAAGTGTATCTGGGGTCCTACCACCATCCTTTCATTGCATCAAGGCCTAGGCCAGCCAAACAACTACTAACTCGATCAACATATCTCATCACATCTGAATGTTAACCAAACTTATCTCCTTTCTAAACTTAGGGTTAGCCTAACAACCTCTTCTGGCCTCTAGCTAGTCTAGACAACTATATTTCAACCAGAGCAGCCATTACCGCTTCACATCCTTAAGTATTAGGTAATTTTGAATACATACACCTCCATGTATTCCACTTATCATCTCATATCAACTCTAATTCTATCTTCATCAAGAAACTCTGAGCTCATCCTCATGGTGATCAAACTCAACCTTGCATAACTTGCAAATTCCACATAGCTCCTACTAAAAACATCCTCACACGATGACTACCTTAATACTCTTGGTGTTTGTAAACCATCCATGTATCATTCACTTTACCAGGGTATGTTATCATCTCTGTCCTCATACCTCATAACAATGTTCCAAATCACATCATCCTTATCCTTGATGTATGGCATGCGTACTGTCCTATCTCTCACTCCCATAATAAGAGTAAATAAACATTTGGTTGTAGTCTAAATACAGAGTTCTTCCTATTCCAAGAGTAGAGATGGTACATCCCACCTTGCCGGTACACCTTCAAATCTAAGTTGAAACATGCAACAAACATCTTGATATCAAAGTTACTTCCATGTAGAACTGGTCTCTAATCTACTTGGGTCCACATACAATCCTTCGTTATCTCCTCTAGGTCTGTAGGGTGTCGACACTTTTGGGGTTATCCGTTTTCCCTTATGCATCCAGAGAGTGCCCTACTCATCTGCCCTTAAGGTCCCATGAGTTCATGAAGGTGATCAATCTCCTAACCCATGGTCCTCAGACAATGATAGATGTTTCCTCCTGACCCTATGGTCATGTGCAACTAGGAAATTAGGCAACTCCTACTTCCATCGACCTTATCCCTACCTGGCCTTAGGATAGACTTAAGATTCTATTATAGCACATGTCCAACTTAGAACCTTACCCAAGCCTTCATCATCTCTCTCTCTACATTCATGGGCCAACTTTCATCCTTTCATAGGGGTCATGGCAACCTGCCGACCTTGGTCAGGCCCCATACCAGTTACCTCCATGGTAACACATCCACATGCACTTAGAGATGGTTATCTATGGGTCTACAGGTTCATTCTCATACCATGTACTTTTCACTTATCTTCTCAAGATCCTATGAGACCTCTTTAGGTTTCCTCAAAACCCACAAACTAGTATACACCCTACCAAAGGGTCCCTCTCCCAGGATGGGAGGAAACTACAAATCTTGACAACAAGGTCACAAATATCACTAGGGTTTATATTCACATGAGCATGCTTAATCCAGAAGCTACTAAGGCACGAGCAGACCACCTACTAAACCATGCTAGGTCATACTTGTTCTCTTTCCTCAACGCTGGATTAAGATCATACCTTCCCATGTCATCAACTTAGTTGTGAGGGGTTCATCATACCTTAACTTAAGGAGTTTCCTTTTCCTATAAACATGAGGAGTACCATGCTCGAATCTATAGAAACTCAAACCTCATCATGAGCATCAGGTACACAACTTCCCCTCTTAGGTCTAGGAACTCTAAGTGCACTTTTGGGTGTCCAACTGCATGCTCAACCTCTTAACCACAAATCAAATATGTCCAAGGTATGTCATGCACTCCCATGTTCCTTTTATTTGAGCAACACCTCAGAGTTGAGTCCTCTTCAAGGACAACCTCACAACCTTCTACTAAGCCTCTCCATGGTCTAAGGAACTCTTTTTCCCATCTCAGAAAGTAAACATCTACACCATAGGCACATAGGTACCAGAAGCCTCATCCTCTCTCTAAGGTTTGGTTCCTCTAAAGGCAACCAAGATATCATCATCCTCCAGGGGTCATGCATGAGGCAACCACAACCATCCCCTTAGGTCGCATCATCCTCTACTCCCCACTGTTCCTCATATCTCGGAGTCTAAGCTTCCAACCTTCTTGCTTGGGTCATGCTCTTTCTCTCTAGAGCTACTCCACAACCAACCTTATTACTAAAGGTCATCTCTCCATGAAGGTGGATCAAGATCACTAGCTTACCCCTACCTTGGTGAAGCCTATGCTCAAACTTATGTTTGCTCAAGATTATCCATATCTCTTTATGCTTATCTCATAAGCTATCTAACATACTTTCCTAGCCAGGGTTTTGACCTACTACCTGTACTACTGACGTACTCTGGGTGCATGCTATGCCATGCTCATATAAGCTCATGGGGTTTTCATAGGTCCTTCACTAACCTCATCATTGAAGGAGCTATCCTTCACTCTAACCTGCATGACCCTTCCTAGGGTTGGGTCACCAAGGGTACTAGGTCAACCAACCTCTCATGGCTCATATGGGAATCCAAAGGCATGTCCACCCCCACACCAGATCCACCATGACATCTAACTCATCATGACATCTCTCTCTCTAATCCTCACTTAGGGTTAGGGTTAGCATCATCCTCATAGGATGTGCCAGGTCTCTACTTATAATGGAGATCTCTTCCTCCATGACCAACTTTCTCCACTCAACCTCCTGACAAGGAGGTCTAGCCTCAAGTCTCTCCTGAGGGCATGATATCTTATGTCATACGACCTAAGCATGTATCTATTCTTTATTTTACGATTAAACTGTTAAGCTTATGTCCATGACATCTTATTTACATGCTTTTCATTAATTTGGTGGAGGATTCCTTAAACCTTATCAACCTTACCCATACCTCAGGAGGGTGAGGAAAAGAGAGAAAACCCTAATCCTTAAGTTCCTTAACAACATTTGAGTTGAGAAGGGACGAACAAGATGAGAGAGTCCTAAAGGTATCTTATTTCAATTCAAATCCTGCGACATTGGCCAGACAGTCACACTAATCTGGGAGTCCTCATATTCCCACTAGCGGTGTGGAGGAAAATCTTGCCAGCCCCCAGACGTGATCCTTTTCTAGACACCTCTACCTTTTGTAAAATCCTCTAATAACTCCCTTGGGTTCTACGGAGTTTGTAAAATTTAATAATTATTAAAGATTAAATAAGGAACCTATGCTCTGATACCAAATGTAACGACCCTGCCTCCCAGTAACCCCCAATTAAGGGAGACCAGGAGGTCAGAGCCATTATCCCAATTAACAAGATCAAAGGTTCGACAAATAATCAATAACAATTATCAAATTCTACCAACTAAACTGAAAGGCTATAATGAAATAAAACTTTGCATACCTTTTATTCAAAACTTGGATGTCTACTGCTATCCACATATGGAGTCTATCCTAACTAATCTTCCTTTGTACTTTAGTTCTTATTTAATTCCACATATGCCACTTTACTATTTGTCCTTTTCAATCTTGCACCTAAAACACCGACAAACAAAACGTCGGTCAACATATCGAAATATGTCGGTATGTGGGGACAACCAAAATTTCACAAATATGGCTAACAAACTAATTATCACAACCAAGGTAATTAACAAGTCAATTTCCATTTTCAATGTGTCAATCTCCACCGCTTTTTCCCTAACCCTGGAATACCCTCTTTAGGGTTTGACTTAAGGCCACCTTCTCAATCCCGAGCTTGGTGCCTAGGGTCACCTCTCATGGAACCCTTTTGTCATGCAACATAGATCACCTTCTCATTCTCGAGCTTGGTGTCTGGGGTCACCTCTCATGGTGCCCATTGGTCTACCCTCCTGGTCCTCACCTTGCATCATCCATCAGGGTGGCATGTAGGTGTGAGAATACACATGTATTTATAATTGTGATAATCATAGTGACATTATAATTTTGCAAGTATGAACATCCAACTGTTTAGGTTGCATTCAATGCGAGGAAACATGCGGAAAACCCTTAAGAAACTAATACGATTAACCATAAGTAACCACATACCTGTCAAGATGACTTGAGTGTAGAAATAATTCAACCAAGCAAGGAACAAAGCAAGCACACACAAGTTGATCCTGAAATATGCATCCAATTATCCTTATTATTAATCATGCCATTAAGATCTATTAAACCTAGCTCGCTTCCTAGGGTTTCCATTCCAATTTCAGTGTTTCCATTACTATTAGGGTTTCACTTCATTATACTATTTTAAACCCTAATTATCTCATCAATTCTTCACAAAAGATATTAAGGTTATCTTTTAACAACAGATAACCCTAATTTCATATTAAAGGAACAATCAGCCATCAATTAAGTCCATTATGCTCTTTATACTAAAACTACCAAAATTATCCTTTTAATTCATGACATGATCATTATGCTCATTTATCATCAATATATAGTTCATTATGGTCTAATTCACATATGAACTCTATTTGCCATTAATTCTACCTTTATGCATTAGAAAACCCTAATTACTATATTAGGGGTGTTTATCTACAATTAGGAACTTTTATACTTGCAATAGCTTGGAATTATCATATCACAACTTTATTCATGATTTTGAATAATTAAAATGATTATGAATCACATTTACTAATATTAGGGTTTCAAGGCCCATTAAAGCATATTTATGTGCATGAACTTCTAAATTAAACCAACTACGTGCAAAGTTCATCCTTTTTTATCTTAATGTATCTTTTTATAGTCAATAGGTTAATATCAACTTTATACATCCATTTAACCCTTGCCAAATCATTAATCACCAAAGATTTGGGTTTTTCATTAATTGAACCATTAAAGATATCATATTTACATACTTTTTGAATTACAATCTGAATCAGGCTTAAATTATATTTTTATTGCATTCCTCGTTTTCTCTTGATCAATTTTTATGTATTAAGTTCCTTCATCCGACCTTCCTACTAATTACTACAATTTTTGCAAGAAAAAGTATTTTCTAGATTTCTAGTCAAAGAGGCTAATTACCTTTTCTTTTTGGAAAAATGAGGGACGTTGGATCAATGTTGAGGTCAACGGATTAACCTGATCTCACGGCTGAGGCCGCCCACATCCACTTTCTCTGATTTGGGGGTGCACATGATCTTGGGCCGTGGATTCCTTCGTGAGAGTATCATGGACCCGGATCTAACGGCCCCCCTCTTTTCTTCTTCCTTGCGTTGAAGCAAGCAGTAAGCCCACAGTCAACTCGGTGGTTGACTCTGAGGTTCTAGCCACCTGTGAGCACGCCGATCGCCTAGGGAGATTCACCTCCCTCTTCTGAACTCAACCACAACATGAATTACTCACGAAAACCTTGCTGCGATCACCTCCTACTCGCCAGACTCTGACGAGGTTCTCTCAGACGACAGGGGTGTCGTTCAGTGTAGAGGATGGAATTGAGGACACGGAAATGCTCCTCTCGGCTTGCCACGGAGCTTAGGGTAGAAAGAAAGAACGCTGGTACCCGCTTTCATCCTCCCCTATATATAGAGTCATCTGAGTAGTCACGTGATTTGGGGACTTCTGTTCTAGTCAACGAACCCACCCAGAAATCGGGTTAGTCCTTCTCAGAATGAACTCCTGAGGGTGATGGACTCATCCACGCCTCAGGTTATGGACTAAAATGTGAGCAATTTGGATTTAAAAATCCCGATCTCCCCTCCCCTCTTTCCTTCTGTGAAACCAAGAGGACGATGCACAACTAACGTTGGATCACTGGTCCTCTGGACCACACGGGGTATCCAACGGCTATCATCGCTCCCCTATTTCCAAATTCTTAAAAATAAAGGAAAAAGGGTTTTTAACAAGGAAACTTGGGAAAATCATATCTCTCTCTTAGTTTAATATTGTTCACTCAAATTTTAGAGGAAATTCTACCTTGGCATTATCTACTTGAGTACCAAATTTGAAACCCAAATTCCAAAGGAAAAGGGTGTTTCCTTCACATGCAAGTTATTCATTAATAAAACCAAATTAATTGATATTTCCTCTTTCTTTTTCCATTATCTTGGCATCTTGGATTCCTTGGACCTCAAGGAACCATAAAGGCACAAAATCCCATCTTAGGGAATATTCCTTTATCCTTTTCTTTTATCCTTTCTCCCTTTCATTCTTATTCCTTTATTAAGATCTTTCTTTTCAAGGATTTCTCTTAATCTTTCATTTCCTTTTTCCCTCTTTTCATATTTATTTTATTAGAAATCACATAGAAACGAAATTTATTTAATTGTGGTCATTACTTCCACTTTCTAGAGTTTTATATGTATTTCTCTTTATCACTTTGCTTTATATCCATCAATGGATTAATCTAATAATAGGAATCACGAAATTCCTATCCAAAGGAATATTTGCAAGGAGACTCATACTTTGAAGCAAAGCTTACAACCTTTTTAATTAAGCTCAAATTCACAAAATCATTATATTTCAATTATGAAAATACATGCAAAATTGAGGTTGTAACAGTCGTAGCCTTTGATTTTCAAATATCCAATCTTGTTCCTCGTCACAACTCAAAATAGAATCAAACTAGGAAAACTTGAATATATTTCCCAATCCACCAATTGTTTATCTAATTGACTGGTCGGGTCACTGAATTGACTGTTCGGTACAACCAATTGACTAATTGGTGAGTCATGGTCAATCTAATTGACCAGTTTGATTCCATATCAAACAAGTCTCTATTTTCTTTAGTTTTTTAGCCTTGTGACCAATCGATGAATTGGGTTATCCAGTCAACTAATTGTCTAGTTTCACAAATGGTAACCAATAGATCATATGACAACATATTGATCAATTGATCTAATCCATGTAGTCAAATGATTGGCTTACCAGTTGGGTAAATCAACATTTACAAAATTCTAAGCAATCCTAATCATGCATATGATTTTGAACTTCAATTTCCTTAAGCATAGGTATGTGTGTGGCACCATAGGTTCTACATTATTTTGGTGGTGAATTTAGATAACTCACAAGAAAAGAGTGGTATCTAGAAACACAACATCATTTTTACCTAAGTAATTAGAATAGTTTGAGAACAAACTAACATGTAAGTGATCAATGTTACCAAGACTATATGATCCTTTATCACATATATACAGATTGAACCTAAGGTATGGACTAGTCATCCTCTTAATATTCAATGTTTGTTTCTTAAATTAGAGTAGAATATTGAGATAGTGTGAGAACAATATCATATATTGAATAACATGAGTGTGTTCATGCATTTCATAATTCCACTTATCAAGTGGCCAAAGATATCACTCAAACAGGAGTGACAAATTCCATATACAACACTCACAATAATCCATAAGTATCACAGTGTTCCCATTAATTTATTTTATGGAAACCCTTATTCAAATTCATATTGGGTAGTCTTAATGTGCATAGAATAACATGTGATCAGTGTAGCAACTTCAAGTTTATGCATTACAGTCAGTCACCTCTATCACATTGATGCATGACTTTGACTGCCATGACATGGCTTCATATATCATTCTAAAAGTGGGTCTAATAGTGAAAAAAAGATCTCTAACAAGCATCCTTAAACCTAAATTGGTATCCAATATCATGACTAGAGATATGTAATCATAATTTTTCATAGAAATTAGTCTATGTATTATATTTGTCTTGTAATATCCATAATCATAATCGACCATGGATTTAACAAGAATGAATACTATTGAGTATATATATAATGCCAGGTTCAGGTCCTAAACCCAAATCATATGTCATTGAGTCAAAACATTCTTAGGACATCATTAAATTTATTCATTATCTCAATATTGAAACAAATATAATAATTGACCTTGCGTTCTATTAATCATCAGATCATATATAATGAATCCCTATTACAATCATCGCATGATGGATCATCTAAAATACAACCAACATAAATTTTCTTTGAAACCATATTCTTTTTTATGGTTATTTTTCAAATCAACTATTGTATGATAACTCAATAATATCTATACAACTACACAATAATACATGATATGTGGATGAGTGTTTTACAAGTGGCTCAAGTTTACCTTAGTGATATCATCCAATTTGTTGATTTTTGAGTGTCTATTTTACCCCCACATTATCGAATTAATGATGATTTATTCCAATAAATCCATTTGTTTTGGCACTTTGAATTAACTATCCTAACTTCCTTTCCTTACCCATGTTGCATATAAAATCACAAGAGATGGAGCCTAGAAAGCTCGGCGACTGATTGTCCTACACTATCAACGCACGATGAACTCTCAGTCTCAACAATTATTGGGACTCTACATCATCACAATTGTTGGGACTCTACATCATCAGTGACCGTTGGGACCCTACATCATTGGCGACCATTGAGCCTAGGAAGTTCAGTGACTATTGAACTTGCCTCTCAACGATCGTTGAGCCTACATTTTTCACACCTGACTAGCACATTGGTTTTTGAGCCTGCATAACCAACACCCGACGAGACTCTACATCTTTAGTGACTGACAAGATCATGCCCAACGGGATGTCTACTCTATAGCCCAGACCTATATATAGCCAACCACCTCAGTCATGGAAGGGGGTCATGACATTTGGAGGAGGACGAAGTGTTGCCACACTTCATAGCCCCCTTGCCATAAGTTCCATCAGTTCGCGTTCCTCCATTGGTTTGAGATCTTTGAGGATGAGAGTTTGAAGGGGATAACATGCCTCTACCATCACCAAGAACTTCACGGGCTTTGTCTTTGAGAGAAGGAGCAACCACCTTCAACCCTAGCACCTAATTCAGATTGGAAGAAGGTTTCCATTGATCTTGACCACCTATGGTCATTGTTGATGTATCCCCCTTCTTCTTCTCTAAATCTATTCATATTCCTTCATCTCTTTCATCCATTTCGTCTGCCATCCCCATGTCTCATTATACTTGTAAATCTGTAAAGTTATTGACCACCATGAGTGGTTGAACATATAACTTGTGTTGAGAGTAGCCACTAAGACTCTGCCAACATGTACAGACTTATATCCATTAAATATATTCTCTTATAAATGTTTATATTTATACTCTTGGTCTTAATGCTTCACTTTTATGTGTATTTACCATCTTGTGTAGTTTGAATGCTAGTACCTTGAAAGAGTAGTACTAACCAAGTAACCATATCTAAGTGTTATGGAGTTACATGAACACATGAGAATGATGGAATGTTGAAGCTAATAATCATATGGTTTTATTGTGATTGTTTGTTTTCCATCTTGAGAGAGATACAACCTTATAATCTAGATCTATCCTAAGCTTGAGAGTAGAGGGAATAAACATTTATGCTGATTGCTTGTAAAGTTGCTAATGGCATACAATAGGTGTGAGTATTGCATGTTGGTGAGAGATCTTGGATGGTGAAACCCAATCCAAGTTTTCCCATCCATTTTTGATATCTTATATTTTGGCTTTCTTGATCTTTTATTTTACTTATTGGTTTGTTTTATTTCTTTGCTTTCTTGTTTGTTGAAGAACCACCATTCCATAAGGAAGACCAAACTTCATCTTACTCTTTGGTTGGTGTAACTAAGACAAGGATCACCATTCTAAACACATATCACCCTTGTCCTAGTAGATTGACCCTAATCTACTACATCAGACCTCATATCATAGTTGTGGGGGGGGGGGGCTAAGTGTCAGGATATAAATTTAAACGTCCAATTACTATAGATATGCTCCTTTTGGACATGTGATTTAGGCCGGCCAACTAGTCTATCTAAATTAGAGTTTGGCTATTGTTTTGATTGTTTATCATAAGTTATATTTTCTATTGGTTGGTTTAAGATGTGAGTATAACCTAATTTAGGGTTAGTTTGTCACTAATTTAAAGGTAAGGTTCCTTACATGGGGTTTTTTCCATATGCGATTAGCTTTATAGAAGTTGGACAGATCTTGACATGGTTAGAGTTAAAGGTGGGTTGAATTGTCCCAAAGGTCAACCTACATATTTTTCTACAAATGTTGGTGTTAAGAAAATATACTAAATAATTTGTGAGTAATATGAGTCCATGGGTTAGGCTAACTTCTCATAGGGTTAGACAATCTCTTTGGTTTTTGGTATCCGAGTTATAAACTCTGGTGAGGTAGGGTTCACTTTTGAGATGTCACCCCACCACAAGAAGTTTTATATGCTCATCTCCATTCTCTCAAGCACTAGATTTGGGATTTCCCCTTATTGTTCCAATAATATGAGTTATCTCTCAACTACAAAAATGATAAGGGTTGACATCCATGCCATTGAAGTCTTGGTTGTAGGCCACCCGTCATAGTGTGTCGCCCGAGAGGGTGGCGTCCCGACACGACCGTATCGGGCAAGGGAGCTTTGGTCAGTACGTCTGCCCGTCATGGCCTATCGCCCGACGGGGAGTGCCGCCCGACACGGGCGTATCGGGTAGAGCCCCAACCGGTATCGGGCTAGAGAGCTCTTAGGGATCTACTGCTGCATGTCACTCTTCTACATCAAGGAGGAGATACTTATCTTTCTTTTTCAGTCATTTACTTTCTTTACTTACACAATGTAACCAAACCTCTTTTATATAATGACTATGCTAATGGAATTAGAGAAGTTTTAAATATCTGTTGCTTTATGTTTGGTTCCTTTTGTTGGATGGTTACTTTGTTTAGCATCCGAACTCTAGCTTGCATGCTTGGATCATGTTTTGACTAGCTATCAAATCGTGTTTCCCACTGCAGCAGCCTCGAGAGAGGTGTTGTAGCTCTAGTGTTTGGTCCGATCAGGGAGTACGAGAGTACCCAGGATCGGAGTTGCTTCAATTTTCTTTCCACTCTAACCCAAGGTCCAGCAACCTCGAGAGAGGTGTTGGTGCTTAGTTAGAGGTACCCACTTCGAGAGAAGGGGTACTGGATGTTCCTGCTGCCGCTTGTTTTACCAAAGTTTCCTCCTTCGTTCCTTACCGAAGCAATAGTTTTATCTCCTTTGGTTCTGTTGTGCAAAAACCCCTAAAAACCGATAAATGCTTAAAACCTTAATTTACCTAGTAACTCCAGTTGGAGATAGTTTTCTTTTATTTTATCGATTTTAGCTTGTTGTTCCCTCCGGGAACTTTATCCTCATCTTACCCTTATCGGAGTGTAATGTGTTGATTCTGTGTTCTTGACACTACCCCCCTTGTCCCTGTGGTTCGACCTCGATCGCTACTTCGGACCCCGTCATCATTGTGGGGGCCTAAGAGTCGGGTAATTTAAAAGTCTGACTACTTCAAATCCGCTCCTTTTGGGATGCGCGATTTAGGCCGGCCAACTTTTTGGCACCGTTGCCAGGGACAAGGCAAAATGGTACTATTGACGAACCTGAATCCATTAACTACACTCCCGTGCCTCAAGCTTAGAAATGAGCTTGACAACACTTTCTTTTTCCTTTTTGATCTTCTAACCTGAAATGAGTATAGAGTAGTTCATCTTATTAATACAAGTTTTCTAACTTGATTATACGTTCTATTCAGGTACTTAGGAAAGAAGTTTTCTGCTCATCTGAGCACCAACATCACTAGACATTCCACCTTGCGTCGAACCACCTCTTTTAGAGGGTGAGCAACACACAATAGTTAGACCTCACTCGCCTCCGCCTGAAGACAATGACCGTTATGACGGTAACCATCAACATGAAGATCCTGGAACAGAACAATTCAAGGATGACCATCGCCATGAGAGATGTCTTCATCACCAAAGACGCAGAAGAAATCAACATGACCAGGAACAAAACCAGCAAGATAGTGACAGTGAAGACTCTAGTGAAGAAGAAAAGACCCTCAGAGAGTTGGCTGCTATGAAGGCCAACAACTCAAGGTGTCTTGTTGTCATCCTAAGGTTCAATGTCATAAACTTTGAGTTGAAACCTTTCGTCATATCCATGATCCAGAATAAGAGTTTACGAGGAAGTTCAAAGAATGATAATCATTACCATCATCTAGATTCCTTCAAGAACATCTGTGATACGATTAAGATGCGGGGAGTCCCACGGGAGGTCATTTACTGCAAGGGATTCATCTTCTCTTTAGAGGACAAGGCTCTATCTTGGTACCTCGGGTTGCCGCATCAAGCTCTGAATGGATGGAGTGCACTTGCAGATGCTTTTGTGAATAAGTTTTACCCTACGGAGAAAACTGTCAGGAATAGGAAAAGGATAACGTCATTCATGCAGAAGCCGAATGAGAATCTACATGAAGCATGGGAACGGTATCAAGAATATCAGAGGGATTGCCCCCATCACAACTACAAGAAGGGATTTCTGATAACCACCTTCTACAACGGTCTGACCCCTGAGGAAAGGGTTACGCTTAATGCAGCTGCAGGCAGTGACTTTCTGGGGAAGAAGCCAAGCAGATCCAAAAAGATCATCGAGAACATGGCCGAATTACAAGCCGGCACCGACTACGACAGATCTGATAGAGGAAATGCTAAGAAGGCCGCTAGCGAAGGGCCCTTCGTCGAATCCAAAGCTCTCGAAGCTATCACTTCTCAGATCCATAAGATTGCCACTGACGTCAGACAATTGAAAGAATCAGGTGGAAAGGGAAAGAAACAAGTTGAGAAAGTTATGAAATGTGTCACCTACGGAGAGGGTGGACATGGGATTGATAACTGTGTTTACACCCGACCTGAAGGGTCGAGAAAAAGTGAATCCGAGATAGAGGACGCTGAGAACGTCTCTTTCGTGAACTTCAAGAGGTCGGATCATCCTGGTTTTAATTATGGCAATAAGGATGCGGCCGAAAATTCGCATCAGCTTAATAACCCCACCAAGTAACCCCCAAGGTTTTAAGAAAAGAGGGGGACAAGGTCAGTTCACCGGAACTACCACTTTCCAATCGAACAAGGAAAATTTCCAAGGACAGGGAAAGTACCAAAGTCGGCAAGCAGCTAACCCTAGTCACAGCCTAGGTCAAGCCAAAGAGCAAAGTCAGGACAAGAGCCCGAACCAACCAGATTTGGTGGGGCAATTGTTCGATTTTGTAAAAAGACAAGATACTATCAATAACCAGCTGGCGCAAAGTGCACTATCAAATTCAGGAGTTATGAACACGATGCAGGTTCAGATGGCAGACATGCAGACTCACCAAGGCCAAATCGATTAGCAGTTGGCCCAGATGGCCGTGTTGATAAAGAACACCTCGGGTAAGATACCCTCCAACACTGAATCTGCTAAAATGGCGGTGCTGAGATCAGGGAAGGCAGTAGAAAGTCCTGAAGTGGCCAATCCCATAGAACCTGAACCAAAGATTTCAGCAGAGATTCCATCAGAGGAAGAGAATCAACAAGCCCATGATAGGGAGCCCGAAACAAGATTTGTTGAGGAACTGTTTGGTAAAAGGAATCCTTAATCTCCCAAGTTGCCTTTCCCTTACAGATTAATAAAGGCACATCTTAAAAGGCGTTATGAGAAGTTTATGGAGTCAGTAAAGAAACTTCACCTCGAAGTACCCTTTTTGGATGCTTTGGAGGAGATGCCGACATATGCAAAGTTTTTCAAAGACTTGATCACGAAGAAGAAAAGAGGAGGAAGAATCGATACAGTGCTCCTAGCTAGCATGTCTTATGCTTTTTTCAAAGCAGATTTACAGCTAAGAAGAAGGATCCTGGGGCTTTCACCATTCCCTTTGCTGTTGGAGACAATATCGAGCGAAAAGGTCTTGCCGATTTAGGGGCTAGCATCAGCCTTATGCCCCTATGCCTCGTGAAATGTTTGGGTCTGACTGATATGGTTAAGACCAACATGAGGATTGAATTGGCAGACCATACATTCAAGAGGCCCTTTGGTGTTGTTGAGGATGTACCAATCCATGTTGGAAGTTTCTTCATTCCCTATGATATCGTGGTCATTGACACGGTGGAGGACCCTGGCTGTCCTATCATCTTTGGACACCCCTTCTTGGCTACAAGAAGGGCGTTGATTTATGTTGTCGAGGGGATCATTACTCTAAGGGTCGGAAACGACCACTTAGATTTCAAAGTAAAGGATGCTATTAAGGGACCTTCCCTTCTAAAATCCGCTTACTTTGTTGAAAGCTACAACCAGATTTGTGAAGAGATGGAAGAGGATACCGTAATGGTAGACCCGCTTGTGAAAGCATTAAGCAATCAAGATTCTGATGCTGAAGATTATGAAAATCCAGAAGTTGTTGAGTTTCTCAATTATCTTAATCAGTCTGATGAAGATCTGAGCGACGAGGAAGAGGTAATAGAAACAGTTAAGTTTGCCTCTCTAGAGGAGGCACCAGAAGAAAAGGCACCCAAGGCTAAGCCTGAGTTGAAGCAGCTACCTGAAGGGTTAAAGTATGAATTTCTAGATCAGGAGGAGAGAAATCTTGTCATCGTTAATTCTTATCTTACGAAGGATCAATTGGACAAACTTCTTGGGGAGTTGAGACTCCACAGGCAGGCTATAGGATACTCAGTAGAGGATATCAAAGGCCTTAGCCCTGCATTATGTATGCATCGCATCAATTTGGAGGAATATGCTAAACCTCTGGCTCAAACCCTAGAGAAAATTGAACCAGATGCTGAAAGAAGTTGTGAAGAAAGAAGTAATCAAACTGAGAGATGCTGGGATCATTTACCCGATCAGTGACAGTAACTGGGTGAGCCCGATCCACGTAGTACTGAAGAAAGGAGGTGTTACAGTAGTTAAAGGAGACAAAGGTGATGAAGTGGCGGTTCAGACCGTCACAGGATGGAGAATGTGTATTGACTACCGAAAACTGAACCAAGCCACTAAAAAGATCATTATCCACTTCCTTTCATTGATCAAGTTCTTGAAAGATTAGCACATCATGACAATTTCTATTTCTTGGATGGTTTTTCTGGGTTTTATCAAGTTCCCATCTTTCAAGACGACCAAGAGAAAACTACTTTTACCTATCTCTATGGCACCTACGCCTTCAGGAGGATGCCTTTCGTCCTGTGCAATGCTCCCGCAACGTTTCAGCATTGCATGCTATCGATGTTTTCAGATTTTCTGGAAGACATCGTGGAAGTTTTCATGGACGACTTTTTTGTCTATGGAAAAGACTTCGATGCCTTCCTGAAGAACCTATCTATGGTCTTGCAACGCTACGAGGAAAAGAGTTTGGTTTTGAACTGGGAGAAGTGCCACTTTATTGTACGAGAAGGCATCGTGCTAGGGCATAAAGTTTTAAGGCGTGGCATCGAGGTAGATATTAGAAAAGTTGAAGCCATATCTAAGCTTCATCCACCAAAGTCTGTAACGGGAGTGAGGAGTTTCCTCGGGCACGCCGGATACTACCGAAGATTTATAAAAGACTTCTCAAAGATCTCGAAACCGTTGTCCAACCTTCTGGTAAAAGATGTTGAATTCAATTTCTCTGATGATTGTATAATTGCTTTTCAGGCCTTAAAGGATGCCCTTGTCTCACCGCCTATCCTTCAAGCTCCAGATTGGGAGCTACCTTTCGAGCTTATGTGTGATGCCAGTGACTATGTTGTAGGAGTAGTACTGGGCCAGAAAAAGGACAAAAAGCACCACGTCATTTGCTATGCCAGTCGTACTTTGGATGAATCTCAGGTGAATTATACAACTACAGAAAAGGAAATGCTCACGATAGTCTTCGCTTTCGACAAGTTTAGATCCTATCTTATCGGTGTGAAGGTGAAGGTCTACACAGACCATGGAGCAATAAGATATCTCATGCAAAAGAAGGATACCAAGCCAAGGCTATTAAGGTGGGCTTTGTTACTACAAGAGTTCGACCATGAAATCGTTGATAAGAAGGGTGTGGAGAATGTGGTCGCCGACCACTTATCAAGGATCATGGTGGAAAGACAGAAGGAACCACCTATTAATGATGACTATGCTGACGAAACCTTGCTGATGGTTGAAACCAAAGATGAGAATTTACCTTGGTTCGTAGATATTTGTAATTATCTCACTTGTGGAGAGTTGCCTCCTGATATAACCTATAATCAAAAGAAGAAGCTCTTTTTAGACGTAAAGAACTATTACTGGGACGATACTTTCCTCTTCAGAAGATGCACTGATAACCTGTACATAAGATGTATCCCCAAAGAAGAGGTCCCAAACATCCTGAAAGAATGTCATGCCTCTCCATATGGAGGACACCTAGGGAGCGAAAGGACCGCTACCAAGGTGCTACAATCGGGATTTTACTGGCCCTCTTTGTTCAAAGATGCTACAAACTATGTTAAGGTTTGTAAGGAATGCCAATCGACAAGAAACATTGGAAGAAGAAACGAGATGTCAATGGACAATTGGGTGGAGGTCGGGATTTTTGATGTCTGGGGAATTGATTACATGGGTCCTTTTCTCCCATCAAGGGGATACCAATATATTCTAGTTGTGGTAGACTATGTGTCTAAGTGGGTAGAAGCGGTTGCAACCCTGATGTGCGACTCAAAATATGTGATCAAGTTGTTTGAAAAGACTATTTTCCCTCGCTTCGGAGTACCTCGTACTGTGATAAGTGACGGCGGATCACATTTTGGGGAAAAGCAGTTTGAAGTGCTCATGTGAAAGTATGGAGTCAGGCACAAGGTTGCTATGCCAGATCATCCTCAAACTTCGGGACAAGTAGAGGTCTCGAATAGACAGATTAAGCAGATTCTAGAGAAATCTGTCAGCCGCACATGAAAGGACTGGTCCATGAAACTCAATGACGCCCTTTGGGCCTACAGGACAGCATATAAAGCACCCCTTAGAACTACTCCTTACAGATTAATCTATGGGAAATCCTATCATCTACCCTTAGAGCCGGAACACAAGGCTCTTTGGGCGATTCAATTCCTGAATATGGATCTAGAGAAGGCAGGGGAGAAAAGATATCTCCAGTTACAAGAACTAGAAGAGTTGATACTACATGCCTTTGAGAATGCAAGGATCTATAAGCAAAGAACCAAGGTGTGGCATGATGCCCACCTGAGGAAGAAAGATGTAAATGAAGGTGACAAAGTTTTATTATTTAAATCATCTGTTCATCTTTTTCTAGGGTAACTACAGACAAGGTGGTCTGGGCCCTTCATAGTAGCGAAGATATACCCATCAGGCATGATGGAGTTTCATGATAAAGACGATCCATCCAAAGTTTTCAAGTGAATGGGCATAGAGTAAAGAGATACTACGAAGATGCAGCATTCGTAAGAAGAACAGAGATCAGTCTGCAAGATATGGAAACAGCTAAAGGCACAAAGTAAAGGATATGAAGATGTTGAGATGACGACGTTAACTACAACGCTCCTCGGGAGGCATCCTGAGCTTTACTTTTCTTAGAATAGAATGTTATTTCCTTTCCAGCATGAAAAACATTATGAACATTACTATTGTAATAAGGCTCGAGTCAGTGGATGTGTCACATGCTCTGACTCTTCTATTTTATGGGCCACCGCTCTATTTTATGAGCATTGATGAGTAATACTATCTAAAGCTGGGATCTTCACCTTAGGCCAATGATGTTTTACCCATCAATCACTTTTTCCTTCGCTTTGATTTTGGTTTTTCATCAAATATCATGTTCTAAAGCCTTGTATCGGGCAAGGATACCTCCTCCAGTGGACCATATCGGGCAAAGACTCGGGCGGCGCGCAAGTAATGAACCATGTCGGACGATACGCCCAAGCAGCGAGCACCTGTGTCGGGCGGCAGGAGTAATAACCCTTGATTTGACGGATGGGACTGCTAGTCTCGGGAATGATTTGTCTGCTCGCCCGACACATACCCCTGTTTTACCTAATTTGCCCCCGACTTGAATTGTTATATATAGTACGGAGGTTTTACCATGTCGGGCTACTGCTTTTACTCTTCCAACTACCCGTATCGTGCAGTAGTTTCTCCCTTTTGCTCGTGTGTCGTCCAGCTAACTTTTACTCTCGTGTCGCGCAAGATAGCTTCAGATAGAAAAGGTATAGCCCGACAGCCGTGTCATCCTGCTTGTCTGACACGAACTTCATATCGCGCACTTTCGTATCAGACTCACGACTTTAGTTAATTTCTTTGTATCGCCTGACACACCTTTGCATCGGCTGCGTGACTTTTGCCCGTGTCGCACGACACATCTTTAACACGCGCTTGCCCGATACCCTATATCGGGTGATGCATGTGTCGCCCAACCTCACATCACTTCATTTGTTTATGATGTCGGGCGACACGTTTTCTGTCGAGACGACCCTATCGGGCGATCTGCATCACATGGCTGTGTCGCCCGACACTCTTTGAATTTGTAGTGTATCGGGAAATGGCTATATCGTTCGGTTTCCTCCCGTGTCGCCCAGTTTTGTATCACCTAGCATGTTCTTCCCGACGGGTGACACCTTTCTTAAGGGTGATCGTATCGGGCATGAGATCTGTTTGATGATGCCCGATATCTCACGATGAACTTATGTGATTTTTAGACGAACTACGTATCGCCCGACACAAGCATATCGGGCAAGCATCATATCGCCCAGTGTTGAGGCCCGATACGATGGTGTCGGGTAGCTTTTGTATCGAGCCGAACTTTTCTTATCAGACACCGATATCAACTTTAAAACATTTAGATACTTAATAAACTTATCTGATGATAACAGAAATGGCCCGTACCAAGAAAACCATGGTTCGAGTTGATGAACACGGTCGGAGGATCGACACCGAGGTCGCGGCTGAAGCAACAATAGTCGGGTAGAAATGCCTGAATCCTGAGGCAGCTGGGCCATCAACGGCAGAGAAGAGAGCAAGGACGGAAGAAGTAACGGCTCCAACAACAGCTTCAATCGCAGCGGCAGAACCCCTGGATCACACACCAGGAAGGTTTGTGCTAAGAGATAACAAGCACGGGCGCCGGTACTCAGAAATGGAAACAAAAATCTACAGGCCGAGCAGATTTTGCCACCAGTCATCCTTCCTTCAACTAGGTATCTTCGAAAGACTGGAGAATGTCCTAGTTGCAGCAAGATTGAGGAAGATCTGCCTCAGCCACTCTACCTCCTATACCAAACTCACCAAGGAGTTCATTTTGTCTCTCCGTCGGGTGAAGAATACACCTGAGGATGTTGAAGAATATGGCAGAGCAGACAGACTGCAAGGGCAGCTATACAACTCCGAGCACGTCATCTCCGAGAAGCTACTCAATGAGATCGTCTCTTCCAGTGAAGAAACTGCTAAATAATGGTGCAAGGATCACCAAAGGAGATGGGTTCAATCCCGTGGAGCTCTAGAGGAGGCTGACCGGCGAGTCATCATTCAAGCCGGGAAGCAAGGTGGCGGCGGTGCACTCCTGCTTCTGGAGAATAGTGCACAAGTTGGTGGCGTGCCTTCTCTTCAGCAAGAACGAATCAAGCAACATCTACACCGAAGAACTCCATCTCATGTGGCACATGATGGAGGGTAAGGTGATCCATCTGGGGCGCTTTTTGCTGAATAGGTTTCACCCAATAAAGGATGCCACCAAGGAAGACTGCATGGGTGGCATCATCAATCTGATCGCGGTTGGGTTAGGGTACCCAAGGGAACCGCACAGTCTTTTGAGGACAAGGGGTGACGAGTTGATCGACCTAAAGTTCCTCATGAGGGCCAGCATCATAAAGAAGGAAGGGTGAAGCTACCTCTACAAGTTCGCAAGGCAAAACACCCTCCTTCCACTCCCTCACTGTGCCGCCTACGATGCAGAAAAGCTGGTCTTCACCACAACAGAAATCGAAGTTGTGGTAGTAGAAGCAGCTTACGCCGCCACCACTAGTATTCAAGAGAGGGAGGCTATGAGAGGAGAATCAATTCCTCTCGACCCGAGGCAGGACAAAACTTCAACGACCCCTTCCGAGCCAACCGCCACTCCAGAGCCACTGACGACAACAGTTGATAGAGCTATCATCGCTCCTACTATACCAGCCACAATCACGACAACACATGATGTGGCTGAAGAAGTACCGGCGATCCTTGAGGTCGTCGAGACAACCAAGGGAAAGAAAACAACGCCAGCACCGACGGGAGCTGCCACAGAAGAGATAGCTGCAACCCCCGAAACGTTTGTGGTGCCCGTGGTGGTAGAAGAAGAAGTGCCGTCGGACGCCAGTAACGGGATGTTCGCCGACATCCTGGAGATGGAGCTAGGAGATGCACAACTTATGCCAACGCCTCTATTGGTGTCTCCTATGATAGCTGCAGAGGAGGTCACTGAAAGCAGAGAGGTGGAGCAGCGCCCTCCCACATCACGTCCTTCTCCACCACCACAAGAAGGCAAGGCAGAGATAGCCGTAAAAGCGATGATGCCTCGCCCAGCAGCATCTACCTCATGGATGATCGAGATAGGTTCTACCTCGTTGGGTAGACCCTCACACGAGAGGAGTATCGCGAGGACGAGAGGGAGATCTACAGGAGCCCCTCCGTCGCTCGGGAAAATGCTGGGGCACAAACTTGATCACTTACGGGAGGTAACAGAAAGCCACTCGGCTACATTTACTTCTCTAACCCGCAAGTTTTCATTTTTCCAATAGAGGCTGAATAGCCAGGAACGGGAACTGCTGACTCTAGTTGGCCTTCCCGGACAACTAGAGGCACTCAACGCCACGCTGCAGTAGGCCCTCCAGCGCCTCAATGTGATCAAGGAGAGGATGGACAAGAGTGACGATCACTCGCGCCAAAGGCAGTCGAGGAGATCTCCGTCACCTCCCGGCTCAGGCTCTCAACCCTCCTCATCAGCATCTTCTTCAAGATCATCATCCACTTCCTCCTCCAGTGGGCCATCTCCAATGCCCGAGGAAGGGACGCCACAAAGATCAGCCAACAGAGCTCTAGCAGGATAGGCGAGCTCCTGCGGTCTGGAAGAAGCAGCTCCCTCAGCCCCCCTAGATGAAGCTGAGGATGACAACGAAGCATTCAACGTCGAGGACTCTTCTGACAAATCTGAGGGAGAGGGGGGGACATCTGCGCTGCCAATGAAAGACACCCCCCAGAGGAAGAAGCTCGACGGCAGATGAATTCTCTACGCCATCGGAGATACCTTCCTTCGAGATGGCCAACTTTGATAGAAGGGTCATCGGCTACCTGACATTCAGGGACCAGAAATTGTTGAACAAGGTCCTAAGGTCGTAGGCAGATGAAGAAGACGTCATCTGGAGCGACGACTACTTCTCCATACGACGGGGAGCACTCAGAAGCATTTTCTGCTCACCTGTCGTCATCGGAAAGAAGTTGTTCAGGGTCCTAGAGGGTACAATAATAGAAAATATCAGCACCCAGATAGTTCGGCAAACAATATACAACGCCACCCCGACCTTGGCAAGAAGATTGATGATGGGAGTTCCAGACTCCATCGCGGTGGCCAACATGCTGCGACACATCAAAAAGCACAACACAAACATCGTTTTGGCCCCGTACAAGCACCGCAATATGTGGTTCCTGTGTGTGGAAGACCTCCAGAACCATGATGTCCAGCTCCTCAGCTACTGCAACAAGGAGGTGCCACACTCAGGATTCATTTTTAGTCACCGAGAGGATAAACATCTCAGGCTCCTACCGCTGCGTCTTCTCCGAGCAATCAAGCAAGGAATCCAACATCACAACGGCATTTGGAACTTATTCACTATCGGAGACTTCCCCGTCCAAGCAGAAGAGGGGAGTGGGAACAGTTCCTTTATCGTCTTACGTGCCATGGAGTTGCTCAACATATTATGATACATAAGGAATCTCCAGGGCCAAAATTTCTACCAGCTCAGAAGCACATATGCACTGCTACTGATCAAAGACAGGCGCTACGTCCAAGACGCAGGGATACCAGGGAGGCTGCTGGATAGTGATCAAGCAACAAATCCTCGCAGCCCAGCAACACTTCAGAGAAAGAAGCTGAGACAGAAGCAGAAGTCTACGGGGTAGGCAAGCGGTTGGAAATCCTACAGGAAGTACATGAAATTGTAGACCTCGCTTCACCTGAAACATCAGAAGAAATGATCAACAACTTTAACCGCTTCTCGTGCTCTACACTCACGCAGGAGCAGGTCAATGAAGTTCTTCTAAAGTTAGCATACTCTACCCCGGAAAACGTAATCTATGAGGCAGGCAATGTCATTGTCCCGGTTTACAACTTGAGGGACATGGTAAAAGAAGGAGGATGTTTGGTGATATCTGTGGTGGCCGCCTACATCCAGACTCTACAAAAGAAGTTTGAACACGCATACATAGCTCATCCAATGTTGTTCAATGACATATGCCTTGTCGATGAATCAGGAGTGAAGCAATCTTTTTTGGCAGAGTTGCAGTGTAGAGTTCCGCACACCATCTTCCTTCCCATCATGCACTAAAACCACTGGACGCTCCTGATGATGTACACGCGCCAATGAGCAAGAATCTTCTACAACAACTGGGACAGCAACAAAGATCATCCGGTGCAATGTACATCGACAGCGTTGACACCCCTCGAGCGCTTAGTATGAAAATACTACGAGGACTTGGAGACACTGATACAACCATTCCTAGACACAACAGCTAGCAAATGGCATGAGCTTTAGTTCTTCCACCGCAGTCCACAACAGATTCCCTTATCCAACGACTGTGGCATCTTCGTGCTGGAATGGATATCAAATGAAGCGATGCCAGACCAGCTCCACCACATCAACTACCACAGAAAACGAGGAGAATATGTGTGGGAGCTTCTATCTGGCACAGGTGCGGTCACCAGCTAACCCACACTGGGTTAACATTACCCTACCTTATCTACTTCACAACTCTGGGACAGAGTGTGGAGTAAGTTTGGGGGGGGATACTATGTACCAGTGAGGGAGGTACTAAAAGCACTTCAAACTTCACCCCTTTTATTCTTTCTGCTCTTTTTCTATATAACATGTGTACATATACTTATACATGCTCATACAAATATTTTGCAAAGACACTGTATAGTAAAAACATGATACGACTTCTTGTCAGTTTATTTTCAATGTGTCCAAAGAGGTACATGTTTTGCTATGTCTTTTTGAAAATGCAGTCTCAAACAACAAAAGACTATGACTTTCCACGCCAAAAATTTTGAAAAATAATCTCATGAAAGCTAAGAGATGTGTATGCAGAAGGAAAAAGCTGCCCAAACAGCAAAAAAAATTCTCCTGTTTTCCCTTACCCAATAAAAATCCCAAAAAGAGAATAGCCTTATGAGAGTGAATAAAAGCATGAGAGTTGTGCCAAATATATATATATATATATATATATATATATATATATAAACACTTGTGCTCCAAAAGTACCCATCTTTAGGCATTGTAGATCCATGGCAGTGGTATGTAGGATGTGAAATCACTGCTCTAAAGCCAAATGGCTTGGACTGCAGGGATCACTCGCCCACTAACGGACCCGTAACTGGATGGACTGATGGGAAACAAGAAAAACCCAAAAAGCCCTAAACCTACCCAAACACACAACTTTCTGTCCCCAAAAGCTGTTTGGTGTGAAAGCTAACTTCGAAATCATGCACCCAAGTCTCCCTGAAGCTGTGGAGAAAATTTTGCGTAAATAAGGCAGGAGAAGTAAAGTCAGTTGTTCGTGGTTGGGCAGTGTTCTCTTTAAGACATCTCAAATACCCGCTCAAACTCATGGTCTGAAAACCATACCGGTCAAGAAGAAGAATCACAAAACAAAGTTTTAAAAGATTAATTGAGGACAATCAAAATGCTAAGTTTGGGGGAGTTGATAACACCAAATTTTGTGATGTTTTTAACCATTATTTCGTTGTCAAGTCTGTCCTTTTAAACTATTTTCCTCTCCTTTTTATCATGTTTTTGAATAAACAGGCCACGCTACGCTCTTATCCCATTTTTATCATCTTTAGTAGGGTTTTCCCTCATTTTTCCACTCTTTTATCAGCAAAAAGGCCCGTCCTGACCCATGAACACGTTCTACCTACATCGACCTTCCTACCAGTCGGCCGACACACTCACTGCCCGACATATTGTAGCACGACACACCTACCGAGCGACACGGGGGTGTCGTGCAAGGAGGATCTGACGGGCGATATGCCACTTACCTGACATGGAGCTGTACTCGCCACGACAACTGAAGTGTGTCGCACGATACAAGCCACCCACCAGAAGGCACCACTCGTTACGATGACAGACATGCTTACAGCCCGACATCCTTGTGTCGGGCGACACGCATATCGGGCATCCCTGAATCCGCGATGATAGAGCTGATAAAGGACACGTGGCGCCCGGAGAACCACAACTTCCCCCAACCACTTCCTATAAATAGTAGGTACAGGACTCCAATGGGACGGGTCGGAATCTCGTGAAAGCTAACTTGGGAAAGAACCTGGAGCTAGCGTGTCGCGCCCCAGAGGTGTACCGGGCGATACTAGGTGAGCACTTCCCCAACCCGAGTGGGTGGGAATGGTTCACTTAGAATCCATCTCGGTCGCCACAGCATCCCGATATCAACCAACAAGGACACCCGATATGAGTAACCTGACACCCTAAGCGGTCTCTAGCCCGACACGATACCGAGACCGATATGAATCACCCGTCACGGTGTGTCGCCCGAGAGGGTGGCCTCCCGACACGACCGTATCGGGCAAGGGAGCTTTGGTTGGTACGTCTGTCCGTCATGGCCTATCGCCTGACGGGGAGTGTCGCCCGACATGAGCGTATCGGGCAGAGTCCCAACCGGTATCGGGATAGAGAGCTCTTAGGGATCTGCTGTTGCATGTTTCTCTTCTACATCAAGGAGGTGATACTTATCTTTCTTTTTCAGTCATTTACTTTCTTTACTTACGCAATGTAACCAAACCTCTTTTATATAATGACTATGCTAATGGAATTAGAGAAGTTTTAAATATATGTTGCTTTATGTTTGGTTCCTTTTGTTGGATGGTTACTTTGTTTAGCATCCGAACTCTAGCTTGCATGCTTGGATCATGTTTTGACTAGCTATCAAATCGTGTTTCCCGCTGCATCAGCCTCGAGAGAGGTGTTGTAGCTCTAGTGTTTTGTCCGATCAGGGAGTATGAGAGTACCCAGGATTGGAGTTGCTTCAATTTTCTTTCCACTCTAACCCAAGGTCCAGCAACCTCGAGAGAGGTGTTGGTGCTTAGTTAGAGGTACCCTCTTTGAGAGAAGGGGTACTGGATGTTCCTACTTCTGCTTGTTTTACCAAAGGTTCCTCCTTCATTCCTTACCGAAGAAATAGTTTTATCTCCTTTGGTTCTGTTGCGCAAAAACCCCTAAAAACTGATAAATACTTAAAACCTTAATTTACCTAGTAACTCCAGATGGAGATAGTTTTCTTTTATTTTATCGATCTTAGCATGTTGTTCCCTGTGGGAACTTTATCCTCATCTTACCCTTGTTGGAGTGTAATGTGTTGATTCTGTGTTCTTGACACTACCCCCCTTGTCCCTGTGGTTCGACCCCGATCTCTATTTCGGACCCCGTCATCGTTGCGGGGGCCTAAGAGTCGGTTAATTTAAAAGTCTGACTACTTCAAATCCACTCCTTTTGGGATGCGCGATTTAGGCCGGTCATGACATCATTGTGGGCATAGACAGCAGAGATACATATATTCAGACCTGCCATATTCTCAAAATCCATTGTAATAGCTTGGTTAGACATGTGTAAAATAGAGACTCTCCATGCATTTGGGTTCCACTCAACACATACTCTAGCAAGTTCAGACTTTACAAGATTTGAAATACTTACCCAACCTTGTGGAAACATGTAGTCAATGTTCTTTCATTGTATTTCTTTATTTTTTTTCTCTACTATGACTTCTATAGATACACCACTTGAAGCAATCTAGTTCTTAATTTATTTCTTCTTGTTCCTATCACACACCCCTTCACATTCCATAGGAGCATCAACATATTATACCTTTCTTGTTTGAGTCCTTGTGTGCCTTGGTGGCCCCTTGTTACTTCCTTTCCTTTGATGACTATCTTTTTCTTTCTCAACATTTACTACTTCATTGACTTTTTTATCAGATTCGATAGGAAGATCCCTTTCTTCCTTATTGGTATCTGCCGTCTCTCCAATATTCTTCTATTGGAAGAAGGAATTTCACCTTTTTCCAGAGTTCTTTTCTTCTTAGTGGGCTGCCACTCTATATCGACTACACCACATGTTCCTCGGTTATCCTCCATATCCTTTTTCCTTGATTCAGTATCCTTCTTGTGTTCTTATTTGAAACCTATCATTGAGCTTGATGCAACCATTGTATTGTTGGTGAATGCATGCACAGAGTATAACAGCAAAAACAAAATTTTATCTATATGTATTCCCATACCAGCAAGATCATGTCATTAAATAGGAAGGATGGTTTAACGAGTTACATCTGGTCCTGAAGAAAGTCCAGTGACAAAAACTTGCTTCAATGTAATTGTTTCCCATTGCTCTTGGATGGTGGATGTTCAACTCCTGGTCTTCACCATGAACAATGAATAAGAACAACCTCTGTAGTGACTCATGTGATCTCACCATAGACTGCAGGATGACTTTTCTCTCCTAGCAGTAGCCAAAGGACTCCTGCCTCTAGAATAGTCCACATTGACCAACAAGAACTCTTGTTGTCCTACCAAGATAAACATGAATGAGTTGTCCCTCCCATTGGCATGCTAGTCACCAACTTGCTCTCCCACAACAATGATCCTCAGTTGTTTTCTCCCATTGCTATCCCTCATCAGGTAGGATTTGATTGGGCTCTCTTGGTTACCACAACTAGAGAGGATAATAGCTGTCATAGGAACTAATTCTCAGTTGTTTGTGTTGTGTTCTAGGAAGCCCCCAGTACCCATCTATTTATAGTTGATGCCAGGGTTAGGGTTCCTAGTCTATACAGGATTGTGCATGGGTGGAAGGGACTGGAAAATCTTGAATTTTCACAACCTACAATAGCCGAAATGATCATCTGGTGACCCATATGATCATCTAGTCACATGAGACGGTTATATCACACTTCTAGATGGGCGTATGGTAGTTTTTTAATCACACACAAATTTGGCAATTTTGATTCCAATTAATATCACATATTAATTCCTTGCACCACAAGAAAAGTGCAATCAAAACAATTCAAGAAACATCCAAAATCTTTATTCAGTCCAACAGAGCCCTCTCACCCATGTGAGATGCCCATCTCACTCACCCAGAAGGTCTTCTAGTGAGTTGAGTTGAGTCAGTCGGTTCAACAACTTGAACGGGTCGGTTCACTCCTCAATTTGGGCAGAACTTAAGACAATTCAAACTCTAATTAGCCTGACAACCCAAATGGCAGTATTAACACTTGAGATGCCCGTCTAGCATGCCCAAACAACCCTCTCTCACCTTGTGAGATGGCTGTCTGGCAGTCTAGTCAGTCAATTCATTGTAATGTTGCGTGAAACGAATACCTAAACACTTTAGTAATCAATCTAGTCATTATTCAAGATAAACTCCTCTTATAATTAAGTTCCTTTATGTGTGACCCTATAGGTCCCATATCATGTTGGTAGTGAATGTCCATAACTAGCTTATGACATCACAAGCAAGGAGCAGTGCCTAGTCGCACATCAATGCTACCCAGGTGAATGGAAAGTTGGAGAACAACTTCAACCTACAATCTGTGTAAGGTGTTGCAGTGTTTGTATAATTCCTTTATCTTTGATATCTGGAGTGAACTCGAGGCATGGACTCGTCATCCTCTGAGCATTCAATCCATGTTCTTTGAACCAAGAGAAGACTGTCTGAGATAATGTGACCTCAATATCATATCTTGATTGACATGTACATGTGCATGTGTTTCTTAGTCTTGCTTATCAAGTGGCAAGGATATCCTACTCCAGTAGGAGGGACAAATCCCATATCTATTACTCACAATCCATCACCATGTGTCAAAGTCACCCAATCATCACTTTTATAACAACCCATGTTTTAGGACTGCATTTGATGATGTCAAATCATACCCAATGACATGTCACAAGTGTAGTGATTTTAGGTCTAAGAATCACAATCACCACCTTCACTATGAGACTTGACTATGACTTACCATATTTTGGTTTCCATGTGTCCCTCTCAAGGTGGGTCTGTCTGATACATTGTTCCCTAATATGTATATGTGTGTTTGGTTTGATATTGCCATATCATTAATAATGAGATTTTGTCATCAACCAACCCACACTCTAGTATTGTGTGTTACTAGTGTCTATCTACCTTCCACAGTAACAACTGACTAGGGACATAACAAGAATGTACATACACTTAACATTCCTGTTATCCCATCCTTCCAAGTCATGTACTTTAAGACATATGTCATTGATTATTGTCATTCTTTAGACATTCATAATATTTTCCTCGTTATCTCATAACTAAGTGTAACATAATGAATTGCAAGCTTGCATTTGTTAATATTAATGAAATCCTCTATGGTTTATGCCATGTCAATCATCACATGATTGGCTCTTTGGGTATACTGTACCAAGATGTATCACGCTCAATAGTATCTCTACCATCTTCGATTGGGTGCTCTTTAGTCTGCCATATCTTTCTCTGTTTAGATTGGTTACAACTTGTACTTCAAATTCTTAGTAATCAGAGTATTGAAAGATAATCTTAGATTTGAATATGTCTTTAAATATGCTTTTATCTAATTGTATGCTTGAAGTTTATTTCAATTTATATTTGATTTTTGAATGAATAATTATGAGACAACTTAACATATGCATGAAGAGAAAGTTTTAAAGATAATTAAAGAATATATTAAATTGAAATTCTTCATAAGATATCTTATTATGATTTTGATATAGAAATATATAGAATTCAAATATGAATTCATAGAAACAAGAACGAACCAAATCGGTGTTGAAATGTAGAAGTTATAACCTTTTTAATACTATGCAACGATCCCACCGGTTGACAACCGATGGATTAAGATTGAAGGTTTTACATGTCCTTAGATCGAAGGTTTCTCTTAATTTATTAAAATGAAGGTTTTGTTGAGTGCATAGATTTATGGTTACATGGAAATGTTAAGTCGATGCTTTTGAAGCAAAGGTTTTATCGGTGTGCAAACTAATGGATTTATTAAGGTCTCACGAACTTGAGGAATCCACTATCAATGGTTCTTCTTGAAATATGTCTATTGATGGTTTTGTTGGAGTAACTTCTAAAAAAAATCTAGACACCATCTTCTGATGGTTTGACTGATGAACATCATCTGAAGATAGAACAGATCAATAGTTCTAGAAACTAATGGTTGTACTAACAATCATCAATCAAAGGCTCAATGGTCAAAGGTGACAATTAGTGGTTGTACAAACCAAAGCCTTGCCTTCTAATGGTTCATCTACGATGCCGCCCAACTTATCAAATCACAGAATCCTAAATCCCTAAAAACACTAGATGAAAACTGATGGAACGAGACTCATTAGCTTTGTTTTAGTCCTCTTCTCTCCTAAAAACACTAGAGCGGCAATAGAGCACAATCACAGGGGTGATTTTTAGCACAAAGACACAGAGGAACGGGGAAGACGATCAAAACCGATGGTTTTTCTTTAGATAAGGCTTAGTAAGTAAGTGTTAACTATAGATTCCTCTTCTTTTTGTTATCTCTTGCATAGAACCCTCTATTTTAGCAACTGAAGGCTTTTCTTGACTTTTGTTCTTCATCTTATACCTCCACTAGGCTTCTTCTAGGTTCATCTACCTTTTGACAAGCCATTCAGAGTTGGTTTTTGAGGTTTCATATCTCAACTCCGAGCTTGTAGACTAAGATCTAAAGCATATCAAGTTTACGCATACGATTAGTATGCTAGAACATATACAAGTGAGTGGAAAATCATCTTTAAACCTTGATTTTACAGTAATCAAGTTTACATAATCATTTGTATGTACTGATTTTTTCTACAAATGAATGGTTTGAAATTTGTAAAGTCTTGATTTATGATTTTAGTTGAATGATTAAATAACTCAGTATACTTTTGTTACAATCATATGGCTTGATTAGTAAGTTGTGCTAGTCGGTCTATACAAATTTCAATAAATAAATTTAAGTGTGGTTCTTATTATCATGCTTAATTATCAACTAAAGTGGAAACCAAAAATGGGAAATCCTAAGTACATAGAAAAGGAATCACTAGAACCATCTCATTATTATCTTTTAGAATTCAACAAGTAAAAAGGGAAACCCTAATTACACAGAAAAGGAAGGAATAGAAAGATAAATATACTACTAGTCGGAACTAAAGAATCATTAGACATCATATGCCTTGAACATCATAGAATCCAATACAGAGGTTTGTGTTGTGAAGGATGAAACGTTGTTACTAACTGGAATATTTCAAGATGAAGTAGGCGGAGCATACCAGAGGGGTACAAGGGACTAAGCATAGATTGGATGATGTCCTTAAATAGTTATGTACCCAACATTAATTGGCGATCCCGGTGGTACCCGGTATAGTTCAATTAGTTGAATTACTTCATAATAGGTAATCCCTTGTAGAACCATTGATGCAGGCAGTTAAGCCAAGTACTTTGACTCTCTTCTTGACTACTCAGGTTTAGAGGAGGAGTCTAGATAATCTGGCCGCTACCATTGTCCACCGAGGTTAGAAGTGGTGAGGCATGTTGCAGACCGGGTAGCTATTTAGTAGAATTAGAGTTTCAGGTCTAGTCTAAGTATTATATAGTGAGATCGTAGCTTGTTGTGATACTTCCACATGATGTGGTGCAGTTCATGTGGGTCTAGGGCATAATAAATGGATAAAATGATTAGTGTATAGATTTAGTTTATCTACTTCGTGGAGCATTATCAAAATAACTGCCATGTTAGATAATTTACAATTTAAACTTCCATGTGTGTATTTAGTTGTGTTTAGTTTTACTAATGCTACACATATAAAATATCATTGTTTCTTATTGATTTTATACACACTGATCCAGTAGCTCATCAACCTATTGAAACATTTTTCAGGTACAACTCAAACTCATTAGGAGGAGTCAAAGGCTAGCTTCCATCAGTAGTAGACGAGCTGAGGTGTCAAAAGAAATAGTTAGAGTAGTTAGATGGTCTCTTATCCATCCCATGGATCCCAAGAATGATAGAGTGAGAAACTAAAGTTTATAGTAAGTTGTACTTGGTTATTTATAAGTGAGAACTCTTACTTATATGGAGAAGTCGAACTCTATTGTAACCTTTCATGTTTCACATGAATAAGATGTTATTTTTCTCATTTACACGATGTTTATTTAGTTCTCTTTAATTAAATAAAGACAAATTTAAGATTGATTTTCATCTAGTAGTTAATAGTGAATGATTAGTCTATTCCCTCTTTGGAAGACCTAAACCCTAGTTAGTGGGTTTGGATCACGTCAAGATTGTTCAGATACCTCCTTATCGTGATGTTCCTTATAGTCTATCTTCCTGTCTGAGCAAGTTTTATCACTATGACCAAAGGTGTAGCATCCCTTACATCTCATAGTAACTTTCACATAGATCACCCTCATTGTGATGTCCCTCAGATATTGTATCTTCAGCCAGACCGTGTCAGGATGCACATCTTCAAATTCCAAGTTCACCAGCAGTCTAGCTTCTTCAGATCCTAGGGATGGCATGCCAATGTAGGACATTTCCTATTCTAGACACAACCATCCATGTTGATTTCCTAGTCCAGGACGTACTAATTGATTGGTGACTCACCCAAACAAGCACCAGTGATAATAGATCTTTCATGACCTTGTCTCCATGCTTGTACTTCTTTGCAACAATTAGTTGGTTATCAAACCAACATGGCCCACCATCCAGAACCAGCTACTTGTCCTTTACATTAGATAACTTCATAAGGAATATCCTTCCATATCTAGATAGAAATTCAAAGTCTCCCTTTGATCTCCATGATCTTCTGATCCAGCTTGCAAGTGCAAGAAGTAGGGGCGCTTGTCGAGACAGCAGACAACGATTGTATTCTCCCAAAGATTAAAATTAGTATGAATTCATCTATATCAAGTACACAATCACCTGAACTTCTTCACCGTCCACATTAAAATGTCAGTTCTAGTTGTGCAGGCTCATTTAGCATGAAACTATAAGGTTTCTGTGATGACAGTATATTTCCTTCACATGTGTAAGGGTTTCCAATGGTTGATGATGGTATGAGTTGGCCTGTGGGAGGTAGGGATGTGGATGGTGTGGGAAGAGTTGGTCTCAGTATGCCTACGCTAGGGGTTGTCTCCAATGTGTCCATCTTGCCTTAGGGTCAGGGTCATGCTATTATCTCCAGGGCGATTGCCACAACATGACCAAGAGGGTGACGAAGGTTTTTTTATCAAATTGTATATATTTATGTGTATTGTATGTATATATGTATTAGAATTTCATAAGTATTATTCTGAAACCCCAAAAATATGGGACAAATTACAAAGTAGTCCATGCACACTACAATACTCACTCCATATAAATATGTCTCCTACACATAGTCTACTAGAGATGATTTTACATAATGTACTTGCTAGGATCTCCTCATCTGTCACCTTGTTATAGTGATTTTTGTTATTCTTCTCCTTCCATACATAAAAGCACACAGCTGATAATGACATAGATCCTTCTTCTTTGATTTGCTTGTTTTTCTCCACAGCAAAGTGATCATCTCCTTTATGATTCTCAATCTTCTCCTCCTAAACTTCATCTTGTTCTTCCCATCTCCCACACTTGCCTTGTGTAGCTACATGTCCTAAATAAGTGTTCATGGGATTCCATCCCATCATTGCACAGCAAACATGTTGGGTTTGTGCCCTCATACCACCTCTGAACTCCATCCAGAGTAAGGAAAGTGTAACATCCCTGACCTAGGTTATGAACTAACCCTAGATGTTTTGCTTAAAATATGATTAGAGGCTTGTGATTACCCCTTGATATGTCATTAAGCTTTAGAAGAATCTATAATTTCATTTATGTCCTTTTAAAACAATGTTGTTGTAACATCCCTAACCTGGGTTATGAACTAACCCTAGGTGTTTTGCTTAATTATGTAATTAGATACTTGTGATTATCTTTTGGTATGTAATTAAATCTCCTAAGGAACATACATTTCCATTTCTGTCCCTTTTGAACAATGTTGTAATATTGTTTTGTAATATAGGGACCTATGTGCAAATTACCAAATTAAAAGGGGTTAACTTACAAATTGCACATGTTAAGATGTTCCTTTGGTGTTGAGACATCATAAGAATGAATATGATAAAGTATGATGGATTCTCCAAGCTTGGGCACCAAGATGTAGCTTGTGGAGCAATCCTTGTACTTAAAACTCTAGTTTTGGTGTAAAGTGCAATTTACCCAAAATATGGGGTGCAACTTGTAAAATACACCTTCTAGAGTATATTTTATGACTCTTGGCATCATTAAGAGTAATAATGATGAAGAGGTCACTTCAATTGAATAATTAAATAAGAATGATAACCCTTATAAATTAAATGATCAAGTTATAAGTCTAATAACCCTTCTATATGTGCAACTTAGTAAGAAGTTGGCTTTCTTCACCTTTAGACCTTGGATTTAAGATGAGTTTTGCTTAAGTATGGAAGGGAGAAACGTGGTTTATAATAAGGGAAGGACCTAGAGGAGAAATGGAGAAACAAGTTGTCCTTATGTTGAAATTTCACCTAAAGTATATATACACCTTTTCTCACTTAGCAAGGATCGTTTCCTTCACTTCCTTTCTTATCCCCTTGCTTAGACCGACTTAGGACAGAGCTCTGGGGAATAGGAGAACGGCCAAGCAGTTCTAGGTAAGCTTTGATCATCATCTTGCTTGAATTCATGGAGGAATTCATGGTGCAAGGTTGGTTTTATGGTCTTCCTTACTTGTTTCTTCTTTCTAGCCATCTTTTCCCAACCTTTCCTTGGAGAAACACCCTTGGCCTACCTGTGGAGCTCAAGACACCATTAAAGACTGGAAGCTTGGAAGCTTGGATCTCAAGGAACGACCTTAAGGCGGGTTTTATAACTCTAAACCTTTTGCTTTCTTATGCATATCTTTGTACTTGCAAAAGTAGCTTGTTCTTCTTTCCCCCATCCTTCCTTGCTTTCTTGCATCTAAAACCATGAGGAACAGACCTGGATCTGGAGGTAGAAGAAGGGGGGCGTGAATACCTATGTCACTTTAGCAAACGATCTTGCACCCTTGGCCAAACGGTTTGCAAAACCGTTTGGGAGTTTTGCAAAACCGTTTGAGGGGCAAACGGTTTCACATGGTCGGTTCGAGAAAACGGTCTCCAAGACCATTTGAGGGCGTTGACCAAGCATGGACCGTTTGGGATTTCTGTTCATAATTATGTAGGCTAATGACCCACCAAATTTGAGGGGTTAACTCCAAAGGAATCGTAGGTTAAAGGCCAAACAATTAGGTAACCTAATTGGATTAAGTGCTGATTTTCCAATCTGATTAACTTGAACTTTTTGGGCAAACAGTTTCAAACCGTTTGAGTGAGTTGACCAAGCGTTGACCGTTTGGGATTCCTGTTCATAATCATGTTGGTTAATGACCCTCAAAATTTGAGGGATTAACTCCAAAGGAATCGTGAGTTGAAGGCTAATTAATTATGTAAACCCTAATTGGATTAAGTGCTGACTTTCAACTTGATTGATTTGACTTTTTGGGTTTTCTTGCCCAAACGGTCTCAAGACCGTTTGGGGGATCATCCAAACGGTCTCAAGACCGTTTGGGGGTCACCCAAGACCGTTTGAAGGTCTAGGGTCAAGTATGGATAGGTGTTTGAAGATCCAAAGATGTGGTGTGAAACCTAATCGGCTAAGTGTTGGATTTGCATTGAATTGAGTTGATTGTTTTGGGTTGATTGACCCAAACGGTCTCAAGACCGTTTGGGGATCACCCAAACGGTCTCAAGACCGTTTGGAGGTCACCCAAGACCGTTTGGAGGTCTGGGGTCAAGTATAGTTGACCAATTGAAGGTCCAAAGGTACACAATTACAAAGCAATCAATTGCTGATTTGATGATCAACTCAATAGCTCAAACCCTAATGATTTTTCACTAGAATCCAAGGGTTGGGTGAGCCAAACGGTCTCAAGACCGTTTGGAACTCATCCAAACGGTCTCAAGACCGTTTGGAGGTCACCCAAGACCGTTTGGAGGTCTAGGAGTGAGTATGGTTAAGCAATTGATGATACAATGATACTAAGTTGGAATGTAATCAATTGTTGTTTTGGTGATCAATCCAATGATCCAAACCTTAATTGGTTGACTTAGATTTTGATGATATGATGGGCAAACGGTCTCAAGACCGTTTGGAGGTCATCCAAATGACCTCAATACCGTTTGGGGTCAGGTCATGTCCCAATGTAATGATGGTTCAATAGGTTCAAATCAATTAGTCCCACATTGAAATATGTTGAAGGGTTATTGATTCCAATCCCTAATTCACTTGAGTTAAACCCTAATTGATGGTCAATTGAGGGTCAAGTGAGGGACAAATCAGTTGAAGGTTGACCTATTAAACTCAATTAAGGTATGATTATAGGTCCGATTGATGATTGGTTCCATGAATTCAAAGATTGAAGGAATCAACATTGGAAACCCTAATTCAATTGGATACCTTATGAAGTGGAGGTCCAATGTGATTGAATCTTTGAGAATTAAGATGATGAATGTTCTATTGATCCAATAATTATTAGTAATGATAATCAGTGAAGGTGTGAAGGTTGAAACCCTAATAATACCTAAGTGATTAAGAACCAATTAAAGGGAGAATTCTTAATTGTTTATAGGATTAATAGCTTGATACACTATGTTAACCATGGTAGTATGTACTTGATTGAAGGGTTGATGTGACCTAATCAATTTGAAAGAATGAGAAATTAGAATACATATATATATAAATAGATAGAAATATGAATCATGTAATGATCTGCTGTAGCACGACCGTGCAAGGGAGCATGGCCGTGGTAGCCTTAGCTTGCACGATCGTGCAAGGGAGCACGGCCGTGGTAGCCTTACTTTGCATGACCGTGCAAGGTGGCACGGCCGTGGTGTCCTATATAGAAATTGAGAAGTTTTGGTATTGTGCTGACATTGTTATATATGCATGTCCTTATTTGTATAAGTCATACATGTTGATATTATGAGGTAATCATAGCCAGGTATGAGTTATGATGTCATATTCCTTGAAAACAATTATAAGCTTTTAGAGTAATGATATGTGAAAAGTATATACATTGCTTCAATCAAGGTCATTCTAATAGATGACTTGATGCTGATATGGCACTTGATAGCAAGTGTTATGATGATATAAGGGTGTGAGCACCCATGTTCTTGAATCATAGTGATAAGATGATTAAAAATTGATATTCAGTTGATAACTGATATGAGTTATACTTGTACATTTAGTATTCTTCTGTTATAGCCATGTTTAGTACTTGAATGTTTGGAAACATGTATGATGCTAAAAGAATACTAATATGTACCTAATAATCAAGTATAATCATACCATGTAGAGCCTTGATCATAGATCCATCATTGTCAGAATTTAAATAATAGTGAAACAGGTTTTACAAAGGGAACTCCTGGATCACATACTTTAGAGTATGTGGGAGTATATGGAATAACTGATAAAAGTTAAGCTTGACAGGTTTCATATAGAGGTGATCAGATCCAGGTAAGATTTATAATGCTAATTGCATTAAGAACACTTGTTACCTATAATTCAAGAGTATAACTAAATGTCATGTTATCTGGTAAGTGATAACATATGAGCTTGATAGGTTGAATGAGCCACGAGTAATATGATTTTTTGATCTTCAAAGGTCATATTATTTAGATAATCAAATAAAATGAGATGTTACTTGGTAAAAAATGCTATGATTAGTCCAGGGGTTTGAACTCCCACATTCCGGATTTCATATTAATAAGATGGTTAGGGATTGATATCCCAATATTAAAAATATGAGGTATGACCTAAACCAAAGTGTTTCTATGTGAAATTCTATTACGGAATAATCCTATGAAAAGCTTAACTACAGACTAAGGGGTTATGAATGTAAATAACCCTTGTATTACATAAGTAATGTTAAGTCTGATATCATATGTACAAGTTATGCAGATATGTTGTGGAGTTGGAATCCTAACACTTTGGGAGAAGGAGTATGGCTACAGTCCATCCTTTCCCAAATAATAATGCGAGGCAATGGATATATGATCCAAGTCTGAAGGGAGTTAGTGATGTGATAAGTGACATGTGATTTTATCAATTTATAGTTGCATTGCTTTTAGTAGAAAGAATAGTTTAATCTGTTAAACATTGTTTTAACTACTCTCAAATATACATAACTTCTTTGTGTACATTTATTCTCTTATGCTGCAATAATTATGAACAGAAATCCCAAACGGTCCATGCTTGGTCAACGCCCTCAAACGGTCTTGGAGACCGTTTGCTCCAACCGACCATGTGAAACCATTTGCCCCTCAAACGGTTTTGCAAAACTCCCAAATGGTTTTGCAAACCGTTTGGCCAAGGGTGCAAGACCGTTTGCTAAAGTGACATAGGTATTCACGCCCCCCTTCTTCTACCTCCAGATCCAGGTCTGTTCCTCATGGTTTTAGATGCAAGAAATCAAGGAAGGATGGGGGAAAGAAGAACAAGCTACTTTTGCAAGTACAAAGATATGCATAAGAAAGCAAAAGGTTTAGAGTTATAAAACCCGCCTTAAGGTCGTTCCTTGAGCTCCAAGCTTCCAAGCTTCCAGTCTTTAATGGTTTCTTGAGCTCCACAGGTCGGCCAAGGGTGTTTCTTCAAGGAAAGGTTGGGAAAAGATGGCTAGAAAGAAGAAACAAGTAAGGAAGACCATAAAACCAACCTTGCACCATGAATTCCTCCATGAATTCAAGCAAGATGATGATCAAAGCTTACCTAGAACTGCTTGGCCGTTCTCCTCTTCCCCAGAGCTCTGTCCTAAGTTAGTATAAGCAAGGGGATAAGAAAGGAAGTGAAGGAAACGATCCTTGCTAAGTGAGAAAAGGTGTGTATATACTTTAGGTGAAATTTCAACATAAGGACAACTTGTTTCTCCATTTCTCCTCTAGGTCCTTCCCTTATTATAAACCACGTTTCTCCCTTCCATACTTAAGCAAAACTCATCTTAAACCCAAGGTCTAAAGGTGAAGAAATCCAACTTCTTACTAAGTTGCACATATAGAAGGGTTATTAGACTTATAACTTGATCATTTAATTTATAAGGGTTATCATTCTTATTTAATTATTCAATTGAAGTGACCTCTTCATCATTCTTACTCTTAATGATGCCAAGAGTCATAAAATATACTCTAGAAGGTGTATTTTACAAGTTGCACCCCATATTTTGGGTAAATTGCACTTTACACCAAAACTAGAGTTTTAAGTACAAGGATTGCTCCACAAGCTACATCTTGGTGCCCAAGCTTGGAGAATCCATCATACTTTATCATATTCATTCTTATGATGTCTCAACACCAAAGGAACATCTTAAAATGTGCAATTTGTAAGTTAACCCCTTTTAATTGGGTAATTTGCACATAGGTCCCTGTATTACAAAACAATATTACAACATTGTTCAAAAGGGACAGAAATGGAAATGTATGTTCCTTAGGAGATTTAATTACATACCAAAAGATAATCACAAGTATCTAATTACATAATTAAGCAAAACACCTAGGGTTAGTTCATAACCCAGGTCAGGGATGTTACAACAACATTGTTTTAAAAGGACAGAAATGAAATTATAGATTCTTCTAAAGCTTAATGACATATCAAGGGGTAATCACAAGCCTCTAATCATATTTTAAGCAAAACATCTAGGTTAGTTCATAACCCAGGTCAGGGATGTTACAGAAAGATTCATGAGTTACTAGATATAGGCACAAGATCCATTTTGGGACTTCAAATTCAATCCCAATGTAATTTGTTATTGTAAGACCCCTGGCCTAACTTAGTGATTTGGTATGCTTTCTTTTCTTAAAAGATTCTTAAACCTTAATCTAATCCTTTAAGATGCTTTGTTAACATGTGACAAGCTTACATTTTCAGTTTGGTCCTGTTTTGATAATGTTTACGCTTTGTATGCTAGTTTTGATACCCATGTTGAGGAGTTATCTTGCAATTTGTCACATGTTGAGTGTGCCCTTAGTGATTTAGATTCATGAGAGAGAGAGAATTATTCTTTGGGGTGCCTTTTTGGACCTTGATTGGTGAGGTGGCATCATGTGGTGATGTTAGGATTTCTAGGGTTTTGCTTGGTGTCGACCATGTTGAGTTTGGTTGAGTGTTACAACCTATGTCTCGACCTTGTTGATGTTCTTCGAATGTGTCTCGAGCAAAACACCTCTGTTGGATGGGTTTTGTTTCGATCTTGGAGGTCTTGGTGTGGTTTGGTCAAGATGTTTGTCTTGTTGTGATGTGTTTTGACCAGCGTTGTTTGTTTCAACCTCTAGGGTGATGGTGGCCCATGTGGTCGAGACCCCACCTATGTTTTATCACCATAGGTTTCATGAATTCATATAGTGGTTGCATGGTTTTTTTTATGTACAAGTGTCCCTTTGGTGCTCTCTTGTGTTGAAGCCTCACACCTACCTTACTTCCATCCTCCTTTGAGTATATAACCCCTTTCTCCTTCATGCAAGTGATCTTTTCGGCCCTCCTTCTTCTCCCCTCTCTGGTGTTCGTCCTTGGAGCTTTGAGGAGCAAGAAGGACTGATCTTGGATGATTTGGAGGTCGATCAACCTTGCATTTGGTGCTTTGGATCTTGATCACCTTACTTGTGGTGATTCTTGGTAGTTTCTCTTCTTGGTAAGTGGTTCTACCTTCTTGATCATCTTTTTCCTTGGAATGTTACCTTTCTTCTTCTTCTCCCTCCTTGGTCATAGACTACAGATCATCCATGATGATCATCTTAAGAGAAACTCCTCATCACAGGGTTCATAGTCCATGTTTGATGATCACCTGAGTGGGAGGAAGTTTTCTTCTCTCTTTTTCCTTCCTTCTTTTGGTTCATCCTAGGGTTTATTGCTCTCTTTCTTGAGCTTTCTTTTGACCAAGGTGTTCTTCTCTTTTGAGGTGATCTTGTGACTAGATTTTTGACCTTGTTTGGAGCTTCATCTTCTTCCTTAGAGCTCATGATCTTGGAAGATGGTTCTCTTCTCAAGGTGGGTCATATAACTCTCTACCTTCTTGCATCATGATATTACTTGCATTCTACTATTTTGAACTCTAAACTTGATGCTAATGTTCTAGATGAGGTTATCATGATCTAAGGTTCAAGACTTTGTAGTATTCTCATGAAGATTTCTCTCCTTCTTAAACCCTAATTCCATGAACTCGATTTCTAAGTGATGGATGAAGTGAAGTTGTTACATGCAGCACGATTCTTGGTTTTATCACCATAATTTGGTTCGGCCTTTGTGCTTTCTTGAGGTTTTTGAGTTGGTTTTCTTGAGGTTGAATCTTGGTTTTATTCATCCTAGTTTGGTTTCATGAAGGTTTATGATGAAGTTTAGATTTCAAGGTTTTGATGCTCTTTTGCATGGAGTTTTCCACCTTGTTGAGGATGGTTTTTCCTTGATGTTAATCTTCTATTTTGATTGTGATTTATCCCTATTTTGGGGATGGTTGTTTTGTGTTGTGGTATTTTGACCTAGGTGGTCACTACCTATGATGGAGTGAACTTTTGAGTTTCTTAGTTACTCAATTCGTTTCTCCAATCATGGGTTGGAGATTGAAATAATCAAATTTGAGTACTTATGTATATGAGATGACATGGTTAAAGTTTCATAGAAGTTTCTAAATTCCTAGAAGGAAATACTTGAGTTTGAAAATGGTGAAATAATTATATTTATGATATTGGAACTACGTTTATATAAGCAAGACTAAGTTATTGGTCAAGACAATGATGTCATGTTGTTTGAAAAGAGACACGAACAAACCATTCAAGAAGGTAGTTGGATAGACCATGCAAACCCCACGTATTCCCTACATGTTCGTTTTCTTCTCTAGGTAGCATATGCACTCTTTGTGAGATAGTTGAATAATTCATGGCAACTAACCTCATACCCACTACGTTGCTTTTGCATGCACACGACCTGAGTTAGTGGAGTTGGTGTTGGACTAAGCGGTTTAAGTGAATAAATAAAAGAGATCGAACAACCTCTCCATCGTATCCTCTTCGTTGGCTATAATAGAGAGAAGTGGTGATCGGAGTTAAAAGGAGAGCAAGAGAGGAAAATGGAGGAAGTTATAAGGAGGAAGGGTGAGAGAGGAGCGGCTGTAGGGAGAGATCTATGCCACGGAACATAGAGATCCTACTTATGCGGGTTTGCAGTCCCTCACGCTGATGGAGTTCGGTTGAAGAGAAGACCGACGATCGGTGTGAGAACTGACGCACATGGCATCGACGCCGTTGAGCAGAGAATGACATGAGGGGGTGAAGCATGGCACCTCCAATCGCCTCACCGGAGCAGGAAGTCCCTGACGGCGCCCAGGTCGTGTGGCAAGGAAGCTAGGAGAAGGCCGCTATGGCTGAGCTCTCACTGGCGATCTGGTCCAACAGTACGGAACGCAGACGAGAGGAGCAATCAAGCCAATGCGGAGCACCTCACTGTAGTTGGTTTCCCATCGATTACAGACCTGGTGGATGAAAAGTTCCTCGACGGAGTCGTTCCCATGGCGGTGGCGTGACCCAGAGGAAGATGACCTCCGGAAGACCTGTAACCACATGCCAACGCTAAAGGAGCTTGAGAGGGAGGATCCATCGCGAGGCATCTCTTGCCGAAGATCCCCAACGTAGGCGGCGCCCACACACACCAGAATGGACGACGCACACTTGAGTCAAACTCCGGCGGCGGCGGCTTTGATCGTGCGAGAGAGAACAGGGAGTGGCAGATCACTTTTTGCATGACGGCAAGCCTGTGGTAATGGAATATCAGAGGCGGCCAGACTCGCCGGACTCCCAAGCAGCAACAGGAGGAATCCACGGTGGCATGTCCGTGATGGACACCCCTCCCAGACGTGAAGGCAGGCGAAGCCTCCCCCAGCAAGGATTAGTGGCCGGTGGGGTAGAGAGAGGAAGCACGGAGCTCTTGGTCTTATTTTGGACAGAAGAGGAGTAGCAGATCGAGCCAACCATCGCAGACCCGGTCGTGGAGGTGGCTGCGTTGCTAAGAACAAGGGGAGCGCATAAAGCGACCTGCGCTGAACTGTGAGGAAGAAAGAGGGACATAGACCGGCATGAGAGCCAACCCTTTAGTGGCCACGTGGCGACCTATCTTTGGCCGCAAAAGGTAAATCCTTTACAAATGTTTTTATCTTAGATAAGTCGTAGTAATTAGTCTTTTTATCGGAAAAATACAAATAATATATCAAAATTCTTAGAAAGTTACATAGAACAAGATGGAACTATAATATCAAGCTTTTAATGCACGAATCTTAGCAAAATTGTGTAAGATGTGTAATGCTTGCTTGATGGATAATAAATAGCAAATGATGATATACAATTATGGAAAAATGTCAGTGATTCTATAATTATTTTTATAATCCATCTGATGTCAGATATGGTCATGTTGATGCACGAAATTATATAATTTGCTTAATAAGTCTAATTAGGGCTTATAACCCTAAATAAAATGTATTAAATGCATACATGCTCAATAAATGATGAAATTTACAGAGTAAGCTCATATCAGTATCTAGAACCTCATAATTAAATATGAGATCAATATGATACACATAATCTATGTTATATGAAGATGACCCATAATGCACATGATGAAACCCTAATTTGAGTAATACATGTAACTTAGGGTTAATATGTATAAATAATGATATAGAACCTGATAATCAGATTATGTACCCCAATCTGGAATATAACATCAATAGCCTAATTACAAGATGATAAGACAAGTAATAAAGTACATACACTTAAGAGACTAAGTAAAGCCCTAATGAACACGATTAGGGTTAACATGATGAGAATCTGATGCTAGTATATGATCTTGCCTTAAGCAGGGGTTTGACCAAGTTACAGTTGACATGAGGATATATCTGATATCAGGACATATGTGATTAGGTTGTCTTTCTTGATCAAGGTACGCCATTACCTCTTACTTGGCTTATTATACATTATGCTTGTGTTATATGGCAGTAAAGACTTGGCATATGGTATTGATTGAAATGATTATTCCTGTATGTTAAGTTGCTTGAGCTTTTCCATACTTATGACTATGAACACATGAAACATAATATATCTGTTCCATTATATGAAAGCACTAACTCTTTGGTAGTGTGCTTGGAAGTGACCTAACTCTTTGGTAGTGGTCACATTGTACATATGACCTAACTCTTTGGTAGTGGTCACCTTGTACAAATGATCTAACTCTTTGGTAGTGATCATAAAGGCCTGGATATATAATGGAAAATAAGCTTAAAATATGTGTTCTCTTTTGTTAATGAATATCCTCGTGCAAGTATATGCTTTTCTTATATTTTTTCTGTTACTGCCAAGTATTAGTTTTATCTTATTGCCAAGATATGATGAGAGGTATATAAAAGACACGTAGGCGTACTCAGTACAATATTCATGAAATATTGTGCTGACGTGTACCGCATGTAATCTTTTGTTTAGGTTGTGGTTATGCTTTGAAGATCCAGGATAGTGAGAGTTGTGTAGCGATCTAATGTACAGGTGGACCTGTTGTCTTAAGATCCTGTTGTTTAGATGTAGTACATGAATATGTGTAGTTTGCTGTTCAATATGTAATATCAAATGTTGTAACAATTTATGTTGTAATTATATGTTGAATGGTGAACATGTGTTTTGGTTTTATTATTGTTCATGTACATGTGCATCTGATGTACGTTCCTTCTGACTCCCTCGATTTTCTTCTTCTTAGCCTGGAGTGGGATGTTTAAATTGGGATTCTCGCTGAGGTGAGGGTTTCAATTTGGACGTCACACATCAGATTAAGTTTTAGAAAATTCGGGGACGTCACAGGTGGTATCAGAGCATGAACAATAGCAAAGCCTGACATTTTCTCATTATGCAACTCAAAACTAAATAATCTTGAACCTTAATAATCTTTTAGGATTAGATTAGTCATCTTTTAGAGACTAGATCTGACCTAGTCTCTAGGATAGCACCTAGATGTCCGAGAACTAGGTCTAGACTGGTGCTTGTGAGTAGCAAGTCCTTAGATGTCATTCTTTCCTTGTAGTGCAGCGGTATGGGACGTTGCACTATTTGGAAATGACGTGCATCAAGGGAAGAGAAACCCTAGACATATTGCGCACGTTGTCTAGAGTAGCTACACTAGTCTACCCTTTTTTCTCACCCTTTTCACTAGTTTTCATGACATTGTACTCTCTACTATGTGTGGGACACTCATTTTCAGGATTTGGTTTTTGATTCCAAACGGATCGGACCTTGATAGTTTTCTCTGACGCTTGTTTTATCGGAGAAAAACTATATAATATTTTATTACATATATGTATTACAAAAATGTGTCCCCACACATGTACGAGTAGGAGGTGGTCATGGAACCTAAGTGAAAGTGAATGACATCAGTCTAGAAGAGAAAGTAGTTCTAGATTAGATGTCTAGAGCCTTTTTGATATATATGTGATAGATGGTATAGACGAAATAAGTTTTGATGATATGATGTAAGTCTTATATAGATGACATAAGATGTTTATGATGATTCATGTTTGTTTTTTAGGACATAAGTTCAATTTTGAGGATTTGAGATAAGCTTTGATGATTCAAGTAACTAGGCTTTTATGAGATAAGATAAGCTAAGTTAAGACAAGGTTGTGAGTCAGCATGAGCCTCAAGCTCTTTTACAAAGGAGGACCTCTAGTGTTGGGACCAGTTTTAGGGTTAACTCCAGAGAGAGTGAGACCCATTGGGAGAAGGTCAGAGAACCTAAACTCCAAGATATGAGAATTCTGAGATATGTGATATGATACGTCCTAAACTAGACTACTCCTGAGTGAATGAGTTGAGTTGCTTTATGCATGATTCCTATAGTTTTGTGGAACCCTAGATGTCCTTGGGAGAACCAAACCCTAGAGATAGAGAGAGGCTGGATATATGTGCATATGTGAACATGAATATGAGTGCCTGCCATCTGGGTGAGGGAGAGAGCCCAAGACCCTGGAGGAGGTAGCTATGTCAATTTCTGTGAAGCCTCATGCTCGGGTTGGTGGTTTCTCACATAGGAATCTAGTGGTGTATATAAGAGAGATTTTGGTAAGATGTTTCATGGTTAGAGATCTATGAGGAGTATGTCATAGCATGTTTTGATTTGTGCTTATGTTGCTAGAGCTTGTACGGCTATCTCTAGTGCCAATGAGGTATACCTGAGAACCCTAGACCAAGGAGGGAGGATAAAGTATATGCATATGAGATACTCATAGGGTTGAGTTAGCTCAGAGAGACTGAGCACGATACTACCCTCGTGGTATGGGTTAGAAGAACCTCAGTTGGACTAGATAAAAGTTTTGATATATGTTTAACGAGCCACTTGCATAAGTTGGTTTTGCACAACCATGATATGATAAAGGTAAGGATGTGATCAAATCTTGAGATATGATAGTGGATATGACATGATGGAAACTTAGAGATGCTTTAATAAATAAGAAATGCATAAATGGTTAATCATGTACATGATAATGATGATAATTTGATAGTGTTGGCTAATGTTGTGATGAAATCACTAATAAATGTTACAGTTTATTATGAACAATGAAATACGATCATATAAATGAAACATGTTATATGAAGTGTTTGTGCACCAAGATGGTTGTAAAAAAAAAACCCTAATAGTGCTTTGGACACATGGTTCTAGGTAATCTTGCAGATATGTTACACATAGAATGATGCCTACATGTGGATGAGAGCAAGATAGGGTTTCCCTTGGAAGTATGAGTTTGGTTTACTTTCGAGGATGAAAGTTCTTTTAAGATGTATATGATGTGGCAAAGTGAGTTTTTCTGACTTGATTCCGAGGATGGAATTTCCTTTAAGGTGTGTAGGATATGATGGAGTGAACTTTTGAGTTTCTTAGTTACTCAATTCGTTTCTCCAATCATGGGTTGGAGATTGAAATAATCAAATTTGAGTACTTATGTATATGAGATGACATGGTTAAAGTTTCATAGAAGTTTCTAAATTCCTAGAAGGAAATACTTAAGTTTGAAAATGGTGAAATAATTATATTGATGATATTGGAACTACGTTTATATAAGCAAGACTAAGTTATTGGTCAAGACAATGATGTCATGTTGTTTGAAAAGGGACACGAACAAACCATTCAAGAAGGTAGTTGGATAGACCATGCAAACCCCACGTATTCCCTACATGTTCGTTTTCTTCTCTAGGTAGCATATGCACTCTTTGTGAGATAGTTGAATAATTCATGGCAACTAACCTCATACCCACTACGTTGCTTTTGCATGCACACGACCTGAGTTAGTGGAGTTGGTGTTGGACTAAGCGGTTTAAGTGAATAAATAAAAGAGATCGAACAACCTCTCCATCGTATCCTCTTCGTTGGCTATAATAGAGAGAAGTGGTGATCGGAGTTAAAAGGAGAGCAAGAGAGGAAAACGGAGGAAGTTATAAGGAGGAAGGGTGAGAGCGGAGCGGCTGTAGGGAGAGATCTATGCCACGGAACATAGAGATCCTACTTATGCGGGTTTGCAGTCCCTCACGCTGATGGAGTTCGGTTGAAGAGAAGACCGACGATCGGTGTGAGAACTGACGCACATGGCATCGACGCCGTTGAGCGGAGAATGACATGAGGGGGTGAAGCATGGCACCTCCAATCGCCTCACTGGAGCAGGAAGTCCCTGACGGCGCCCAGGTCGTGTGGCAAGGAAGCTAGGAGAAGGCCGCTATGGCTGAGCTCTCACTGGCGATCTGGTCCAACAATACGGAACGCAGACGAGAGGAGCAATCAAGCCAACACGGAGCACCTCACTGCAGTTGGTTTCCCGTCGATTACAGACCTGGTGGATGAAAAGTTCCTCGTCGGAGTCGTTCCCATGGCGGTGGCATGACCCAGAGGAAGATGACCTCCGGAAGACCTGTAACCACATGCCAACGCTAAAGGAGCTTGAGAGGGAGGATCTATCGTGAGGCATCTCTTGCCGAAGATCCCCAACGTAGGCGGCGCCCACACACACCAGAATGGACGACGCACACTTGAGTCAAACTCCGGCGGCGGCGGCTTTGATCGTGCGAGAGAGAACAGGGAGTGGCAAATCACTTTTTGCATGACGGCAAGCCTGTGGTAATGGAATATCGGAGGCGGCCAGACTCGTCGGACTCCCAAGCAGCAACAGGAGGAATCCACGGTGGCATGTCCGTGATGGACACCCCTCCCAGACGTGAAGGCAGGCGAAGCCTCCCCCAGCAAGGATTAGTGGCCGGTGGGGTAGAGAGAGGAAGCACGGAGCTCTTGGTCTTATTTTGGACAGAAGAGGAGTAGCAGATCGAGCCAACCATCGCAGACCCGGTTGTGGAGGTGGCTGCGTTGCTAAGAACAAGGGAAGCGCATAAAGCGACCTGCGCTGAACTGTGAGGAAGAAAGAGGGACATAGACCGGCATGAGAGCCAACCCTTTAGTGGCCACGTGGCGACCTATCTTTGGCCGCAAAAGGTAAATCCTTTACAAATGTTTATATCTTAGATAAGTCGTAGTAATTAGTCTTTTTATCGGAAAAATACAAATAATATATCAAAATTCTTAGAAAATTACATAGAACAAGATGGAACTATAATATCAAGCTTTTAATGCACGAATCTTAGCAAAATTGTGTAAGATGTGTAATGCTTGCTTGATGGATAATAAATAGCAAATGATGATATAAAATTATGGAAAAATGTCAGTGATTCTATAATTATGTTTATAATCCATCTGATGTCAGATATGGTCATGTTGATGCACGAAATTATATAATTTGCTTAATAAGTCTAATTAGGGCTTATAACCCTAAATAAAATGTATTAAATGCATACATGCTCAATAAATGATGAAATTTACAGAGTAAGCTCATATCAGTATTTAGAACCTCATAATTAAATATGAGATCAATATGATACACATAATCTATGTTATATGAAGATGACCCATAATACACATGATGAAACCCTAATTTGAGTAATACATGTAACTTAGGGTTAATATGTATAAATAATGATATAGAACCTGATAATCAGATTATGTACCCCAATCTGGAATATAACATCAATAGCCTAATTACAAGATGATAAGACAAGTAATAAAGTACATACACTTAAGAGACTAAGTAAAGCCCTAATGAACACGATTAGGGTTAACATGATGAGAATCTGATGCTAGTATATGATCTTGCCTTAAGAAGGGGTTTGACCAAGTTACAGTTGACATGAGGATATATCTGATATCAGGACATATGTGATTAGGTTGTCTTTCTTGATCAAGGTACGCCATTACCTCTTACTTGGCTTATTATACATTATGCTTGTGTTATATGGCAGTAAAGACTTGGCATATGGTATTGATTGAAATGATTATTCCTGTATGTTAAGTTGCTTGAGCTTTTCCATACTTATGACTATGAACACATGAAACATAATATATCTGTTCCATTATATGAAAGCACTAACTCTTTGGTAGTGTGCTTGGAAGTGACCTAACTCTTTGGTAGTGGTCACATTGTACATATAACCTAACTCTTTGGTAGTGGTCACCTTGTACAAATGATCTAACTCTTTGGTAGTGATCATAAAGGCCTGGATATATAATGGAAAATAAGCTTAAAATATGTGTTCTCTTTTGTTAATGAATATCCTCGTGCAAGTATATGCTTTTCTTATATTTTTTCTGTTACTGCCAAGTATTAGTTTTATCTTATTGCCAAGATATGATGAGAGGTATATAAAAGACACGTAGGCGTACTCTGTACAATATTCATGAAATATTGTGCTGACGTGTACCGCATGTAATCTTTTGTTTAGGTTGTGGTTATGCTTTGAAGATCCAGGATAGTGAGAGTTGTGTAGCGATCTAATGTAAAGGTGGACCTGTTGTCTTAAGATCCTATTGTTTAGATGTAGTACATGAATATGTGTAGTTTACTGTTCAATATGTAATATCAAATGTTGTAACAATTCATGTTGTAATTATATGTTGAATGGTGAACATGTGTTTTGGTTTTATTATTGTTCATGTACATGTGCATCTGATGTACGTTCCTTCTGACTCCCTCGATTTTCTTCTTCTTAGCCTGGTGTGGGATGTTTAAATTGGGATTCTCGCTGAGGTGAGGGTTTCAATTTGGACGTCACACATCAGATTAAGTTTTAGAAAATTCGGGGACGTCACACTACCCCTTTAATTTTGTCTTGGTCGATACACCTTGTTTATGGGATGATGGCCGAGATGTTTTGCTTGGTTTTGGTCATAACACATGACCTTGTGTCATGGTTCCAACCCTAACCCTAATGGGTTGAGGGTCATAACACTTAAGGGTCTAAACATATGCTTTGTGTCATGGTCAAAACCCTAACCCTAGGGTGGTTGAGACACTTGGTTGAGACATGTTTGAGTCATGGCATGTGCTTTAGTCTTGGTTGAGACATGTGCTTTAGTCTTGGTCAAAACATGCGCTTTGGTCTTGGTCAGGACATGTGCTTTGGTAGTGGTTGAGATACTTGGTTGCTTGTGGTCGAGACCCTTGTTTGAGATTGGCCATGACTCATGTTTGATGGATGGTCGATACACTCACAAGGGTACATGGTTGTAACACATGTGGAACTTTGTAAAGGTTGATATATATGTACTTTTAAATATGGGTTGATATCTAATGTTGTTTAGATATTTGGCTAACCCTATTAATGATGATGTTATAATCCTAATATACTCCAAGAAAGTGGGATATGACATAATTAGGGTTTGGTGATCGACTTATGCTATGAAACCCTAATTGGCTATGTGTTTTAAACCCTAAACCTAATCCTAGGGTATGCTATTCTTGTTGATATCATCAGATGATTGGGAAGTAGTTATATTTTCTCTCTCCTACTTGTATGATTCTAACCTTGCAAGTTGAATGTGTGTCATAGCTTGTGAATTTTATGGTGATGGTTATGAGCCTTATGAGGCATGTTGAGATAATGATGAGGCACAAGATATATGATGTGATGGGTCTTATGACCTAGAAGAGGCTTAATGCCTAGTGTGAGGTCTAATCCTCCAGGGATGTGATTGAGGGACAAATATCCCATAATGACATGACATTGATGATGGCCTTGTGATTGGCAGTGCTACTAGTACCATGTGATGATGTGACAAGTTCACACCTTATACATTTTATATCCTCAAAAGTTGTATTATACCCTTATCTTTGTAGATTTTTCCTAGGGTGTGTACGTTGTAACTTGATTGATGCTAAATTAGACTAACTAATCAAGTGAAACCCTAATCATGTAGTTTCCATGTGCGATAGATTCATCTTCAGCGACAATACTTACTGGATGGTGAAACAAGTTCTCCCTTAGTGGAAGCTCAGAGTCGTATACTGTTGAGTATATGCATTTCACATGATTGGTTGTGGTCATACCCTAGAAGGAGAATGGTTGGGGCGTATCTCAATGATGTGATACAGTGTATAGATATAATATCTTTGAGTATGGATGTGGTCATACCTCAACAGGAGTGCGACTGCAGTCGTAACTCAATTTCACTAGCATCGTGACCTATATACCAAGGTGGGCTAGGCTATTTTTCAGTTGAACTTGACATGTCATTACGGCGGACTCAGATTGACTGAGGGTGTTGAGAAATCATAGGAGTCTGGTGTAAAGAGGCGAGATCACCTCTTTACTAAAATTTAAAGGAAATACAAACATCCACAATTTTAACAAAATTTAGAGACTTTGAGGATGATTGCATAATATTCCAAGTAAATAAGCATGATTCCAAATACATAATAAAATGTCAATAGCAGCGGAAAGAAAGAAATAATAAGCATGTGCATGGCTTTATTGTTTATTACATGAATGATTTCTAAAAGAAAAGATAAGATAAGAGGATCTAGCTATAGCAACCTAGCCATCCTTCTTGACAAGCTAACGATCAACTGTAGAGGAACCTTTCTTCAAGCCCTTCCTTCACCTTGCTCAGCACCAACACCTGGGTGGTTGGGAAGACACCCAGCAAGAGGGAAAAACAAAGGAAGTATGTGTTACAAGAAAATTCTAACAATGGCAATGAAAGTTGTAATAAGTAAATTAGGCTAGATATTTTGGTTTAAAGAGAGACATCAAAGAGTATGAGGCTTTCATAATAAGACTTGCCAATAACTAAATAAATAAAGGTTTTTGCATGTAAATTAATATGTCTACCTAACTAAGTAGGGTTGAGGCACCTACCGGACCACTAACCTTAGGTGAGGGAAGAATAAAAACATTTCCAATCACCTACAATTTATATTGGGGAGAATTATAAACATTCCCCTAGGGCGATTTTATACATGCCCTCTATGGGTGGTTGTACATAAGTACCACTACTTAAACATTAAATAGATCATTTAATTACATGCTAACAAAAGATTTATGGCAAGGTTAAGAAAATGAATATGTAACATGGCAGTGGGGTATGAATACCCAAACAAGAGAATACTACATCTACTTTTGAGGCAATAAGCAATTTAGGTTTCAAGATTTAAGGATTTAGATCAAGTTAAACCTCATAAGAAAGTATGGGTAATGGATTAATGTTTTCCCAACTGAAAGGTAGATGCAAAAACAAAACACATACCTTAGCCTCAGGTGTTCTAGAATTTCCCTTTTCAACTCTTCACACGAATTATAAACCCAATTTCCCTAATACATAATTAGATTCATAAATTAGAATTACACGCATTTATTTAAAAGATTGAAAACCCTAATTCACTAACTTTTTGCACAAACCATCGATTTAGACTCCATAAACCTCATCACCATCTTAGTTAGGTTTTCCTGATCAAAATAACATATAATATTGTATGTTTTGAATATATGGACTTTTAGGGTTAATTTTAGTGATTTTAAATTAATTAATTCATTCTTAAAATTACATTTTCGCAAACATCAAAATCACGATTCAAAACTATTTTTAACGAATAGGTCTCATTTTCCTAAATCCAAAACACTATCTACTTTTAATTTTTGACCAACAGATTAATTTATAGAAATTATTTTGTTCTGACAAATCACAGCCTGCCACGTAGGCAAGGCCAACCAGGACGAGTGGTCGCGAGTGCTTGGCAGCGGTGACCCGCGCCTCGTGGACGCCCTCTACCGGTCGTGCGACTGGGCCAAAGCAGAGTCGGGTCAAAGCTAACCAAAACAGGGAAAAAGACACGACTGTCCCGAAAAAAAGAAAAGAAAAGGAGAGCCGAGTGGGGGCAAAACGGTAAAACGACGAGGTCATCTTCTTTGCCTCGCCAGAGCGCCATTGTGCTAGAATAGCAACAGCTGCTTGCGATCGATTTGGGAAAAATGGCTATAGGAGATGAAAATCCATGAACAAGTAGTCGAAATGAAGCTCTAAAGAAACCGAACTAGTTGGTACCTGGTATTGGGACGATGATCGGAGACACTGGGAGCAAGAGGCGCCGCAAGGTCAGGGCCTTCGGCGGCCAGAAGAAGGTCTAGATGTCCACGAAAGTCCAAATTGAAGACACGATCAAGTTGCTAAGACGATGGCGGTTGCGAGGGTTGAAATCTTTATAGGCGAGGTACCCTAGGTTAGGGTTTAGGTAGGAGCAAGGAGAGGAGGTCGGCGGCCAACTTGGGCGTTTCTCAAATACTCGCCAAAACCCGCAAAATTTGGGATAAATCAGTGCGAAATCGCGCAAGGAATCCAACAAGGAAAGTTTGAGCAAAATCCATCGATTACAATTCAAGATAATGTGATTAAAAAAAATCGGGAAAAAGCACATGTTGCCTTATTTGGCTAGGGGTAGGAGACGACCGTGAGTCATCCAATCGATGGACCCCGAGTCCATCCAGGACTCTGATCCGTCCGATCTCGTATTATATTAGGAAAACAACCCTTAGCAAAAATCGATTAAATCCATTAAATTCTTAAATGTTTTTCTCTCTCTTTGTTTGGAGGCTCAAACGTCATTTAAAAACTATCAAATTTTATATCCTGACTTATTTCGACGTGTAGAATCCAATTATGGAGTTATTTTTGCCTTTTGAGAAAGTTTGATAGGTGAAATAATTAATATATCATTTTATCTTTCCTCCATCAAAAGAGGTGATAACATTATCTAAATTTTGTGTAACTTCACCCATAAGTCTCCTTAAGGGATTGGAACACGATGTTGCAATTATCTTTACAAGTTGAGTTTATTTATTTATTTATTAAAATAATAGTATATTATACACACTTTCTCTCTCTCCTATTTTACTAATTATTCCCACATTAACCAAATTAGTTGCAAATTTGCACAGAGGCTTATTTTTATGTTTAGAATACGAATTTGGAGTTATTTTCCTAATTTGAGAACATTAAGTATTTTATTTATCTTTATTGGCATATTTCCTATATTCTTTTGATAATGTTATTAATATTTATAATTAGGTTCCATTTTAAATGATACTTGGCCCTTAAGTTACTTTTTGCTCAAGGAAACGAATTTAAATGTCAAATTATCCTGATGATTTCTATTTATAATATTTGGTGCAAAAAATATTTCTAATTATCTTCTTTACCCATTAATTCTCATATTACCTTTAATTATTACATTTATCTTCTCCCTTATATAAAACTCGTATTTTCTCTTATTTCTCTTATTCTAGGAATTGCTAGAAAGTTCTAGGATGAAACATTTTACTTGATGTGAAATTGCATTTTAGACCCATTATCTAAACCTAACTGAGGTATTTGTGCATGCAACCTTGTAATAAGAATATATAGGAAACATTTATCCAATAACCATCATAATTCCATTAAATCAAAACCAAGGACATATGGAATGAAAAGAAGGACAAAACTTATAGAAAAGAGTACAAAGGGGTACATAGGGGATTTCAGTATGTTACATCTGGCTCCTCCTAGATCTTGTATGCCACTAATTTCGACTTAGAAGTGGTCAGTTGGATCATGAGTGGTATAGCTCATCTCCTCATGGCATAATAAAAGATGTAACATAGTCGTGTAGTGTATTTTCTTAGGGTCAAACATGAATAACATTGGTCAAACCCTTTGTCTTATCTTTGTACTGATTTCTTGAATCATAATGTGGTAAGAGAAATCAATTGTTATACATGTTCTTCACATTCCTTCTTAAAGTATTAATTGTTGTACTGCTTAGTGATAACTTCCTAGTTTTGTTAATCTGCATTATCTATTGGTTAACTTATCATTTAGCTGAATATGTTCAACCTGTTAAGTATATTATCTACCTTATGATTTTAATAGACATTGTAGGAGAGTTATATCTCTCACTAGGATGTTTGGTCTAACCCCGTGGGTTTTTACATCGTTTAGGTGGTCATGCATGATGAGGTAGAGATCGTGATGTTGAGGCTGAGAAGCAAGAGGAGCAGTAGATGAGTAAAGGTTGGATAAGTTGATTGTGTTATGTAGTAGAGTCCTATGCATTGTCCCTATACTCTTCGGTCCTTGGGGTGTTTTGTAGTTGTTATATATCAAGATGATGCTTTGTCTATATGCCTTTGTTGTATAGATACGACAGGCATGTATATGAACAAGTTATCATATGTATCGGTTGTGGCTAGTGAGCTAGCGAACAGTGCTATGTAATAATCTTTTGGTAGGTTTTATATGTATATAGGTGTCTTTCATGGACTCTGATGTAATATGTTTCCACTTTAGGTGGATATGTGAAATCAGTTTTAATTTCCTATTTTTTGGTAACCTGGTTTCCACATTTTGTTTTGAGTAATCTCGCTCTGTGGAACGTCCATGTGTCATAGTTAAGGTTGGTATTAGAGCTCTAGGTTTGCCAAGTATACAGGGACATAGGACTAGGGCTTGTGTCTATTCTAGTGTCCTCCAATCTATTAATGGCAACTTCTGCTTATGCAGAAGAAGAAGAAGAACAAGAAGAAGAAGAAGAAGAAGAAGAAGAAGAGAAGAAAAGATGGTTGGAGAATGCAAAGAACATTCTGTTGAGAGCAGTGTTGCTTTACATGGAGGTGGTGCAAGGAGGTAGGAGAGGGTGGATGTTTTGCTCGAGATGCCCTAGTTAGACCCTTTAGTGGTGGACAATCATGAAATTTAGTCTAATTTTGGATAGTTTATGTCCACGATGACACATATGGCAGATTAAATGCTCGTTCCTCAAGCAAGAGCCATAGTTCCCAATATAAAATGTTTGGGTTCTGGGAAGACCTTTGAAAGATTAAGGTGAGTTGGGGCTACGGAGTATGTTGGTACGGAACACTTGGAAAATGCATACCTTTGGTTGATGGAGTTGGAGAATGCCTTCAACATCCTTATCATTCCTAAGTAAGACAAGGTGAAGCATGTTGTGTATCTTTTGAAAGGGAGTGTCGGCCATTGGTGGGCCATTGAGGAAGACAAAAGACATAGTAATGTGATCAATTGGGAGTAGTTCTGACGTGATTTTGTTAGGCGGTACTTTTCTCAGACTTATTTGGATGAGAAGATCAACCAGTTTGAGAAGATCTGATAGGGATCTATGTCGATCAATGAGTATGAGGTCAAGTTTATGGAACTGCAAAGGTTTTTCCCTCACATGGTTCCAAAGAATTAGGAGAGGATCATACATTTTGAGAAGGGTTTGAGTATGGAGCTGACTACACTGGTACTAGACTTAGAGAAGAGAGAGTGATTTGCCACATTTGTGGAATCAGTTAGAAGGATAGAGCGGCCAGTCATTGAAAAACATGAGATGAGTGCCAAGAAGAGATCGACACTATACCAAGGACAATCATCTGGAGGCTTCAAGAATCCTAGGTTCTCAAGACCAGAGTCACAACATAGGTTAGGTGTGTAGTCACAGTGGTCGCCAAGTAAGGGCAGAGGCCATAGTTTTCCACCAGCAAGAGCCCATAACACAGCATCAATGTCAGTGACGGGGCCATCTAGGCCAATGTATGAGACCATGACTTGCAATAAGTTTAGGCAAGAATGACATCTAAGGTGTGCATATCCTATGAAAAATGATGAGGTGACCCAACATATGATACAGATCCAACATGGCTCACAAAGACAGCAGTTTGGCAGTGGTGGAGGTTGAGAACGTGGGCATGCATTACAGGTTGGTTCTTCTGGACAGGCCAACAAAGGACATGCATGACAATAGATGATGACTCGATTCTACACCATGAGTCAGCTGGAAGGAGTGGTCAACCCACAAGTTGTGACAGGTCAATTGGATTTATTTAATTTTGATTTCTCTTCTTCTTGATTTATATTTGTTTTGGTTGACCCGATTGTGACAGACTCTTTTATCACTCGATAAGTGATTGATAGTTGTACTTTGCCTATTAGTCATAGATTTGATAGTCTTCATTTAGAAACCCCGTTGGTTGGTTTCATAGAGTTTTGGGAGGTGTGTCCTTCCTATGTCCTTTCTTTTTCAGGACATAGCATTCAAGTGGACCTCATACCACTTGACATGCATGGATTTGATGTGATTCTTAAAATGGACACCTTGGAGAAGTATTGGGTGGTCTTGGACTGTAGTTCTAAGGTGGTGACATTTTTCTATGGCGATGTGTTGTGGATCTTCCAAGGAGATAGGAAGATTTTTCCAACCTATTTGGTGTCGATGATGGTGGCATAAAAACTCATGAGGTAAGGTTGTGAAGCATTCTTAGCACGTGTGGTGGATACCAAGGTGAGCAGTCTGAGTATACAAGAGGTATCAGTTGTTTGTGAGTTCCAGGACGTGTTCCTCGATGAGTTCCCAGGTGTTCCCCCAGTAAGAGAGATGGATTTTGATATCAATCGAGTTCTAGACAACTAGTCGATAGCACATACACCATATAAGATGAATCAGTCGAGATGGTAGAATTGAAGAAATAATTGCAAGAGCTACTTGAGAAAGGCTTTATCAGACCAAGTAGTGCTCCCATGTTGTTTGTGAAGAAGAAAGATGGATCCATGAGGTTGTGCATAGATTACAGATAGTTGAATAGAGTGACAATCAAGAATAAGTATCCTTTGTCGTAGATTGACGATCTGTTTGACCAGTTACTAGGTGTTGCAGTCTTTTCCAATATAGACCTGAGATCATGATATCATCAGTTGCAGATCAAGGCATATGTCATACCCAAATCAGCTTTTAGGATAAGGTATGGTCACTACGAGTTCGTGGTTATGCCGTTTGGGCTAACTAATGCACTTGCAACATTTATGGACTTGATGAATAGGGTGTTTAGACCTTATCTGGATCAGTTTGTGGTGGTCTTCATAGATGATATCTTGATATATAGTTAGGATAGACAACAACATGAACAACATCTATGTCAGGCATTGACCCTATTAAGACAGCACAAGTTGTATGCAAAGTTTAGCAAGTGTGAGTTTCGACTGAAGGAGGTGTCTTTACTTGGACATGTGATATCTATTGAGGGTGTTCGTGTGGAACCCAAGAAGATTGAATTTTTGATAGAATGGGAGCAACTGAAGATACTAATAGAAGTTTGTAGTTTTCTGGGACTGGTACGCTACTACATGAGGTTCATTAAGAACTTCAACTCAGTGGTGTTACCCCTAACAAAGTTGACAAGGAAAGATATGCCTTTTGTCTGGGATTACAAGTGTCAGTGTGCCTTCTAGTTGTTAAAGGAGAAGCTGACTAGTGTGTCAGTGTTGGTTCTTCCTAAGCAGGGGAAAGGATACATAGTCTTTTGTGAAGCCTCGAGCAATTATTTCAGCTGTGTGCTGATGCAGGATAAGAATGTGATTTCTTTTGCTTCGTGACAGCTTAAGAAACACGAGGAGAACTACCCAACCCATGATCTGGAGTTAGCTAGTGTGGTTCATGCCTTGAAGATATGAAGACACTCCCTTTATGGTGAGAAGTATCATATTTTCATAGATCATAAGAATTTGAAGTACATCTTCTCACAACAGGAGCTGAACATGTGATAGAGATGTTAGATGATGTTAATCAAGGACTATTACTGCACTATTGATTACCATCCAAGGAAAGTAAATGTGGTGGTAGAAGCTTTGAGCAAGAAGTCTTCATCATCATCTACAAATAAGGTGCAATTATACTCCTTAGTGTGTCATAAGAGAGACATGTTGGTCTCCTTGTGTCAGAAGAAAGTGAAGTTGGAAGTGTCCATGCTAGAAAGACTGTTGGAACAGTTACAAGTGAATCCTATGTTGAGGCAACAAATTAGAGATATGCAATAGAGTGATAATGTGATACAGTAGATTCGAGGAGAGTTTGGCAGTGAGAAGTGTGATGGTTTCCATGAGGCAGAGGATGGGATAGTGTGTTACCACAACAGAGTTGTCATTTCGGATGTTGACAGTCTGAGGAAGATGGTTTTGGAAGAGGCTTACTCTTCAATGTATACTATGCACCTAGGTAGCACCAAGATGTACCATAACCTTAAGGATCTATATTGGTGGCCTGGCTTGAAGCGTGATTTAGCGGAGTTCATTGTAAAGTGCGTAGTGTGTCAGTAGGTTAAGGCAGAGCATCAGAAGCCTGCAGGAATGTTGCAACCATTTCCTATACCACGGTGGAAATGGGATCATGTTTACAATGGACTTTGTGGTTGGTCTCTCGAGGACAGCCATAGGTCATGATTCCATTTGGGTGATAGTTGATAGGTTAACCAAGTCAGCACATTTCCTTCCTGTAAAAATGACATACACATTAGAGAAGCTTGCATAGATATATGTTGATGAGATAGTGTGTTTGCATGGTATACTAGCTACTATCATATCTAACAGAGGTCCTCAGTTCACCAATCACTTTTGGGAGTGGTTGCACACAAATATGGTTATCCATTTGAGTTTCATCACTGTGTTTCACCCACAAACAAATGGGCACTCTAAGAGGATGATACATACTTTGGAGGACTTGTTGAGAGCTTGTGTCGTATAGTTTTGGGTACTTGGGATGTGCACCTCAGTCTCATAGAGTTTGTCTATAAAAATAGTTATCAGAGGAGCATTGAAATGGAACCTTATGAGGCATTGTATGGGAGACGTTTTAGGTCTATGTTGTCTTGGTATGAAACTGGCGAGTATCAACTTTTGTGCAACAGAAAATAGAGAAAATAAAGATGATACAACAACAGTTAAAGGCAGCCCAGGACAGGCAGAAATCATATGTAGATAACCAGTGTAGATAGATGGAGTTCGAAGTGGGGGACAAAGTGTATATCAAGGTCTCTCCTTGTAAAGATGTTTTGAGGTTTGGGAAGAAGGGTAAGTTGGCTCCCAGGTATATGGGACCTTACCCTGTGGTGGCACGTGTTGGTAAGGTGGCCTATAAGTTGGAGTTGCCACCTGAGTTACACATGTTACATCCAGTGTTCATGTATCTATGTTGAGGAAGTGCCACCCTGATACCGAGTTGGTTTTGCAGTCTGTGAAGGTTGATCTAGACAAGGATTTATCTTATGTGGAAGGCCCTGTGTTGATTTGGATAGGAGGATCAAGAAGTTGAAGAAGAAGTATATTGTTTTGGTGAAGGTTTTGTGGCATCATTGTGGCATGGAGTGAGCCACATGGGATCTTGAGGGAGAGATGTGTAGGAAGTACCTGTCTCTTTTTATGTAGGATTTGGGGGGCAAAATTCTTGTTAGGGGATTATGGTTGTAAGGCCCCTGACCTAGATTAGTGCTTGAGTATCCTTTTTTTAATAAGATCTTAAACCTTAATCTAATCCTTTGATATGATTTTTCAACATGTGATAAGCTTAAGTTTTTAGTTTAGTCCTATTTTGATGATGTTTGAGTTTTGTAATCTTATTTTGGACCAAGTTGTAATTTACCCATGTTGAGGGGTTCTCTTGAAATTTGTCACATGTTGAGTGTGACCTTAGTGCTTTATCATCATGATAGAGAGAATGATTATATGGAGCACCTTGTTTGACCTTGTTTGTTGAGGTGGCATCATGTGGTGATGCTAGGGTTTCTAGGTTTTGCTTGGTGTCGACCATGTTGAGTTCAGTTAGGTGTTGCAACCTATGTCTCAACCTTGTTGATGTTCTTTGAGTGTGTCTCAACCGAAAAACCTTCTTTGTATGGGTTTTGTTTTGACCTTTGAGGTCTTGGTTTGGTTTGGTCGAGATGGTTATCTTCTTGTGTGTGTTTTGGCAGGGTTGTTTGTTTTGACCTATGGGGTGGTGGTGACCCATGTGGTCGAGGCCCCACTTAGGTTTTATCACCAAAGGTTGCATGCATGCATATAGTGGTTGCATGGCTATTTTATTGGTGCACGAGTGTCCCTTTGCTGATATCTTGTGTTGATGCCTCACACCTACCTTACTTCCCTCATCCTTTGAGTATATAACCCCTTTCTCATTCATACAAGTGATCTTTTCGGCCCTCCTTCTCCCCTCTCTTGTGTTCGTCCTTGGATATTTCAGGAGCAATAAGTACTTATCTTTGATGCTTTGGAGGTCAATCAACCTTGCATGCGGTGCTTTGGAACTTGATCACCTTCTTTGTGGTGATTCTTGGTAGTTTCTCTTTGTGGTAAGTGGTTCTACCTTATTGATCACATTTTTCCTTGGAACCCTAGTTTTCTTCTTCTTCTCCCTACTTGGATGTAGACTATGGATCATATGTGGTGGTCATCTTGAGAGAAACTCCTCATCATAAGGGTCATAGAAGATGTTTAACATGGTGATACCCGAGTGAAAGGAAGTTTTCTTCTCTCTTTTTCCTTCTTTTTTTGGTTTGGCCTAGGGTTTCTTGCACTCTTTCTTGAGCTTTCTTTTGATCATGGTGCTCTTTTCCAATGAGGTGATCTTGTGGATGAAGTTTTGACCTTGGTTGGAGCTTCATATTCTTCCTTGGAGCTTGTGATCTTGAAGCTTGGTTCTCTACTCAAGGTGGGTTATATAACTCTCTACCTTCTTCTACTACTTGCACCATAATATTTCTTGCATTCTACTATTTTGAACTCTATAGTTGATGCTAATTTTCTAGATGAGGTTATCATGATCTAATGTTTAAGACATTCTCGTATTCTCATGAAGATTTCTCTCCTTCTTAAACCCTAATTCCATGAACTCGATTTCTAAGTGATGGATGAAGTGAAGTTGTTACATGCATCATGATTCTTGGTCTTATCACCATGTTTTGGCTTGGCCTTTGTGATTTCTTTAGATTTTGAGTTGGTTTTCTTGAGGTTGAAGCTTGTTTTTCTTCATCCCTATTTGGTTTCATGAAGGTTTATGTTGAAGTTCAGATTTTAAGGTTTTGATGCTCTTTTGCATGGATTTTCCACCTTGTTGAGGATGGTTTTTCCTTGATGTTAATCTTCTATTTTAATTATGGTTTATCCCTATTTTGAGGATGGTTGTTTTATCTTTTTGTAGCTTGACCTTGGTGGTCACTACCCCTTTGATTTTGTCTTGGTCGATACACCTTATATATGGGATGATGGCTGAGATGTTTTTCTTGGTTTTGGTCGAAACACACACTACTACTACAGAACAGGCCTTTGGCGTCGGTTGTTTATGCCCTTTTAGCGACGGTTCTAAAGAGATGCCTATGTGGGCACCGCTAAAGGTCGAACTCTTCGGCGTTGATTTTATAACCGACGCCAAAAGGCTTTGCACCACCGAAAACGTGCCAGCAGGGCACCGATAGGCATCGATTATTTATAGTAAACCGATGCCACAAGGCTTCGTGCCAAAAAAAGGGTGCCATTTAGGGCACTATCTGCGTCGGTTTGCTACGAAAACACTGATGCCATATTCCCAGATGCCACAGCCGTGCTACTATAGGTGTCGGTTTTGTACTAATAACCGACGCTTTTTCTGCCACGGCCGTGCTTTCCTGCACGATCAGGTTGTTTGTCACATTAGGCGGAAGTTTTTATCCAATAACCAATGTTGTAAGCCTTTGATGACAGTGTTCTATAAATAACTGACACTTATGTTTTAATTTATTTTTCTTATCAGTTTGCAGGCCTACTGTGGCTGGTCAGCAGGATGAGAACATGCAGTTCAGTTTTCTGAACTACTAGTTTACGACATCCATTGATATCAGCCAACAAACAGGCCACAAACTTGCAAAATCAACAAATATACTTTTCACTCAAGTATATACATTCATACATCAATTCAATTCTCACATTCACACATGTAGAAACATTCAAATACATGTAAAAACATTCAGACATGTATAAACATTCAAAAATATTCATTTACAAAATATCATTCAACATCGCTATCAGCATCCCAATTATATTTTACAGTCCCCACTGCTTGTATGGCTCTTACCCATTCTTCTCTTACTTCATTTAATACTTCCATCGTATATGGAGCATGTACATCTTTTAAGCATTTACCTATAGTGTGGTCAGTTTTAAACACCTACAAAGATAATGATATATATATAAGTAATAATATAAAAATAAGATTGATATATTTCATACTAACTAATGAGACTATATATAATACCTCATGTATGGTATCGATGTCCAATGTGGCATATTGGATAATCATCTGCATAAATCGCATCACATAGTATGTGCATGCCCAGCCGTTGTCTTGTGTAGCGCACTATAAATTGAAACATACAAAATATTAAAAAATACAACTAAGCACAGTTCACATAAATAATATATACATTGGAGTCGGGAACTTACTTTCAAATTCTCCCAAATTATTGGCTGGTTCTTTTTCCTGGGGACCTTTCCTCCAACCTTTTTGAATGCATCTAAACCCCTACATGTTAATGTAACACAGTAAATTGCATAATTAAATAGTAATGTAATAACATATGTTAATGGATATAAAAATGAAATATTTCACACCAGAATAATGGCATTCTCATTACGTGTCCAATTTTAGTATTCAATGTACTCCCCGTAGGATCTAGATAATAAACAGTGAACGTCCCAGGGAGAATAACTAGTAACTCCCAATGCCTACCGCTAGAGGTATAAGTAAAGCAAACTTACTTGTAAAGTACAAATTATAAGTAAAGTAAACTTACTTGACATTGAATGGAGCTATTATTATTGTCTTCTTTTACTGACCGAAAATTGTAAAAGCATCTATACAGTATTGTTGAACACTATCAAGGTCTTTAGCTACCATACTAATCAATGATGGAATAAAAAATCCCACATGGTCAAATGCAAATTGTTTACATTGATTTTCAACTAAGTAGCTACAAATCATGTATTACGTATGCATTAATATATAAGAAACCAGATCACCAGATCTTACACAAGGTATATGGATGTATAAACAAGATCTCACCTTATCCATATCTCTATCATTGATATATTCAGCCAATCATATATAAACAACTCAATAATATCTTGTATAAATAAAGAGTTTTCGTATGATTGACCTGCATAATTCGCTTCTAAAGAAACAATTATAGGGCAATGTTTATTATGTGCATGTAGCCAACATGCCATTCCCCTACAAGCAAGACCTAACAGGTATTTTAGGTCAGTTGGATCCCAACTTGGTAATGCAGGAAGTGGAGGTGGAGGCCTAGATGCTCCGGGTGTCTTCTTTTTAACCTGTATATATAATTTCAGATCAATTGACCTCATATATACACATTAACAATCTAAAGTAATGTAAATTTATCTTACAATTTTAGTAGTGTAGACGACATCTTCTTTGGGCCACAATATCACCCCGCCTTCTGTCTCAGCAAGTGTATCAATATCTGGGTGGGCATATGGCAATGTAGCTTCCCTCCAATCGGGTAATACACGTATTGGGCTCACACGAACGTAGCCCTGTGGCATTAGAGTCCCGTGAAATGTTTCCCCAGGAAGGGACGGGTAAGCTTGTGCCTATGTAACAACATAGTCTTGCATTCTTAAGCGGCATGGCTTCAACGCCTACAAATTTACGTAAAGAATGTTATACATATATACATATCATCTTGAAAACATATCATCTTAAAAAGACTAGCTACAATGTCATAAACAATACTTACACGAGACGTGTTAGGCAGTGGGTCTACATGATTACTCTCAGTCTGTGCATCAGGAGAAGAGTGGGTCACCATAGCATGATTGGAAGCCTGAGATGCCTACCACCGTAGCAGTTCTTCCTTGACCTTCTTAGAAACTATATCCTCGACTCTTTTATTCTCCTATACATGGATAAAAGAAACATTAGCTTCTTACTATTGAATTCCCTTTTACAGTAACATTCTAAAAAAAGAATATGTTACCTCTTCTTGTGAAATTCCCGCTCTGGGTTTGCGCTGGGATGGCCCAAAGAATGCTTTGATGCCCACACTAGCACCTACAGCCCTAACACATCCAGGATGCTCTGGGTTACCCAGAGCAACTGTCAATTCATCCCTTGTTCCCTGAGGGATGAACGTTCCTTGTTTCCTCTGCTCGTGCAGCTCCCGCTAATCACCATCAACAGAAATTGGTAAGTTAACACCACAAATAATCAATATTCAAACGATTGCTCTAAGAGTTGTATTTTACCATTTTCGCAGCCGCCTCAGCAGTTACGGGCTTCTTTATTTCACCCTTCTTGTTTTGCCTCCCAGCTATCCAGACATCATGGCGAGGCATGGTGTGGCACATGTAGTAGAGGACTCCTGAGTAGCAGCAGACTCCACCTGTAGTCTTTGGCGAATGGTTGCATAGCTCTTTGGACCCATAGTGTGGTCATGCACATTTAGTGCACGCCTTGATTTTTGCATCTCACTTAATACCTTGAATTCTTCCGATTTTCTTGAAGCAACAAACGTGTCCCAATCTTCTTTGTCCAAGAAGTTCCACTGTTCAAGGGCTGACTTCTTCTTCTTATCACCATCTTTTATGTATTCTCTGTTGAGATTTGTCCTATAGTTCCTTAGAATCTTTCCAGCACATTGCATCACACTTTTACGATGCAACTTCTCATCCAATGCAAACAAATTCTATAAAATAGAATTGCTATTAACTAGTATCCAAAAATAGAATTGCAAATAATAGAATTTGTAATCTACAAATTAGAATTGCAAATAATAATAACTCACGCATAAATCCTTCCATATCATGTCTTTCTTCGCCTGAGGAACTTTATGCCAATTATCATACTTAACACCACAATGGCTTTGAGTGACAACCCCAAGATAGTTTACAAAATTATTGCAGTTCACTCCAATTGCATTTCCTCCATTATCAAACTCCACAGCCAATCTGGATCCACTGCCACTTAGCGCTATTAACTTCTTCAACAGAGTGATTCCCCTTTTCTTGTTAAGTGTTTGGTGATGCGCATCAAGTTCCTCCAGTTCTTTAGTGGGTACATGTGCATCATCAACCTAAAATTTGACAAAAATAAACACACTGAATTAGCCCAATATAGAAATATGGGATATATGACATAACTAGAAGATAATGAATTTTATAGAAATACAGGATATGTTTTTAGAACTTACATTGGTATCCTCGCCATGTTCATCATGGACAGCATGCTCATCATGGACTTCATGCTCATCATGGACATCATGCTCATCATGGTCAGCCATCTGAAAATGTCATTAAAAAGGCAAACATTTAGCATTTGTATTAACTATAAGATAATGAAACATCAAATCTGAAAATGATATTGATATTAAAAAAGCAAACATTTCGCTTCAATAAAAAAAATATAAACATACATGCCTCTAAAATTGTGATCTTTTATCAATTAACAATCCTACATTGTGATCTCCGTGCACATATAAGTCATCATTAGCTTCAATATTTTGTGGAGTTGGCAACCCAACTGAGAATGGACTGGAGTCATCATACTTATCATAGTACTCTTCTTCATCTATAGGATCTTCAATGAACTTTCTTTTACCATGAAGAACAACCAACCATTTATCATTTGCAGGATCATCGATATAGAATATTTGTTTCGCCTGTGATGCCAATATGAATGGTTCACCCTTCTCACCAATCTTTTAAAAGTTCACTAAAGTGAAACCCAATTCATCCACTATAACTCCTTTGGTGTTATCAACCCAATTACATTTAAAGAGCGGAATTCTGAAATGTATGTAGTCAAACTCCCATATGTCTTCAATGACACCGTAATATGACATTTTAGCTTCACGTGGACTCTTATCCTTTGCACTTGCAAAATACATAGTCGACACTTGAAGAGTGACCCCACTGTTTTGGACGACACTCTTATCATCTTGGCGCTTTGTGTAATATGTGAACCCATTAATGTCAAACCCTTCATAAGACATAACATTCGGTTTTGGTTTAAAGGCGAGGCATTTGATAGTTTTCGTAATATCATTTGGTGTTTGAGATAGTTGATGTAAGACTTTATCTTCAAACCACTTAGTAAAAGTCTTGTTATGCTCTCTAGCAAGCCACATTGAACTTGCTCGAGGATGTTGTCTCTTGATGAAATTGGTATGTTCCTCGATATAAACACTCACTTCGTCCATGTTGTGTAAAATATACAAGTGACCTTGTTCCAACAGCTCACGACTGATTACTTTCACCCGTGATCCCAAAATTCCTTTTCCCTCCTCAATATTCTTGTCATTAATAGGAGTGTTATTACCACTCAAAAAGTCATTGCAAAAATCCATAACCTCTCTCACCACATAACCTTCAATAATACTCCCTTCAGGCCAATAACGGTTTCGAACATCACCTTTAAAAACGCTCATGTATCGTTCAAAGGGATACATCCAATGCAAAAAAACTGGTCCCAACATTTTCACTTCCCTAGTCAAGTGGACAACAAGATGTACCATGATATCAAAGAACGAAGGAGGGAAATACATCTCAAGCTGACATAGGGTAACAACCACTTCTCTTTGCAAATTATCGAGAGTATCAGGGTCAATAACTTTGCTACATAGACTGTTGAAAAAGAAACAAATTCTGGTGATTGCAAACCTTACATGCTTCGGCAATATAGATCGAATTGCCACAGGCAATATTTGTTGAATTAGAGTGTGACAATCATGAGATTTAAGACCTATCAACTTCATATCTTTTATTGATACCAATCTACAGATGTTGGATGAGTAACCCTGTGGCACCTTAACATTTACCAAGCATTCACAAAAAGCTTTCTTCTCCTTTCTAGACAATGTGTAACAAGCGGGAGGTAAGTATGTTCTTTTATTACCCATTTCACATAATTCTGTTAATTCTGACCTTATTCCCATTTCACGTAGGTCCAGTCTGGATTTTATCCCATCTTTAGTCTTACCTGGTATATTTAACAGGGTACCAATGACGCTATCACAGACATTTTTCTCAACGTGCATTAATGTCTGACTGTCAAAGAACTCCAATAAGGAAGATCCCAAAATATTGACTTCTTCTTGAATGAAGAATTGTCACTCTGTGTGGCCATACTACATTGAAATTTCTTACCAAATTCATTGACAATGTCTTTTACTCTTTCATAAACAACATCCCCTGGTATAGGTTTAGGTGCACTCCCTTCATCATTCCATCCATTGAATGCTTTGTGCTTCCTACGATACAAATGGAATTTTGAAAGAAACCTTCGATGACCAAGATATACAATCTTGCCGCCATGTTTTAGTCTTATTGAATCAGTGTTTTCTTCACATATAGGACACACTTTAGCTCCTTTGACACTATATCCAAACAAATTCCCATATGATGGAAAGTACCTTCAGTCCAAAGTTTCTTTAAGTCATCAATCAAAGGTTCAAGATAAACATCAATATCATTTCCAGGTTGTTTAGGGGCCAATATCAACAACGACAGCATAACGTACTTATTTTTCATACATAGTTAGGGAGGAAGATTGTATATAACAAGCATGACTGGCCAAGTGCTATGTTGGCTGCTCAATGTCCCGTATGGATTCATCCCATCTGTACAAAGCCCAAGTCTTAGATTCCTATCTTCTTCACCAACTTTGGGGTACAATAGATCAATCTTCTTCCACTGTGGGGAATCAGACGCATGTCGTAGGATCCCATCATTATTTTTCTTAACATCTACATGCCACCTCAAATTCTTTGCATCTTTCGAATTTGCAAACAAGCGTTGAAACTGTGATATTATAGGTAGATACCACATCACCTTGGCAGGAGAACTAGTTTTGGACTCCCCCGAAGTCATCAATTTATACCGTGACGCATCACATTTTGGACAATCTTTCAAATCCACATAATCCTTTTGAAATAATACACAATCATTCGGGCATGTGTGTATCTTCTTGGCCTCCATTCCCATTGGGTACAACAATTTCTTTACCTGGTATGTTGAGATTGGCAGCTCGTTTCCTTCAGGAAGCATTTCTTTCAACAAAGTCAACAATGAAGTGAAGCTTTTGTCGCTCCATCTATTGTTAGCTTTCAACTTATACAATCTCAACACAGCGCTAAGCTTCGTAAAGTTAGCACAACCTGTGTATAACGGTATCTCAGCATCGTGCACAATGTTTCTAAAGATAGGAGGTGGATCGGTGTGCTCTACCCTACAACTATCCAGCATCGCATCAACGATGTCTACTGGAACTGGTTTGTTCACATCTACGTCGTCGGAGGCAATTTCTTCTTCCACCCAAGCACTGCTATCGACATCCACTAGTTTCGAGTTTGAAATCTCTCCATGCCAATGCCATTCTGTATAGCCTTGTACAATCCCGTTGCACATGACATGACTTTTGATTTCGTCACCAGTGCTAACTTTCAAGTTGCTACCGCAATGCCTACATGGAAAGTAGAACCTATCTCCAGGTTCTTTCCTATGTTCCTCAACAAATCTAATAAACTGATCAAGACCAGATATAAACTCTGGGGTGCAACGATTGCAATTGGACATCCATGATCTATCCATTCTATGATCAAAGAGAAAACAAGTATATATTAGGATAAGATTAGGGTCTACGGTTAACAAATACATGTGATGTCATTCTTATATATAATAAATGTGTACCACCTATCCCATCCTTGAACATCTAATCTCACTAGTAAGTGTATAATGTGTATTGGGTTTTCGAGAAAATTTCGGCAGCATTTCCCCGTTGTTCTCTAAGTACATATGTACTTAGAGAACAAACGGGAAAATGCTGCTGAAATTTTCTCGAAAACCCAATACACATTATACGCTTACATCCTAAGTGAGATTAGGTGTTCAAGAATAGTCCCAAACTGGGGACTATCCAAGATTTACTCTTAATGAATAAATCTTGGATGGGTTTCTAGGCCAACAAATACATGTGTTGTCATTCTTATATATAATAAATGTGTACTACCTATCCCATTCTTGAACACCTAATCTCACTAGTAAGTGTATAATGTGTATTGGGTTTTCAAGAAAATTTCAGCAGCATTTCCCTGTTGTTCTCCAAGTACATATGTACTTAGAGAACAAACGGGGAAATGCTGCCGAAATTTTCTTGAAAACCCAATACACATTATACACTTACATCCTAAGTGAGATTAGGTATTCAAGAACAGTCCCAAACTGGGGACTATCCAAGATTTACTCCTAATGAGTAAATCTTGGACGGGTTTCTAGGCCAACAAAATCATATCATTAAGAGCATGGTTTCATGTTAGGTCATCATAGGTCATAATAATCCACTAGAATGAGCAAAAAAGGTCTCATGGTGTTAAAATAGCATAAGAGTATTAGATCTTGATTCTAGAGTGTACAAGACATAATAGTGACTACTGATTTTTTGGGGTGATTTCATTTCATAGGATTTATAGATTCAAATTTAACAAGTGTACAAGTTGCATCATTTTAATACTCTAAAGGTGACTAGTGAGTCATAGCACATAAAATATGGCATTACAAGGAAAGTAAGCAATCTAGATCAATTAACACTCATCTCAAGGGAACATTAGTTACTGAGGGGACCAGGAAAGAGTGATTTTAATCACTAGGATCATACAAGTAACAATGTTGATTAAGTTTGTGTGATTAAAGATCAAGCAGTGTAATAAAATACGGTTTTGGGGGATGTTTACCTTTGTTTGAGCCCAGTCGGGCGTCAGCAGGGAGAGAGGGTGAGATGGAGGGTAGGCGAGTAGGCAGACAAGCAGACAGGTGAGAAGGCGACGGGCAGGGAGACGGCGGGCAACAGTAGATGATCAATTAATTCCTGAAACAGTACATAAATCAAAACAAATAGTAGATAAATAAATACAGATCAATTGATAAATAAAGTTAAATCAGTTGGTAAATATAGTTAAATAATTAGATGATTAAATAATAACCAAATCAGTACATAAATAAACACAAATAAGTAAATAAATTGATTAAAAAAATACACCTAGCAGCATTGTGCCCTGGCGCCGCCCAAGCATCCGCCCAGGCTGGGTGCATGGGTTTGGGACCCTAGGTGAATGTCTGGGCCACCTAGGCGCGCCTGGGTACCGCCTGGGTAGGTCGACATGTACTTGGGCAAGCGAGGTTGAGCAGATCGAGCAGGTCAAGGTGAGGTCGAGGCGAGGTGAGGTCGAGCAGGTCGGCGGCGAGCAAGGAGTCGGCCGATGTCAGCCTGGTGTTGCAGTAGGAGCGCCATGTGGTGGCGCGCAAGTAGGGAGAAGGAGTGGCAGAGAGAAAGGAGAATGGCGGTGGTGGGCGGCGGAGAGCAAGGAATAGCGACGGCGGCGGCAAGGAGAACGGCGACGGCGGGCAATGGTGCACGGAGGGAGTTTGCTTGCTCACCGGAATTGCCAGACCCTAAAATTGATGTTTGATTGCAATGAAACAGAGAAAGGGGAAGAGTCTTCTTTGTGCGGGTGCTAATAAGTCAACAATCGGCGTCGGTCATTACAAAAAACCGACACCAAAGCAAAACAGTGTCGGTTGTTCGGTAAAACACCGACGTTGTATATTACGCAAATTTTTTCGCTCGAAATTTTGATTTCGCGGGTTATTTTAGGCGTCGGTATCTTTTATTCAGCCGATGCTGAATAAAAAGTGATACTCGTGTCTGGCTATTCTTCAAATATTGATGTCAGTTTTACTTAATAGCCGACGTTGAATGTTATCAACATCGGTTTTAGTAAAAAACCGACGCCCAGTAAAGCGACGTTGAATGATGTTTCTGTAGTAGTGACATGACCTTGTGTCATGGCCCCAACCCTAACCCTAATGGGTTGAGGGTCGTAACACTTAAAGGTCGAGACATATTCTTTGTGTCACAATCGAAACCCTAACCCTAGGGTGGTCTAGACACTTGCTTTGTTGGATCTTGTTTCAGTCGTGGCATGTACTTTAGTCTTGGTTGAGACATGTGCTTTAGTCTTGGTCAAGACAAGTCCTTTAGTCTTGGTTGAGACATATGATTTGGTAGTGGTCGAGACACTTATTTTCTTGTGGTTGAGACCCTTTTTTGGGAGTGGTCATGACACATGTTTTATGGATGGTCGATACACTCACAACGGTACATGGTTTTAACACATGTGGAACTTTTTAAAGGTTGACACATATGTACATGTAAATATGGATTGATATCTAATGTTGTTTAGATAGTTGGTTAACCCTATTAATGATGATGTTATAATCCTAATATACTCCAACAAAGTGGGAGATGACATAATTAGGGTTTGGTGATTGACTTATGATATGAAACCATGATCGACTATGTGTTTGAAACCTTAACCCTAATCCTAGGGTATGCTATGATTGTTGATATCATCATATGATTGACACGTAATTATATTTTCTCTCTCCTACTTGTGTGATTCTAACCTTGCAGGTCGAATGTGTGTCACATCTTGTGAATGCTATGGTGATGGTTATGAGCCTTATGAGGCATGTTGAGATAATGATGAGACACAAACTATATGATGAGTTGGGTCTTATGACTTGGCAGAGGCTTAATGCCTAGTGTGAGGTGTAATCCTCCAGTGATTTGATTAAGGGATAGATATCTCAAATTGACGTGACATTGATGATGGCCTTGTGATTGGCAGTGCTACTACTAGCATGTGATGATGTGGCAAGTTCACACCTTGTACATTTTATATCATCTGAACTTGTATTATACCCTTATCTTTGTAGAGTTTGTTTAGGGTATGTATGTTGTAACTTGATTGATGATAAAAGATGCCCAATTGGATTAACTAATCATGTAGTTTCCCTATGCCATAGATCCATCTTCAGTGCCAGTACTTGTTGGATGGTGAAATGAGTTCTCCCTTGATGGAAGCTCAGAGTCGTATACTGTTGAGTATATGTATTTCACAAGATTGGCTGCGGTCATACCCTGGCAGGAGAACGGTTGAGTTTGTGTCTCAATGATGTGATACAATGTGTGTGTGTGTGTATATATATATATATATATATATATATATAGACACACATACATACATATATATATGATATCTTTGAGAATGGTTGCGGTCGTTCCTCGGCAGGAGTGCGGATGCAGTTGTAACTTAGTTTTACTAGCATTGTGACCTATATACCAAGGAGGGCTATATTGTTTTGCAGTTGGACTTGACATGTCACTACGAAGGACTCAGAATGACCAAGGATATGGAGATATCATAAGAGTTCGGATCCCCCTAGATCTTATATGGCACTAATTTCGACTTAGCAGTGGTTAGTTGGAGCATGAGAGGTATACCTCATCTCCTCAAGCAATAATAAATGATGTAACATAGCCGTGTAATGTATTTACTTAGGGTCAAATACAAATAACATTGGTCGAACTATGTGCCTTATCTTTGTACTGATTTCTTGAATTATAATGTGGTAAGTGAAATCAAATATATATGTGTTATTCATTGTAACACCCGTTATCACAAAGATAATGAGATTACACAAAACCAAGTGGAAATAACCATTAGCATCGGATTACTAAAAATCACTAAAAATTTAAACCATTTTTCAAAGAGATCCAATGCCAAGAAACTCTTCACAGAAAGTCCCAAAGCCAATTATACATGTATACAACATGATTCACTTCTTTACATGTCATTCCTTCACATTCCTGTGATATAGGATATCAGTTGCTTTACTAGGTCATATACAAAAGCAACATTATACATCTCAGTGTTCTAGCAAAAATCTCAAATCAATTATAAAACTGTTACACAAATTCCCCAAAGGACCTAAGAGTACAGGGGTGACACATAGGACATCTATCTATAACAAGACACGATTGATAGCATACCATCTTTAAATAACATATTTCCTTCTTAATGTTGTCCTATTCAACTTACACGATCTCTTCTACCACGTGCACGTCCACCTAAAAATTGTGGATCTCACAGGGTGAGACAACAGCCCCAAAGAGATATAACTCTCCAACAAAACTATTATCATCACATGTACACTTTTATTTGAACAGAGGGTAAACCTACATTATATTCAACAGATCTGTCCTTGAAGTAATTACTTTAGAAGGAATATGAAGAACGTGTAAAACTGTCATAAATTAAATAGTATAAAATAAAGCAATGCTTCATCCAATATGTCTGCATTTGGATCCTTGAGAAAATATGCTATTCGGATGATTACATATTTCAATCCATCTTATGACCTAGAGAGATGGGAATATATCTTCCATCTCCAACTGGCCACTTTGAAGTTGACATCAGTGCCATCTAGGTTTATGGAAGAGCTGGAATCCACGACCTCATCTTCTCTCGGTCAGTATGAGTGTGGCAAAGACATTATGAGTCAAACTGCAATTAGCTAGCTTGGCATATAGAGGCTCTTTGTTATAGAGATACAACATGTAGCATGTTATCTTATCAGGGTATGACATGTAGTCATTCCTGATTATATGTTATTGAGTCATGGCTCATAGCCATACTCTTCTTTTGTATTGGAGCTACGGCCTTGACCACACTCTTTTCAGGGTATTACCCATAGCCAATCATGTTAATTCAAGATACTACTTGTACCCCACATATTCAACAATATGCGATACGAGTTAAAATTGTTTCACCATTCAGCAAGATCTGACATCAAATGGATCTATGGCTAGGGAAACTACATGATTATATCTCACTTGATTACTTAAACCAATTGAAGTATCTTTTGGCATCAATAAAGTTATTATCGTTTATACCATAAACTGATTCCAATAATCTCATAACATTGTATTACTACCATTCATAAGGTTATCACCATCATCACATAATCATGGAATATCAATCCCTTATTTTAGTACCAGAGCATGTCACCTCAACTAGGGTCTAAGCCTTTATCAGGTCATAAGATCCATCACATCATCCTTGTGATTCACTGTTATCTCAACATACTTAATCGAGCATATAGGCATTACCCATGCCAAGCATTACTTGTGCCACATCAGATGTACACCATAGAAACCATAGCATTCATTATCTATAACATCCATCTTACTTGTAAGGTTATCTTTATGCAATTGGAGGGAGAATATGCCTCAATACATTATTTACTTTTTTAGTAAAACATGCCATACACCGTATGTCTTCTTTAGAGAAGATTAGGTTTCATGCTTAACCACATAGGGTTCCCAAGCACCATTTATCTTTCTAGTCTTATAATTGCACTTCCTTTCACAAATTGGAATGTATAAGGCTATGCATTATTCATAATAACCAAGTCTACATATTCACATGTCCATATTTCTTGTATTCCTTTATCAAGGTTCATACACATCACTTTAACATTAATTAATCTTCTTCATAGCACTTCACAAGCTATAGTATTCCATTAATTTGTAGGATTATCATTACATGAATAATCTGAGACGGAAAATAGTCTCAAGCTTTTTAAGCATGTGTACTCAGAAAGAGTATCCTATCCTGAGATTAGGGTCAGTGTTCTTTACACATAACCTGATTAGAGTTTTTCCTCAAAATTATTATTACCAACCATATATACATCATTTCCCAATTTCTTGGAATCAACCTAAGATTGAACAATTATTACTAGGTATTACTATTGCATGATGTATATGTGTATTACCTTATTAGATTATGTATGTGTTACAATCATTCATTATATGAAAATATTGATCATGTACTCACATAATGTCTCATCATTATTATCACATACTACTGAGTTTCAAACCCCTTGGCTCATTATTAAACATTGTCACCTCTCACTAGGCAACAACCATCTCTAGGTTATCAAACCCATATAATTGACTATCACATTTACCTGGGATCTTAATCCCTTAAACATATTATTGAGGATCCCATCTCTTCAATGTTACATCTTCATGATCACATGCTATGGGGTATCAACCCCTCAATTACTATTAAACCATGTCACCTCTTACCAGGCAACAATCAGCTCTAAGTCATTAGAACCATATAACATCATACTTGTGGTACAAATACTTCTCATGTCTCACAAGGCTCATGTAAACTGTATTATATCATGCCATCAGAGCTCATACATAGCTATGCTCATCGTCACATAATACCTGCATGGTTAGAATTTCATGATAAAAGTAATTAAATGTCATTACCATGCCATAAAGAGCATGATTCAATTGTAACCCTCTCATAGTTAGGGTCAGGGTTTTCCCTCATAACTAATTAGGGTTTTCATGTTCACGTTTAGCAACCAAACCCTAATTCATAACTCCTTATGTCTAGGAGCTTATCATATTATCTTTTCATTCCATTGTATCACAGATAGTCATGCGATCAAGTTGCAAATATGATAAAATGAAAGGTACATCATATTGCCTGAGATTCTTTAACAGTCGGAACACCTCTATGTTACCCTGTCATTTTTATCATTGGATATTAATCCCTTAAACTCATCATTGAGTACCAAATCACCTTCTAGACAACATGTCAATGCCAGGTCACCAGACCTCTTTACATTCTTCCTATGATACATGTTTTCCATATGTCTTATGAGACATAAACATGATATATAAGATTATCACTACTATAGCCCTTATTTGTCTATGATCACCATCTCTATATGATTTAATATTTCACTATGTTATTGTAACCATTGATTACTATCAGTATGTTACGTTAGGTTGTACTCCTTTTTGTAATTAGGGATAGGATTCCTCTTCTTCAACTGATTAGGGTTTCTACGGTTATATTCAATAACCAAACCCTAAATCATAACTCCTCATATATAGGAGCTTATTCAATTTCCATAATTATTCATTCATAATTAATTAGTTTCATCATTTATCATTAATTGATCGTCAACATGAGGGATACAAATTCCTCTCTTATCCTTTTTAGGATAATAGTTTCAACTTAACTTGTTGTGTATACTTGATCCTCATTAGAATGTATTGGACTACATTTATCAAAGTGTATCCATCTCATTAGTTCATCATGTATTGATTTGATTAAATTCCTCATGTGTCGGCCTACTTTCTTCAAAGTGTATCGACCTCCACACTATCCCTTGTGTCAACCTACTTTCTTCAAAGTGTATCAGCCTCCACTCTATCCATTATGTCGACCTACTTTCTTCAAAGTGTATCACCCTCCACTCTATCCCTTGTGCTGTCCTACTTTCTTCAAAGTGTATCGGCCTCCACTCTATCCCTTGTGTTGGCCTAGACATATTCACTTGTGTCGGCCATGACACCATTGCTTGTATCGGCCAAAGCACATTTCATGGTATCAGTTTAGAGGTGGTTAGGGTAGTATCGATTGTGAGGTGCTTGAGGTATATCGGCCATTGTATGTTCATGGGATATCAGCCACTCAACCAAATAGTGTGTCAGCCACACCATCAACTAGGGTATTAGCCTAGTTATCCCTTTGTGTATTGTCCATTAATGTTTTAGTTGTATTGGGTGAACCTTCAGCAATACCTTAATTTCCTTCACCAATTAAAATCACCACTACTTGGTGTGTCAATCAAAATCTCGAGGAATGTATTTCCCCCACTTCCACATGGTGTGTCATCCTAAGTGTGTCATCCATCAAACTTATTTAGACTAGAGAGAGATTAGTTTGTGAGTGTATCAGTTTCTAGGGTTAGGGTTATATGATATCATATTAAGCATCATCATAACCCTTATTTTCCTCATCCATTAAGGCAACAACCTTATCCTTGTTTGGTATATCATTCTCACCCTCCTTAGGTACATATATTTTATGGTAATATCTTCTTTTTATTTTAGTATAATACCTTTACCTCACTTGGGTGTAACACATTTACCTTAGGTGTATCGGCCACACCACACTTTGGAGTATTGGCCACACCATACCTTGGTATATTGGCCACACCATACCTTGGTGTATCAGCCATACCATACCTTGGTATATCATCCACACTACCATCTAATGTGTTGACTTTTCCATCACCTTGTGTTTCTCACTACACATCAAAGTAATATTGGTCTTGTGGTGCTAAAAGGGATATCGACCTTGAGGTGCTTAAAGGGATAATAGTTTTGAGATGCTTAGAGGGATATCGATTTGATCATCTTAAAAATTCAAACCTTGATCCCTTAATACTCTATTTTATGGATAAAAGCCCCATGTTTCCATCAGATCTCATCGATTCATCACTTAATCAAGGGAAATCAAAATTGAGAAGGAATCGCCAATTATTGTAAAATTGAAAGTGCATAACAATAGAGTTGAAGTAGAGTTATATAACCCACCTCAAGATCATCAACAGAGCTTCAAGATCCAAAGCTTCACATTCCCAAGGTTGAAGATGAGTTATCAAAAGTCCAAGATTAGGCCATAACTTCACCTCCATCAAGAAGAAGGTATCATAGTAAGGAACTTGGTGAAGAAGCAGAGAAAGAAAGAATCATGGTTCGAGAAGCATAGCCCATTCAAGGTATAAGATCGCCATTGCTTTACCTTGGCTAAGATGTTCGTCCTTCCTCTTCTTCCTTGAGCTCCTAGGTTCATCCACCAAGTAAGAGATGGTATGAGGGTCGAAATGTTTATTAGGAGGTGAAAGGAGAGGCTTTTATAATTGAGGCTCATGAGAGTGACTATATGAGAGGTGTCATCACCATATGTAACTAGGTGACACATGTCCATGCATGGTGGCATCATGAAAACATGATTATCTTGACATGCAAAACTCTTGAGGATAATCCATAGGCAAGATATTGGCCATTGGGTTTCTTGCTTGACAATATTTCTCAACCCAATTATCATCTTATGTGCAAACTAATACATCTTTTGTAAGGATCATCAAAAATGATATGCTTCACCTACTTGAGGTGCTTAGCTCGATATGACTTTTTCCAAAAGTTTCCAAACTAATAGAGGACTTACTCTATGGTTTGTAAACCGATAGGCACCCCCATATACCCTTCATAAGTCGACACAACCTCATCTGGTGGTTCAAGATACTCAACATTCTTGAGTCCTTTCACTACCAAGAGTATTATCACTCAACCAAGACTCAAACAAGGCACCCCCTCCTTTTTATATCCTATAGATGATACTAAGAGGGAGTAGGGACACTCTAGAGGTGGTAAATTGCACATCAACCCCACATTTTGGGCATATTGCAAGTTACACCAAAACTTATCATATATAGTATAATCACCAACCATATAAGTTCAACTTGGAATTTAGGCTTTCTATAAGGCACACCTTAGCATCATGATCTCTCTTATGATTCTAAAGTACTAAGGGAACACCCATCATGTGACATATTTCAAGATAACCCCTTATCTTGGGTAATTTGCACTTTGGTCCCAAACAAGTAAACATTGCTCAAACAGTAGTCAAACAGGACCAAAATGGAAACTTGAGCTCTTCTTTAGTCTTAATTACTTTTTAAAAGATTTAGACAAGGTTATTATCATCTTACTTCAGAAAAACCTCTAGATATATCCCAAAACCTAGGTTAGGGGTGTTACAAATTATCAACCCCTCACAAGGATTTTGTCCCCGAAATCTCAAGAGAAAAGAGATAGGTACTTCTTCTTTTAACTCTTCATTAAACTTTATGAAATCACCCATAGAAATCACAAACCAGTAAGCTTACTTTATCACTAAGAAAGATTCTAATATTAGACATCTTACCAAAATGATATAATGGAACTTTATTCAAAATTAATACAAGATCGATCACATAGGATATATCCTCAGTTCTTTTTACCCTTTTCAGGTTGTAGAGTTAACACTATGTCAAGTTTTTTTTTAAGAAGCTAGGGGTCACTTTTATTCATCCCAAACCCCTCATGTGGGCCAAAAGTTAGAAAAAAATTACATCTCCTGCTCTTATAACTCGGGTTCATATCAAAAAAGGTGCAAAGACATAAAGAAATCATCAGAACATCAAGCAACCTAGAGACACTATGTCAAGTTATACCTTAACATAGAACAATGTGCATACCATGTACAACTCAGGTGGCAATTCTCCCCATTTAAATCACCTTCACAACTTATAAAATTTCAAGAGGAGGTTCACAGCCCTAGGGAGTCATTATATTTGTCAAAGGGAAAAGGTAAGACTGCAAATTCAAGGGCATTACACATTGAATGCTTATTAGAAAACATTACCTTGATCTAATATACAATTGGCACATTTTTTTAATACTAGGATTCTTCACTGTGGTATCCATTACATATTCTAGAACACATCACGTTCATTTAGCTTTTTAGCAATTGTTACTGATATCAAACACATCAGAAGGATCTTTTACTATTAGAAGGTACGTATAACATCATCATTCTCAGATATCACTATCTTGGAACTAAAATCCAAGTCTTAATTGATACTTTTCAAGTATCCATCTCATGGTCACATCAAACCATGCACATCAAGTGACATAAGACTCACTTGTATACCATATCTTTGAAAGGAAAGAATACAAGGGAACATACTCCTCTTGTTACTTCATAACGGGGATTTCTTTTCAAGAAGAAACAATTACCAACCTCCTTTGGTTATTATATGAGTTTTCAACTATTCATGTGTCATTCAATTCGGTTTTACCTTGGTTTCCTTGCCATTGGAATAGGAATTGTGAAGATAATTACACATCATTACTCCTTGTTGAGTTATTATTTTACATGTTCATGAACATTCCCTAGTTTTACCATATTTTTCTCCTTCACGTTATGAAAAAGATCATCACTCTATACATATCCCTTATTGAGTAGGGATCATATTCCTTGTTCCCTTCCTCATATCAGGAGGATTGTACCTTGCATTTTCTTATACTCATAGGTTGGTCTGATATTAACTCAGGTTCCTCTTTAATTGTTCATTGTCTATTCTTATTTATCTTCTCACTTCATCTTCTTTTTGGAAATTTTCTCCATCTTATGTGGATTCTACACCCTGACTTACTTTATTAGGTCACATTTATCTGTGCTTTTCTTTATATATTTCTCAAAATTATAGCCTCAAGAACCTTTCATACCTTATTCATGCTTATATTTAGGTTTCATGGGATGTATCTTTCTCTTGTAGTTACCAAACATCCAACCTTTAGCAAGTTGAGGTTTATTTCTTATTTCTTTTAAAGTAAGATGAAGGTATTAGGATCATGATTTCTGATTTGTTATGCTCCTTAGATTGCTCCAAAATGACTACTTGATCAGAGTAATCAAAGAGAAATCAATCTAAGAGTTCCATGCTTACCTTTTCTTCAATTTTTGAATACCTATCCAGGGCACTCAAGTATTGAGGTTAGGTAGTATGCACCATATATTATATCATGTTTTTATTTAGACATCATCTTAGTCCTAATCCTAGTGTCACTATAGACTCAGCAAACCTATGGCTCAAATACCACAACTGTAACACATGTTATCACAAAGACAATGAGATTACACAAAACCAAGCGAAAATAACCGTTAGCAGCGGATTACTAAAAATCACTAAAAATTTAAACCATTTTTCAAAAACATCCAATGCCAGGAAACTCTTCATAGAAAGACCCAAAGTCAGTTATACATGTATACAACATGATTCACTGCTTTACATATGTCATTCCATCACATTCCCGTGATATAAGATATTAGTTGCTTTACCAGGTCATATACAAAAGCAATATTATACAACTTGATGTTCTAGCTAAAATCTCAAATCGATCATATAATTGTTACACAAAATTCCCCAAAGGACCTGAGAGTACAGGGACAACACACAAGACTTATATCTATAACAAGACATGAATGATAGCATACCATCTTTAAATATCATATTTTCTTCTTAATGTTGTCATGTTCAGCTTACACAGTCTCTTCTACCACGTACACGTCCACCTAATTTTTTTGGATCCCACGGGGTGAGAAAACAGTCCCAGCTAGAGATATAACTCTCTAACAATACTATTATTATCAAATGTATACTATTATTTGAACATAGAGTAAAGCGACATTATATTCAAAAAATATGTCCTTCAAGTAATTACATTAGAAGGAATATGAAGAACATGTATAATTGTCATAGATTAAATAGTATAAAATAAAAGCAAGGCTTCATCCAATATGTCTGTATTTGGATCCTTACGCAAATATGTTATTCGTTTGGTTACATCTTTCAATCAATCTTATGCCCTTCTTAGATGGAAATATACCCTCCATCTCCAACTGACCACTACAAAGTTAGCATCGGTGCCATCTAGGACTGTGGAAGAGTCAAAATCCATGACCTCATCGTCTCTCGATCAGTACGAGTGTGGAAGATACATTATGAGTCAAACTGCAATTAGCTAGCCTGGCATATAGAGGTTCTTCGCTATAGATATACATCATGTATCATGTTCTCTTATCAGGGTATGACCCATAGTCAATCCTGATTTTATGTTATGAGTCATGGCCCGTAGCCATACTCTTCTTTTGTATTGGAGCTATGGCCTTGATCGCACTCTTTTTAGCATATGGTCCGTAGCCAATCCTGTGAATTCAGGATACTACTTGTACCCCACATATTCAACAATATGTGCTCTAAGTTAAACTTGTTTCACCATTTAGCAAGTTCTGACACTGAATGGATCTATGGCCAGGGAAACTACATGATTAATATATCACTTGATTACTTAGAATAATTAAAGTGTCTTTTGGCATCAATTAAGTTATTATCATTTATACCATAAATTGATTCCAATTATCTCATAACATTATATTACTACCATTCATAAGGTTATCACCACCATCACATTATCATGGGATATCAATCCCTTATTTTAGTACCGAAGGATATCACCTCAACTAGGCACTAAGACTTCATCATAAGACCCATCACATCATCCTTGTGATTCACTGTTATCTTAACATGCTTAATCGAGCATATAGGCATTACCCATGCCAAGTATAACTTGTGCCACATCATGTGTACACCATAGCAACCATAGCATTCATTAGATATGGCATCCATCTTACTTGAAAGGTTATCTTTATGCAAATGGAGGGATAATATGTCTCAATATTATTTACTTTTTAATTAAAACACGCCATACACCATATGTCTTATTTAAAGAAGATTAAGTTTCATGCTTAACCACATAGGGTTCCCAAGCATCATTTATCTTTCAATCCTTCTAATTTCACTTCCTTTCACAAATTGGAATGTATAAGGCTATGCATTATTCATAATAACCAAGTTTACATATTCACATATCCATATTTCTCATATTCCTTTATCAAGGTTCATATACATCACTTTAACATTAGTTAATCTTCTTCATACATGAATAATTCGAGAGGGAAAATAGTCTCAAGCTTTTTAATCATGCATACTTAGCAAGAGTAGCCTATCCTGATATTAGGGTCAGTGTTCTTTACACATAACCTGATTAGGGTTTTTCCTCAAAATCATTATTACCAACCCTATATACATCATTTCCCATTTTCTTAGAATCAACCTAGGATTGAAATTATTACTAGGTGTCATTATTGCACAGTATATATGTGTATTACCTTATTATATTATGTATATGCTACAATCATTCATTATATGAACATATTGATCATGAACTCGCATAATGTCTCATCATTATTATCACATACTAATGGTCTTCGAACCCCTTGGCTCATTATTAAACATTATCACCTCTCACTAAGAAACAACCATCTCTAGGTTATAAAATCCATATACTTGACTATCACACTTACCTGGGATCTTAATCCCTTAAACATATTATTGAGGATCTCATCTCTTCAATGTTACATCTTCGTAATCACATGCTATGGGGTATCAACCCCTCAATTACTATTAAACCATGTCACCTCTTACCAAGAAACAATCAGCTTTAGGTCATTAGACCCGTATAACATCATACTTGTGGTACAAGTATTTCACATGGCTCACAAGGCTCATGTAAATTGTATTATATCATGCCATCATAGATCATACATATCTATGCTCATCGTCACATAATACCTGCATGGTTAGGATTTCATGATAAAAGCAATTAAATATCATTACCATGCCATAAAGAGAATCATTCAAATTGTAACCCTCTCATAGTTAGGGTTCGGGTTTTCCCTTATAACTAATTAGGGTTTTCATGTTCATGTTTATCAACCAAACCCTAATTCATAACTCCTTACATATAGGAGCTTATCTTATTATCTTTTCATTCCATTGTATCACAGATAATCATGTGATCACGTTGCAAATATGATAAAATGAAAGGTACATCATATTTCCTAGATTCTTTAATAGTTGGAACACCTATGTTTTACCCTGAAATTTTTATCATAGGATATTAATACCTTAAACTCATTATTGAGTACCACATCACCTTCTAGACAACATGTTGATGCCAAGTTACCAGACCTCTCTACATTCTTCCTGTGATGCATGTTTTCCAAATGTCTTATGAGACATAAATAGGATATATTAGATTATCATTACTATAGCCCTTATTTGGCTATGATCATCATCTCTGCACGATTTAAGATTTCATTATGTTATTGTAACCATTGATTACTATCATTATGTTACTTTAGTTTGTACTCCCTTTTATGATTAGGGATAGGATTCCTCTTCTTCGATTGATTAGGGTGGGTTATATTAAATAACCAAACCCTATCATAAGTCCTCATATCTAGGAGCTTATTCAATTTCCATAAGCATTCATCCATACTTAATTAGTTTCACCATTTATCATTGATTGATCATCAAAATGAGGGATACAAATTCCTCTCTTATCCTTATTAGGATACTAGTTTCAAATTAACTTGTTGTGTATACTTGATCCTCATTAGAATGTATTGGCCTACACTTATCAAAGTGTATCCATCTCATTAGGTCATCATATATTGATTTGATTACATTCCTCGTATGTTGGCCTACTTTCTTTAAAGTGTATCGGCCTCCACACTATCCCTTGTGTCATCCTACTTTCTTCAAAGTGTATCGGCCTCCACTCTATCCCTTGTGTCTGCCTACTCTCTCCAAAGTGTATCAGCCTCCACTCTATTCCTTGTGTCGGACTAGACATATTCACTTGTGTCGTCCATGACACCATTTCTTATATCGGCCAAAGCACATTTCATGGTATCGGTTTAGAGGTGGTTAGGGTAGTATCAATTGTTAGGTTCTTGAGGTATATCGACCATTGTGTATTCATGGGATATCAGCCACTCAACCAACTAGTGTGTCGGCCACACCATCAACTAGGGTATCAACTAGGGATGAGTATCGGGTTGGGCCGGCCCGATCCGACCCGCGACCCAGCCCGCATAACCCGATCCAGACCCGAACCCAGTTTACAATATGGGTGGGCCGAGCCTAAAATTTAAACCCATATTTTATTTGGGCCGGGTACGGACGGAGGTAAACCTAGGCCTGAAAACCCGAATGCCCAGATTATATTTTATGTACATTATATACCTATACATCTATCTTTGTCTTGAAAGAAAAACATACAAATTTCTTAATGGAATATGTAGTATGTACCTAACCAATGACAACATGGATACTATGCAATCAATCAACATGATTAATGAATTCATACTAGTAAGATAACCATCATTGACATGAATAGACATACTTGATTTCTTTATTTTGATCTCATTGTGTCCACATATAGGAGATGCATGATCTTTTGCTCAATGAATAGTAGATTATGCTCATCCTTTTACTCATATGCCCACATGTAGGAGACAAATGATCTTTTGCCCTTCCAAAACCCATTTCATTGTATATACATATAGGATGAGGAGGCAAAAAGGCACAACATCGTGGACTCCATTGATTTTTTACTTCTCATACATTCACATGTACGAGAAAATGATTTGTTACTCTTTCAATATAGTGTATATACATTCTTTTGAAGGTTTATCACAAAATACATATCACAGTAATTCAATTTTCATGTTATTAAGTTAGATCTAGCAAAATTTGGTATGCTCATTCGATGTTATATGGGCAAACCCGAATCCGGCCCGAAACCCAGCATTCTTATATGGGTCGGGTATGGGCTGACATTTTTCAATTTTATCCGGGCCCAAACCCGGCCCGTGGTCCGCTTTAAAATGTGGGTTTGGGTTTGGGTTTGGGACAGGAAAAACCCAGTATAACCCGGCCCGATGCTCATACCTAGTATCAGCCTAGTTATCATGTTGTGTATTGGCCATTAATGTTTTAGTTTTATCGGGTAAACCTTCAACAATACATTAATTTCCTTGACCAATTGACCTCACCACTACTTGGTGTGTCATTCAAAATCTTGCGGAATATATTTCCCCCACTTCCACATGGTGTGTCATCCTAAGTGTGTCATCCATCACACTTATTTAGACTAGAGAGAGATCAGTTTGTGAGTGTATCACCTTCTAGGGTTAGGGTTAGGGTTATAGGATATCGGATTAAGTATCATCATAACCCTTATTTTCCTCATCCATTAAGGTAACAACCTTATACTTCTTTGTATATCATTCTCACCCTTCTTAGGTACATATATTCTACTGTAATATCTTCTTTTTATCTCAGTATAATACATTTACCTCATTTGGGTGTAATACCTTTACCTTACTTAGGTGTATCGGCCACACCACACTTTGGTGTATCGAACACACCATACCTTGGTATATCGGCCACTCCAAAACTTGGTTTATTGGCCATACCATACCTTGGTATATCAGCCACACTACCATCTAATGTGTCGACTTTACCATCACCTTGTATTTCTCACAACACGTCAAAGTAATATCGGTCTTGAGGTGCTAAAAGGGATATCGACCTTGAGGTGATTAAAGGGATAACGGTTTTGAGATGGTTAGATGGATATCGGTTTGATCATATTCAAGCTTCAAACCTTTGTCCCTTAATACTCTATTTTATGGACAACAACCCCATTTTTCCATTAGATCTCATAGACTCATCATTTAATCAAGGGAAATCAAAATTGAGAAGGAATCACCAAATTAAGTATTGTAAAATTGAAAGTGCATAACAATAGAGTTGAAGTAATGTTATATAACCCACCTCAAGATCATCACTAGAGCTTCAAGCTCCAAACATTCACGTTCCCAAGGTTGAAGATGACTTAGCAAAAGTCCAAGATTCTTCCATAACTTCACCTCCATCAAGAATAAGGTATCATAGTAAGGAACTTGGTGAAGAAGGAGAGAAAGAAAGAATCATGGTTCGAGAAGCATAGCCCATTGAAGGTAGAATATCACCATTGATTTACCTTGGGCAAGATGTTCAACCTTCCTCTTCTTCCTTGATCTCCTAGGGTCGTCCACCAAGAAAGAGATGGTATGAGGGTCGAAATGTTTACTAGGAGGTGAAAGGAGAGGCTTTTATAGTTGAGGCTCATGAGAGAGACTATATGAGAGGTGTCATCACCATATGTGACTAGGTGACACGTGTCCATGCATGGTGGCATCATGCAAACACGATTATCTTGAAATGCAAAACTTTTGAGGATAATCCATAGGCAAGATATCGGCCATTGGGTATCTTGCTTGACAAGATTCCTCAACCCAATCACCATCTTATATGCAAACTGATACATCTTTTGTAAGGAACATAAAAAATGATATGCTTCACCGACTTGAGGTGCTTAGCCCGAAATGATAGTTTCCAAAAGTTGCAAAACCGATAGGGGACTTCCTATATGGTTTATAAACTGATAGACACGGCCACATACCCTTCATAAGTCGACACAACCTCATCTAGTGGTTCAAGATACTCAACATTCTTGAGTTCTTTCACTACCAAGAGTACTATCACTCAACCAAGACTCAAAAAAGGTGCCCCCTCCTTTCTCTCTCCTTTAGGTGATACTAAGAGAGAGTAGGGACACTCTAGAGGTGGTAAATTGCACATCAACCCCGCATTTTGGGTATATTTCAAGTTACACCAAAACTTATCATATATAGTATAAGCATCAACCATATAAGTTAAACTTGGAACTTAGGCATTCCACAAGGCACCCCTTAGCATCATGATCTTTCTTATGATGCTAAAGTTCTAAGGGAACACCCATAATGTGACATATTGCAAGATAACCCCTTATCTTGGGTAATTTTCACTTTGGTCCCAAACAAGCAAACATTGCTCAAACAACATTCAAACAACACCAACTTGAAACTTGAGCTCTTATTTAGTATTAATTACTTTTTAAAAGATTAAGACAAGTTTCTTATCATATTAATTAGTCAAAACTTCTAGGGTTATCCCAAAACCTAGGTCAGGGGTGTTACATTCATATCACTTCTGAAATTATTAATTATTCTACTGCTCAGTGATAACTGCCTAATTCATTTAATCTGCATTATCTATTGGTTAACCTATCATTTAGCTAAATCTGTTCAACTTGTTAAGTATATTATCTACCTTGTGCTTTTAATGGACGTTGGCGGAGAGTTATATCTCTCATTGGGATCACTTTGTGGGTTTTCACATCTTTTAGGTGACTGTGCATGATGAGGTAGAGATTGTGTCATTGAGGTTGATCAACAAGAGGAGTAGTAGTTGAGTTAAGGTTGGAGAAGTTGTTTGTGTTTTATAGTAGAGTCCTATGTGTCACCCTTGTACTCTCAGGTCCTTGGGGTGCTTTTTTGTTATTGTATATCAAGACAATGCTTTGGCTATATGCCTTTGTTGTACATATATGGCATGTATGTATATGAATATGTTATTATATATAAAGGTTGTGGCCAATGAGCCAGTGAATAGTTCTATGTAATTATCTTTTGGCAGGGGTTATATGTACACATGTGGATTTCGGGGACTCTGATGTAATACGTTTCCACTTGAAGTGGATATGTGAAATTAGTTTTAATTTCCTATATATTCTGGTAACCTGGTTGATTAGTGTTAATTCCACATTTTTTTGAGTAATCTCGCTCTATGGTGTGTTGGGGCATCACAATTATGCTTCAAACATCACCTCTTATTTAGAACAGCTCCCATGTGTTCTCCTCCATCTCATTCAGACTCTAGTTTCTTCTACTACTAGTCGAAGACTTTATGACATGCCAAACTTCTGTCATTCTAGTCAATACCCTTGAGTAACCCTCTCTAGTCATGGGTTTGAAGTTTAAACCCCTGGGGTACCTCGACCTCATCTAGTTATCCCATAGAGATTCACCCTTCAAGTACTTGATGATCCTTTTAGTCATCCCCCAATCTACAATTTCTCTTGGGGTCTTCAGGAAAACACCCCTTCCTCCTTGATCATTGCTAACTTGTTGAATTTCATTGAATGGCTATTGCTAGCCCAGATAAAATTTGAGATTGACATCTCTATTCTATTCAGGACAATTTTGAGAATTTATGTTTGTTAATCCTAGAAGATCAAGAGTCCCTAGATAGCTGATTTAGCTAATGTAATCATGTCCTCCATTGAAGTCCTAATTAAATGCCACCATTTAATCATCTCTTCTAGTTTATTAGTGCACTCACTGAAGTCTCTTACTTTAAGATTTCCTCCTACCAACGGAAAGCCCATGTATCGTGTGGGTAGTGCACTCATCTCGATCTCGATAGATTCTTCAATCAATCTCCTTATCGCCTCATAGTTAGTTGATGTGAACAATTGGGTTTTCTAGATGTTGATTTTTAACCCCGTTTGTGTTCCAAAGCCTTCTAGTAGTACTTTGAGATTATGCAGGTTTTTGGTTTTTCCTACAAGAATACCAGGACATCATTGTCAAATATGAGATGGCTCAGTAACTTGGTTCCATGGATGATATAGAATCATATCATCTTCTTATCATCTACCTTCTTCATTAGTTGGGAGTAATATCCATGATGAGTGTAAAGAAAAGGGGGATAAAGGATCCCACTATATCAATATGTTTCCTCCCCTGAAGATGTTGTTGGGGTTACTATTAATAAGCATAGAGTAACTATTTGTTTCCACGCACTGCTTCAACAATGAAATCCATTTCTCCTGAAAGCCCATTTGTTCCATTACCCACCAGATCTTCTTCCACCTCACACTATCGTAAGCTTTGGATACATATAACTTCATACATATCTTCTTATGTCCCCTTTTCAGATTAAAATCAAGTAGGAATTCTTCTTCCAATAAGACATAGTCAATGATTCTCCTACCTGAGATGAAAGCCCCTCGGTAATCTGAGACAATCAGTGACAACACCATCTTCACACATTCAGCAAGTAGCTTTGCTTTCACCTTGTGTTGTACATTGCAACATGCAAATGGTCTAAAGTTAGCTAGTGAGATTGTCGTCTTCTTCTTTGGTATGACCACTAAGAACACATGGTTAACCTACCTCAACATGCATCCACCCTCCATGAACCACTTCACTGATTCGCAATAAGTCATGCTTGATGATGTCCCATGTGTCTTTGTGGAAGTGCACACTGAATCCATCAGAGCCTATGGATTTTTCTATCACTATGCTCCATAGAACCACCTTCAATTCCTCCTTGTTCATTTGCTTACATAAGATGTTATTATGGGATGTGGTTAATTTGTGCCTCCATTTGAGTTCCTCGTCTCTCTGAATAATATATTTTGGCTCTCCCTTGTTATACATCTCAATATAGAATTTTGTGGCCTGACCTCCTAGCTCCTCTTGGCTCTAAATCACTCTCCCCTCATTATTAACCAGCTCTAAAATTGTGTTTTGATCCCTCTTTGTCTAACAACATTATGATATAGCTTTGTGTTCCTATCTTCATATGATATCCACTTCTGCCTACTCCTTTGCCACATGAAGCTTTCTTCTACTTTCTTCAAGGCCACTAGAATTGCTTTAAGGTTGAATTCCTCCTCTATCACTTCATGGTTCAATGGATCACTCAGTAACAACTTCTAAACCTCAATCAACTCCTTCTTTGTGTCCCCTAATAGTTTAGGAATGTTCACATTGTTCATATTCTTTTTTTTCCATACCTTCATATTTATCTTCAACCTCATTAGCTTCCTCATGAAGATATATATTGGGTTTCCTTGGACCAGGTTTTCCTCCATCTCTCCTCTAGAATCCTCATGTATCCCTGCCAACCATTCAAAAAATTTCCAAACATGAATGGCCTGCTTCTCCTAGTTTTCTCTTGTAGTTGCATGATCAATGTTGCATGGTCACTTATATGAGCTCCACCCAACCAAATGTTGGCATTTCCCGTATTCTATAGCCATTCATTGTTGGCTAAAGCTATATCTATTTTACTTTCAATTCTCCTTTTTGGTTTACCCTCATTATTCTAGGTAAAGATATCATCCCTTGCATTGGTATATCACATAATTTAGCCTTATTTATCATCTAATTGAAAGATTTGATCATTGATTCTGGTACCATCCTACCTCCTCTTTTCTCTTCTTGCAATGTGATGATGTTAAAATCCCCCATGAGTAACCAAGCTTCCTTGATTTGCTTCTATTGTTCCATGAGATCCCTTCATAGTTCCTACCTCTGAGAATGTAGGTTGAATGTATAGATTGTAGAAACCCAAATCTTCATACCTCCTTATTCATACACCTTGAGGTAATGACCTACTCTGATTTGAATTACACCTCCACTTCCCACACATTGGGATTCCACCCTAAGAAAATTTCTTCTTATATCCACTTCCTCATGATTTTTTGTATGAGTCCATCCACTGGGAAACATCGATGCTATGAAGTTCACATTGAACCTTTTTATTTTTGTTTCTATCATCGCTTCCACAGATACACCACTAGCTTTAATCTAGTTCCTCACCTCCCTTCTCTTGGCTAGATTATAGATCCCATTTACATTCCATATCAATACAAACATGGTATTTATCTTTTAATCCTGGTTCGCCTTCTAGGATCCTTCTCCTTCCCCTTCTGTTTATGATTCCTATCCTTCTGTTTAGGTTGCCTAGACTCCAATATTGCCTCCATATCCTTATCTAAATCACTTAGAGCCTCATACTGGTTTGATGTTTCTTGATTTGTCTCTATCAAAATCTCCCCCTCTTCTATCTCCTCCCTTACATGAGGTTTTTTTCTTAGTTTTTTCCTTTTAGATATTCTTTGGGATCTCAAACTCCTTCTCCTTTTCCATATTCTCATCCTCAAAAGGTTTCTGAGGATAGTCATCTTCCCTATGTCCAAAAACACAGTTCACATTGCACTTCTTGGAAACATGTTCATACTTGATACTGAAGGGGGTCTCTTGTTTCCCTGGAACGTTCATCCAGATGGTCAGGTGTTTCCTCTTCCACTTCTAACTCAATTAGAACTCAAGCCTCATCGGATCCTTTGTCCTCCATTGACCTTGTGTCCACATGGAGTACCTTCCCCACTTGTACTGCAATGGTTCCCACATCCCTTTATGTCCATGTCTTCCCATTATATGAGATATGAATCCATACTGAAACCAATTATAAGGCTTCCTTCACCAGCGGTTCCCCATACATGTAGCTTTTTGCTATTGCCAATTGTCCATCAAACCATCTTGACCCACTATTTAGGCATTCCTCTTCATCTGCCTCATTAGAAAACTAGACTATGAACATCCCCCTCTTTTGAGACGACATCTAACTCCTCTTTAGGCCTTCATGCCCTTCTTATCCATGCAAGAACATGATGGCAGATGTAATACTCCTAAACTAGCTTAATACTTAATTGTGTCTACCTTGTATTATGAGATACTTAAACCTTAGTCTAAGCTCTTGAGATGTTTTAATATCATGTGACATACTTGTATTATCATTATGGGTCCAATTTGATTAATGTTTGAGCTATTTTGTAATATATGTGTATGTTTTGGATTAATTTGCAATTTACACATAAGTAAGAGTTAATTTGCAAACTGTCACATGAAGAGAAGGCATCTTGTATTTTGATATCATTAGAAAGAAGAATATGATATGGAACATTTTTTTGAGTCTTGGATAATGGTGTGACATCATCATGTGATATTAGGGCTTCTAGAGTTTGCATAGTTGACTTAATGTTTGATCTAGGGTTTGATGTTATGACTCTACATCACTTGTGGTGAGGGTCATGACCAAGACACATGCTTGGAAGCATGTTCGTGACTGAGACAACCTTTTGAAGAGGTGGGTCGAAACACCTTGTCTCCTAGTGGCTCAACCATGCACATGTGATCTAGGGTTTTCACCTTAAAGTGTCTTGACCCAAGACAAGCTGATGAAGATAGTGTTGTGTCCACAACAAGAGGGCAACCAACCTAGTAGGTCACGACATAGTTGTTGGATAAACATGACCATGGATTTTTGCATATGAATGAAGGGAAGGTTATCGCTTTGGATGACATGTGCCCCTTGATGAGATATGGTGTTAACACCTCAAAGATCTTCACTTCTCTCCTCCTTTTGGGTATATAAACCATCCTCTTCACAACCAAGCAATCTTTTTTGGACTACAACCTCATCTTCTTCCTTGAGATTTCCTTTGGAGCTCCATAAGAAAGAAGAAGCAAAACTTGATCTTTGGGTGGCCGATCTTTGGTGCATGATTGAAGATCCTATGCTAACTTTTGATGGTGAATCTTGGATAATCATCTCTTAGGAATTGATATTTCCTTCTAGAATCATGTTTTCTTCTAAGACTCTTCATCTTCTTCTTTCTCTTTGGCCTTGGATCATCCGCGGTATTTCTTCTTGACGATCTCTTTATTCAAAGATCATAAGCTAGGGTTATCATGGTGAACTCGAGTGAAAGGTGATTTTTTTCTTTTTGGTTTGGCTAAGGTCTATTTTCCTTTTTCTACACTCCTTCTGATCATGGATTTTTATTCTTATTGGAGGTGTTTCCCTTGGACAAAGTGTTGAAGTTCAGTTGAAATTCTTGAAGCCTGAGTCTTGGAAGGTTGTTCCTCACCCAAAATTAGGCGGGTTTTATAACTTCTCCTATCTCTATTATATGCATCTTCAAATTTGTTCTTATTACTTATTTTATGAATTCGTTATGTTGAATAAATAGAAATTTTTGATCTAATTATATGTGTATAAGGATCTCAGTTGTTCCCCCTTAAAACATCTCTCTTTGATGAATTTCATCTTCATGGTTAGGGTTCCTTGAACACTCAACAATATGGTGATGCCCACCCTTTGACGCTTGGTATTTAGGGTTGATCACCTATTTTGATCCTAGTTCAGATCTGCTATGGGTGTTGTAGGTGGTTGAGACCAACCCCTGGACTTCTGTCGCGGTTGACACCCCTTGGTAGGGTGGTTTCTGTTGCAACACACCCCTTAACCTTAGACTAGTTGCCACCAATTGGTTGGGTCGCAACGCAGCATTGTTGTAGGGTAAGTTTTGGTTGTTGGCTGACGTTGGAGCCAAGATGACTAAGTTTGATGGTGGCTACACTTGTTAGGTGGTGTGCAGGTTGTATCAGATTGAGGTTAGATTAGTTGTAGTCGAGACATGCTTAGGTTGGGTCATAACACATATTTTTTAAAGAAGAAAATGGCATGGTGTATGACTTGATCTTGACGCCATGCTAGGTGGCCGCGACGCACCTAGAATGCAACGGTCACGATGCACTTTGTCATGGTCATGACGTAGCATTGTGTAGACATGGTGTCACGATCATAACACCATGTTGGTGTCTTCTTATGTCACGATCACAACATTGAGTTTTGATGGTGTTCTAGTTTTTAACTAGGTATAATGATAGGTACATACCTTGGCATGTGTTACGATCATGACACATGGGTTGTATCTAGGTCATGACACCCCATACCTGGTCAAGTCGCAATGCCCCATTGTTGAAAAGGTTGACACTCATGTCTCAAGGATGATCAACACTCATGTGTTGAAGGTGGTTAAGGTATATACATGTAAGTATGAACTTGGTTAATACTTAGAGTAATGGTTTATCAAAGAGGAAAGTTGTAACACCCGCATCCCAAGATTACCACTAATCATGGGATTAGGGCATAAGTTTGAAGATTATACTTGATACAAAGTTCACTCCCTTACTTTTTTTCCTTTATTTCATTTCAAACTCTTTGTTTTCTCGCATCCAATCACATAAACAAACTTTACAAGAGAATTAAACTTGTATTACTCTAATATGATCTCAACATTAATGATACACATCCATACATTCATTCTGTTTCTCACACTTCCATGTAGATATGACATGGCAATTAGATACATTCTCTCTTCTCAAGGGAACAAAGATACAAAACATCATTTACAACTCTCTCACCTCTATACAAGGACCTAAAGTGACAGATACCAACTAAACTTAACTATTATCATACTTATCTCATGTGGTATATATACTCTGATCCTTTGACCTTCTTCAAGTCCACGTGGTTTCTCTAAAAATTGTGAGTAGAGGGGTAAACCTACTCGCTCATTGAATGAGTACTTCAAACAAATAGTTTAAGGAACTTATATAATTATAGATATATTGTCGAGCAACTGATATCAATTATAACAACAATATGATTTAAAGAGTCTAATCACTCACAATCATAAATATGGAAGGATACTCTAGATATCTACAAGAGTGAATCAATATATGAAATGCTTGATTTATCATAAGGAGAACTAATAATTCAAAAACATACAAAGAATAATTGAATAACTGCACACACTTGTTTAACCCGTCATTCATCTTATTATGCCCTAAACCCACATGAGGTGTACCACAACATGTGAAAGAATCGTAGCAAGCTATGATCTCATTGTACAAGGCTTAGAAGCATGCATGGGTTCCTAAGCCTATCTCTTGAGTAAGACCCCGTTTGCAGAGGGCCTCAGCACGTCTACCTCTTGGTGGCTAACGGGAGTAGTCGAATATCTTAGACTCCACCTCTCAACCTGGGTACTCAGGCGGTGAGTCAAAGCCCTTAGGCTTATTGTGCATCAGTGGACCTACTGACCACTGATCACTCAACATGTAACACAGGTACCACTGGCATCCCCAGTTGGTGTTGGGTACCACACAACTGTAAGGAGTCTGCCCTACTGGTCAAGACCCCCGCACCCTACTGGTATGCTTTGCCTTACCTCGATCTGGACTACCTCCAGTCATGAAACCATTTCCTCCTCACAGCACAAGCCTCATCCTGTGAGGATTCTACAGTTTTTAGGGCATCTACATGTCTAATTCACTCTTTAAATTCACAATTTAATCATCACATCAACATATCTTTGTTTATCTTTGTAAATCATTCATTTCATAAACCGCCTGATAACATTTACCACAACTGAATTGTTAAGCATCACCACATCTCAAACTGAGAAATATTGATATCACAATACTTTTTTCACTAAACACCCTATCGTTAGGTTTCATTTACCTCATTCCCTTATCACATGACTCACATAAGGATTTAATACATCTTATTATCATTCAATAAAGATTTCTCTCAGTAGTTCACATATAATCAAATATATATTTATGAAACCCTGTAATGAACTGAACTAGGGTTTCCACGCCATTTACGAAAACATTATACATTAAGAATAACATTCAATCGAGATGTCTATTTGCAAACAACCAACTTTCCATTCATATAGGGTCCCACCCTCCTTACTGATATATCAAGCAAACATTGATATCATCGAATGAAATGCAAGATCTTATCTGACATATATATATAATACACATACAAATAAAACGATCATTCGTAAGCAAGGAGATTCAACTAGGCAAACTTCTTTATTCGATTATACAACAATTTTAGTCATAGTCGAATACCCTGAATTTCAGTTTACTCTTATAACCTCTGCAAATACTTTAAAAATTATCATTTAGATGGATTGTATCCATTTCTAACATGATTTCATCATTTGAAATTTATCACAACAGATAAATAATCCATTTCATATCGACTTACAAAAGCTAGATCAAATAGACCATTTAGGGTTTGTACTCGCATACTAAGCAATTGAAAATTATAGATGATCTAACTCATTTTTGTGCAATCTCCTGTTTAAAGGAAGTACCCAAATGAGGTCTGATGTAGGTAGATTATGAAGTTCAGAGGTTAACCCAAACCTCAAATTCACCGGATTAGGGATTCCGAGCAAGAGGAAACAAAGAGGAAGAAGAATCGAGGGTTAAAATTACTTACCAAGTCGAATCTATAGAAACCCTTTTGGATTTCCACCGTTCTTCACATTCTTCCCTAAAAATCACCACAGAAATCACCTTCTAGGATGCCCTCTCTTAGCACAAGGTATCTGAGATGATATAGGATCGAATCGTGGTTCCAACACACTTTGTTTCAATGAAAACGGATTAGTATAGCTCGAGATATGATCGTTTTACGATTGGTTGTCCCGGGCGGCGTCGGTCACGGTCTCAGTGTCGATGCAGCATCGGTCGCAGTCATGGTGTCGAAGCAGTGTCGATTGCGGTCGCGGTGTCGACGCAGCATCAGTCGCGGTACTCAGTACATGTTTACTAAAAAGGGCATAACTCTCTCATTTTAACTTCAATTTGGTTTATTCTTTTTTGTTGGATTCATAATTAAATTTTCTACAATTATAAAATAGAATTTTGATAATATTCTTAAATAAAAAATCATTTATTAATTATTTACTCCAATATCATTAACTCTCTTCTTGCATAAATGTATGGGTTAATGCTATATTAAATCCAACTTGGATCTTTATAGTATGCTTAAGTCATGATTATGAGTTGCCTAAATAAGTATTTAAGGTTACCAAAGTTAAGACAAAGAACAACATAGAATATTACTAACAAAAGTATGCCAAGCATTAAGATTATCTTTAAACTCTAGGATTACCAACAAAGCTAGGAACGGGTTGTAACAATTCTCCCCCTCTAATAAAAATTTCATCTCAAAATTTCTAAAAGAGGAAAAGATATTTGTTAAACATCTCTGATTCTACTTTCCAAGTAACTTCTTCTATACATGATTCCTCTGAAAAACCTTTATTGGGGGTATCTCTCTCCTTTTAAGCTTTCGAATACTACGGTCTAGAATTTTATTTGCAACATTGAGTCATTTGTTCCTCCTCAAATCACAACTTTTAAAAGATATAAAATGTGTGAAACATAATTTCTCATCTCATCATCACATGGTACTATTCACTTGCCATTCATGAGACCACACTAGTCATCATACTGTCACAAGATATAAATCCTTTTCACAATATCACAAGGTATCAACCCTTATCAACATAAGAGGACTACACCTCATCCAGGGCTCAACCATGCCCAAAGGTAATTAATATCATCATACTATTTCCTACAAGATCATCATTATCTTTCCATACCTTATAACAAGGCTCAACAACATCACTTACATATAATACACCAGATTAGTGCAATATTGCATAAATGAGCTAGGAGATATTCATAAACAATCATAGTAAGGTTATATTAATATTAAGAACATTCCTTTATTACATCAACATATAAGGAATCTAGATATGATTAACTCTCATCATAATCATAATGTACATGTTTAGCATAAGAAAGTATCAACCATGTGGCTATGATAACCACCAATTAACATATTAAGGTTATGATCATATTAAGGAGGTTATTCCACCATCATTCCATCGTATAAGAATGTTAAATATGAATATTCATCTTTATCTATTTGTATTAGAGTTAGGTTCAACAATATAAATTATACTAATGTTACTAATCAACACTTATACCCAAACCCTTACTCACGAAATCCCCATTGGATCATGGATGCATAAGGTGAACCATCACCATCACATTCTATACTATTCTCAAGTATGAACCCACACATAAATCAAGGTGTAACCATCAGGTTATAACATACTAGGGTTTCAACAATAGTAATAGAGTACTCCATGATTGTATTAGTCATTTAAGGACTATTCATACCCAATTACCATCACTTAGTTATATTAAAGCTAGGTATAATAAGATATACCTCATTAGGGTTACATATCAATACAATATGGTTATTATCCCTTCTATTCATATGAGTGAATAGGTAAGACTACCTTATTTAGGGTAACCCTCCATTTGTTCCATCATCATTCAACCCATAACACCATACCATAATTGTACAATACTAAGATGGATTACTGGTATGAATGACTACAACTATTAGACACCTTTAATTAACATACTGCTTGCACATGTACACTGAAATCATATGTAGAACCAATTTGCATCCCTCATTATACCTTCAACAAATTACACTTCTAAAAACAAATTCACATATTACTGAAAGCCATTGTTTTTTCTTATCTCCTCATTCATTACTACTTACTTCTTGTTACTTATCCTTCTCATTTTGATCATATAGAATAAACATCCCAAAAATTAAAAAATACAAGGTAAGAATAGATTATTCATCATTCTTGATATCACTGCAAGAATTTGTTTTAGATTACACTTTGCTCATCTTGCACTTCTCCTTTTTTTCAAATTACACCTCTTATATTTCAAATCTATTTCTTATCCTTTGCTCTGAATCATTTCCATATTGTTTATCTACCTTTTAGATTAGCTACCTTTAAACCCTGGATTACTAACAGTGCTAGTTTACTTCTCATAGAGCAAATCTCATGATTTTGTTTTATAGAGATGCTAGTATTCAAGGTCAAATCACTAGTGACATCCCTTTAACTACTACAACTCTAAACATTCTAGGGTTTGGTCCTCATTAGTAGCATGATGTTATTGTGATGTGACTTCTCTCCCTTAATTTGAAATTCAAACTTTGGATCTCACAAGTTTTACTAAAGTCTTCCTTATCTTATCAATTGAATTTCCTTTCTCTTACTTGGCCATTCAAATAGATTACATTCTCAATTTACCCTTCTAGGGTTTCATCATCATATAATGTGTCACTATTACATTCACTAGATGTCCCTACCATGGTGGTTATGCATCATATATGATTCATTTTCTTATCACTTCATTCCCACATTGCTCTCATTAAGGAAGATATGAAACAGAAGATGATTTTGAGGCTTAGAATTATCTTCAAACATTCTCTTAATACATTTCTTGTATGTAGGTTTAATTAGTTATAAACAAGTATACTTGACTAATTTACACTTGCTTGAATCTCGCAACCTCTTTCTTTTATAATCTATATTACTCCATCATTTTTCAAACCCTTCCTTACTATCCATCATCCTACTACCATATACTATTCTTCCACCTATCATCGTTAACTTCTAATTTCCTCTTATGATCATGTTGCTTATTCATGTGTATCATGTTGCACATATTTCTTTTTATCCTTCTACTAATGTGAAGTTGAAATTCTAAATCAATATTCTCTCACTAGTTTCATCTCATGTTTAATACATTACATATCATTCATTTTAAATCAAATGGCTCATGCATGGGTCAAACTTAGTTTCTCTTTCAATCAAGTTTTTTTTCCTTCCTGAATATAGTTTACCTTTGTATGACTTATTCATTTGTTTAGCTACACTTTTGTTCTTCTTTTAGAAACTAGTTTGTCATTATATAGAGACTTAGAATCCAAAGGTAGTAAGTATGAATGTATTAAACTTCATAATAAAGGTATACATTCCATGCTCTCAATTATGTCATGTAATCCTCATTCCTTAATCAAGCTCATCATTCCCAACATTTCTCTTTGTTTCAACTAAGTTTCTTATCCTAGTATTATGATTTACATGTTCATCTAATTCTCTTTACCTTAGCTCTTCTGAAGACTCTTCACTTCTGTATACTTACCGTTTACTTAACTCTTTTCTTCTATTTTCCCTTTGCTTTAGAGTACATAAATGCATTGTACTCGATTATATAATCCATTCCTCATGATTGATTCTTACTATCTTGAACCTTACATACTTTTCTCATATCCTTTCCATATTTCATATTTAGAGTTCATATAATACTAATCATTAAACTTAATTTGAACCTTATGTCGTGTTCTTTTATTCCCAATTAAGGGTTTCTCATATGAGGCCCCAAAGTTGGATCTCAGATATCAGTTCCAACTGATTCTTAGCTATTCTAATCTTTCTCATATGTTTCAACATCTTAGTGTATGTACATTCACACTATAATGTGGGTATAATTTATCCAAAGTATACTCTTATTATATAGTTAATAGGAGTCATTAGATCCCAGTAACACACCCTGCCAACTAGACCAGGATGAACCTACAGCCCTGAAGCCAAGAGCTACTTAATATTAACCAACTCCTATTAATCTCAAACATGTGGAAAGAATATCCACTTAGGGCATACTCATTTAAACATAACTTCTGGTCTACTTGATACAAAGAATATAAACAATAACTGAATCACTTCATGATAAACAATAATATAAAAACATTGTATATATTCTACAAACTGATAATCTAAATTCATACATATAAGAGCATTTCTATTTATCTCCAATCAAATAAGCAATATAAAGTAAGAGTTGTATCACATTCTATGTTTAATCTCTTACTCCTTCATTACTTTCCAGTCTCCTAACCCTAATATTTCTAGGGTTTCTCTCTAACCCATCCTTCCTCTGCATACCTGGCCAGGGCATCCAGAGAAGAATAGACAGAGTAGCTTGATATTGGTCAACCTAAGTATTCAGATATCAGACTAGAGTATCTAAATACTCAGACCTCCCAGAGCTATAGACACATCACCTCCTATCTGTCACACTTATAACTCTGACTTTCTATCATAATGGTCCTTGTCGACTCAACGTAAGCTCTAATACCAAAGCTATAACACCCGCATCCCAAGATTACCACTAATCATGGAATTAGGGAATAAGTTTGAAGATTATACTTAATAAAAAGTTCACTACCTTACTTTTTTTCCTTTATTTCATTTGAAACTCTTTGTTTTCTTGCATCCAATCACATAAACAAACTTTACAAGAGAATTAAACTTTCATTACTCTAATATGATCTCAACATTAATGATACACATACATACATTCATTCTATTTCTCACACTTCCATGTACATACGACATGACAATCAGATACATTCTCTCTTATCAAGGGAACAAAGATACAAAACATCATTTACAACTCTCTCACCTCTATACAAGGACCTAGAGTGACAGGGACCGACTGAACTTAAATATAATCATACTTAACTCATGTGGTAGATCTACTCTGATGCTTTGACCTTCTTCAAGTCCACGTGGTTTCTCTAAAAATTGTGAGTAGAGGGGTGAGCCTACTCACTTAGTGAATGAGTACTTCAAAGAAATAGTTTAAAGCACTTATATAATTACAGATATATTGTTGAGCAACTGATATCAATTATAACAGCAATATGATTTAAAGAGTCTAATCATTCACAATCATAAATATGGTAGGATACTCTAGATATCTACAAGAGTGAATCAATATATGAAATGGTTGATTGATCATAAGGAGAACTAATTAATTCAGAAACATACAAAGAATAATTGAATATCTGCACACACTTGTTTAACCTCTCATTCATCTTATTATGCCCTGAACCCGCATGAGGTGTACCACAACATGTGAAAGAATTGTAGTAAGCTATTTTCTCATTGTACAAGGCTTAGAAGCATGTCCGGGTTCCTAAGCCTATCTCTTGAGTAAGACCCCGTCTGCAGTGGGCCTTGGCACATCTGACTCTCAGCGGCTAACGGGAGCGGCTGGATATCTTAGACTCCACCTCTCAACCTGGGTACTCAGGTAGTGAGTCAAAGCCCTCAGGCTTATTATGCATCAGTGGATCTACGGACCACTGATCACTCAACATGTAACACAGGTACCACCGACATCCCCGGTTGGTGTTGGGTACCACACAACTGTAGGGAGTCTACCCTACTGGTCAAGACCCCCACACCCTATTGGTACGCTCTGGCTTACCTCGATCTGGACTACCTCCAGTTGTGAAACTATTTCCTCCTCCCAGCGTAGGACTCATCCTGCGAGGATTCTACAGTGTTCAGGGCATCTACATGTCTAATTCACAATTCAATCATCACATCAACATATATTTGTTTAGCTTTGTAAATTGTTCATTTCATAAACCACCTGATAACATTTACCACAACTGAACTATTAAGCATCACCACATCTCAAACTGAGAAATATTGATATCACAATACCTGTTTCACTGAACACCCTATCATTAGGTTTCACTTACCTCATTCGCTTATCACATGACTCGCATAAGGATTTAATACATCTTATTATCATTCAATAAAGATTTCTCTCAGTATTTCACATATAATCAAATATATATTTATGAAACCCTGTAATGAACTGAACTAGGGTTTCCACGCCATTTACGAAAACATTATACATTAAGAATAACATTCAATCGAGATGTCTATTTGCAAACAACCAACTTTCCATTCATATAGGGTCCCACCCTCCTTACTGATATATCAAGCAAACATTGATATCATCGAATGAAATGCAAGATCTTATCTGACATATATATAATACACATACAAATAAAACGATCATTCGTAAGCAAGGAGATTCAACTAGGCAAACTTCTTTATTCGATTATACAACAATTTTAGTCATAGTCGAATACCCTGAATTTCAGTTTACTCTTATAACCTCTGCAAATACTTTAAAAATTATCATTTAGATGGATTGTATCCATTTCTAACATGATTTCATCATTTGAAATTTATCACAACAGATAAATAATCCATTTCATATCAACTTACAAAAGCTAGATCAAATAGACCATTTAGGGTTTGTACTCGCATACTAAGCAATTGAAAATTATTGATGATCTAACTCATTTTCATGCAATCTACTATTTAAAGGAAGTACCAACTCACCCTAAGGTGTGAAAACACTTTAAAAACATAGCCCATCTCTGAAACTCTCAATTTCATATCAAAACTCTACCAAAATTAGCGATTTCTTCTTCCTTTCAACCCTAAATGAGGTATGTTGTAGGTAGAAGACGAAGGTCAGAGGTTAACCCAAACCTTAAATTCACTGGATTAGGGATTTTTGAGCAAGGGGAAACAAAGAGGAAGAAGAATCGATGGTTAAAACTACTTACCTAGTCGAAATCTATAGCAACCCTTTTGGATTTCTGTCGTTCTTCACATTCTTCCCCAAACATCACCCAAAAAATCACCTTCCAGGTCTCCCTTTCTTAGAGAAACATGTCTAGGATGGTAGATGATCGAATTGTAGTTCCAACACACTTTGCTTCATTAAAAACAGATAAGTATTTCTCGAGATATGATCATTTTACGATTGGCTTACTTGGGCAGCGTCGGTCGCAGTGTCGACGCAGCGTCAGTCGCAGTCGCAGTGTTGATGTAGTTTCAGTCGCGGTGTCGATGCAGCATCAGCAATGGTCGCATTGTCGATGCAGCGTCGGTCACGGTGTCGACATAGCGTCGGTCCTGGTCGCGGTGTCGGTCGCGGTACTCAATACAAGTTTACTAAAAAGGGCATAACTCTCTCATTTTAACTTCGATTTGGTTCATTCTTTTTTTTAGATTCATAATTAAAAATCTCTACAATCCTATAATATCATTTTGATAATATTATCTATGAAAAATCATTTATTAATTATTTCCTCCAATGTCATTAACTCTCTTCTTGCATACATATATGGGTTAATGCTATATTAACTCCAACTCAAATTTTTATAGTATGATTAAGTCATGATTATGAGTTGCCCAAACAAGTATTTAAGGTTACCAAAGTTAAGACAAAGCACAAAATCGAATATTACTAACAAAAGTATGCCAAGCATTAAGATTATCTTAAAACTCTAGGATTACCAGCAAATCTAGGAACAGGTTGTTACAAAAGTAATGGAATTAGGGCTGAGAGGTGGTATGATGCTACTAAACCCTAATCGAGTACATATAAACCTTAACCCTAATCCAATGATATTAAGATAAGTGTGTTCACTATATTTGAAGAATTGATATTCAGGGATAGTATTTTTCTCTATCCTACTTGTGCAACATTAAATTACATGTGAAATGAATGGCATATCTAAGTGAATTCTATGGTAAGTCCTATACAATACAAAGTAGTGATTATGAGTAATGTTAAGGCTCTTTTGTGATATTGAATATACAAGATCATATGAATTAGTCTAATGATCCAGCAAGTGCTTTGTGTAAAAATGAGAAATTGATATCTCATAGTGTTGTGTTGTTAATGATAATATTGAAAATGGCAGCATTACAAGTGACATGTGAGGATGAGACAAGTTTTCACTTAATCTATTTGATAAATTCTGATGTTACATTCTCTCTCTATTTTGTAGATTTTGTTTAGGTTTAATACATTGTAACTTCATTGATGCATTAAAAGATACTCAATTGACATGTCTAATCAAGTGAAATCCTAATTAAGTAGTCGCCATGTACCATAGATCCATCTACAATGTCACTATCTAGATGGATGGTGAAATGAGTAACTCCTAGGAGAAAACTTGGAGCGCATATCGTTGAATATGTGGGGTGCAAGTGATATATTTCCTTGTGTCCTTAAATTGTGGAATAGTGATATATTGTTTATTATTGAATGGCCAAGTGTGTGCCAGTTATCTAGTGTTGTTCCATGTACCAAGGCAGACTAGTTGTTTACAAGACCATAGCTTGACTACGAGTTGTTGTCTCTATAGGACTGTAGCTATGACTACAAGTTGATGTCTTTTAGCCTTATGACTATATGTCATTGCATTTCGGACTTGAACTAACCAAGTAGTGATGGTGATGATCATGGAGTTTGCCTCTTCCATTGATCTTGTATGGTACTAATTTTGACTTAGCAGTGGTCAATTGGATTTGAGTGGTACACGTCAAATCCTCCTGGCATAAAGAAAAAAAAGGGTTAAACAACCGTGTAGTATATTGTTTAGGGTCAAATATGAATCACATTGGATGACCCCATGTCTTATTTTATGTATTGTTTAGTTTATAATAGTTATACATATTCTTCATAGTCCTTTTAAAAGTATAGAATATTCTACTGTTTAGTTGTATTTTCTTAAGTTTCTCAAATAGTTATACCTGCTCTATTTACTATTCCTTTATAATACAATGCTTATAATAGACAATGGCGAAGAGTTATAACTCTCACTGGGATGTTTGGTCTCACTCCATGGGTTCCACAACTTTTAGGTGGGCATGGATGAGGTGGTCGAGGTCGTGGTGTAGGTATAGAGCAGCAAGGAGAACAATAACTGTTAAAGGTGTGATATGCTGCTAGTTAAAGTTTTTTGGCAGTAGTCCTATATGTCGTCCCTGTACTCTCTGGTCTTTAGGAAGATTTTGTGTATGTTGTTAGCTCTTCTTATGATGTTAATATGTTCAACCTATTAGACATGTTAATGTTGTTAGATATGCTTATGTGGGTAGACTTATTCATAATGATAGAGATTCTATATTACTAGACTTGCTCATGATGCTAGATATGCATATGCTATTGAATTGCTTATATTGTCAACAAGATAAAGGGTGATAGTCTGGCTAATGATGATAATTATTATCTACTCCTTTATGCATTATATCAATCATCCCTGCTATTGATCCTATTTGTTATATTTGATTAAACTACTTAAACTATTCAATTACTTAAAATGTTGTAATCAATAAGCGTTGTTGGAGGTTATATCTCTTACTGGGACATGGGTCTCACCCTTGTGGTTTGCCACATATTTTTAGGTAATCGATAGTGATGGCAACGGAATCATGGCAGCAAAGAGGAGCTATAGTAATGAATCTTTGATTAAGTTGATTAGATGTCTAGTGTGTCCTAGAGTCATCCTTGTACTCTTAGGTCTGAGCAGGAAAAGTTTGTATATGGTGTTTCAATCGAATCGAAATTTTATTAGCATGTTAATGTTTGTTGTGTGGCATATAAAAATATTGTTCTTGTGTGTATATATGTTGTGGCTAAGGCGATAGAACAATTTGTATCAAATTCTTGGCATAGTATGGATATAAGAAAGATGTTGGGCTCTTATGCAAATGTTTCTGAGCTGGTGATGACATTGAAATCAGTTTTAATTTACCCATATTTTTGGGTATGTGATTAATTAGTGATCGATTGTGCTTTATGTTTTGAGTAATCTCATTTAGTATAATGGGTTCTCACATTAGAAATCTTAATTTAGATTCTACATCGGTAATAAGACCGACAAGACCAGGAAGTGCGTATAAGACATATTTTAGATGTGGATAGGTTGGGCATATTGGATCCTTTTGTCCAAAAAGAAAGGAGGGAATGACTCAACCACCGAGGTAGATCCAACAAGGCTCTCAGAGGCAACAGTTTAGCAGTGGCACACGAGGACGTGGACAGGCGTCCCAAGTAGGTCCATTTGCACCAAACGATAGAGCACGACGTTAGAGATAGGAAATGATAAGATTCTATACAATGAATCAGTCGGAGGAAGTAATCAATCCACGAGTCAAGATAGTTCAGATGAAATTGTTTCATTCTGATATGTCTTCACCTGATTTTATTTGTTAGTTATAAGAAAAGTAGTTGTTGTTGAGATTCCTTTGATTAGTCCTATGAGGACATAATGAAGAGATAAAAAGGATGAGAACTTGCATTATGTCCAGTAATATTTAAAATGTTTTATAATTACTTTTGTCTGCATAAAAGAGGATGAGGTGTAAGAGAGATGCCTGGAGAAATCTAGGGATACTAAGTCCTATGATATGGATGATATGAAAAGTAAAGTATATGATATAAAAGAAGGTGCATACTACCTAATCTCAGTACTTGTATACCCTGGCCAGGTATTCATTTATTGAAGGCAAGGTAAGTATGAGACTCTTAGATTGCTATCTTTATGATTACTCTGATCAAGTAGTCATTTGGAGACAATCTAAAGAGCATAATGAAACTAAAAATATGGCATGGATATTTCTACAACATCCTAACTACAATGAAATAGAAACTGAGTTTATCTCAAACTAGTCTATGAGTATGAGGAAGTAAAAAGTACAATCCTCATGATAAGAGAAAGGGAACAAGGGAAATGATCCCAGTTCAATGAAGAATTTGTGAAGAATAAAGATCTTTTCCATAATGTGAATATAAATAAAATAAAAAAATGTTCATGAACATACTAGACAATAATAAAGAAAGGAAGGATGACATGTAATCGTCTTTATAATTCCTATGATGATGGCAAGGAACCTAAGATGAAACAAGATTGAATGACACATGAACAGTTGAAAGTTCATGCAATAATAAAAAAAGGTGATAATCTCTTCTCTTTGATAAAAAAACCCTAGATAATGATGGGGCGATAAAAAAGGAATATGTTTCCTTGTCTTCTTTCCTTTTAGGGACACAACAATCAAGTAAGTCTTATGGCACTTGATATGCATGGATTAGAAGTAATCTACAGATTGGTACTTTGAAAAGTATCAGCTAGTCTTGGATTTTGGTTCCAAGACAAAGTTATATGTGATAAGTAATGTCCCAAGATGAAAGAAAGGTCATATTATATGTTTGGCTTTGGTAATAACAACAGAGAGATGGAAATGATGAGGATGTGATGTGTTTTTGGCACATGTAACAGATACCAAGGTAAAGAATCCTAGTATCCAAGAACTTTCAATGGTATGAGAAAATGAGAACATGAGTCCTGATAAGATGATTAATGTTTGGTTACCTAGAAGGGCCAACTTTGAGATTAGTCTAGTTACATACTATGGTATGGATATCATATGTTAGGGGTTTATGCTCTGCATAAACATAACATCGATAAGGATGTATTAATTGAAGGAACAATTGTAGAATAATCTTGGGAAAAACTTATTAAGCTAAATATAATTCCTTAGAATATCCCTATCTAGGTCTGTTGAGGCAGCTTATACCTATAAAATCTAGAGTCACCTCTAAGATAGTTCTTCTTTGATAAGTAGCCTCTCCATATGATAAGAAAATAAATAGATAACATGATGTTTGGTCAAAGTCATAAGTAATTTTAATGTTGTGTCAATAGATTAGAGTGGCACAACAGAAGTATGATAAGATTTGTAGTCCCAAATGGGTGACAGAATGTAACTCTAGTCCCTCCTTAGAGGAGAAATGCTAAACTAAGTGAGGGGTATGGAAGACTCCCAAGGTAAAGAATCTTATTACATAAAAGATGTAAGTTAAGAAGGTGACAAATCAATGAGGTTTGACACCTGAATTATTCAAAGTATGAATAGTACTTCTTTGACTTAGAAAGTGTTACCAGACACAAAATTGACACTGCAATCATTAATGAAAAGGATAGTTGAGTATGTGTCTTGTATGATAGATTCTATGATGACCCTGAATGGAAGGACGTTGTGCTGGTCAAAGTTCTATGGCATCTCCATGACATAAATATGTTATGTGGATGCTTTATGATATGATGCATGAATAACAATTATCTCCCTTCATTTGGGATTTCGGAGACGAAATCCTTGTTAGGGATTTATAACTTGTCACATCCCTGACCTAGGTTTAGGGCTAACCCTATTTGTTTGGCTTACATAAGTTTCTTATAACTTTAATATAATTCTCTAAAGTTTTTTTCTATTAGATGACAAACTTATGTTTCAAGTTTGGTCCCATTTGAATGATGTTTGAGCAATGTTCTCTTATTTTGGACCAAAATGCAAATTACCCAAGATGAGGGGTTATATTGCAATATGTCACATGTTGAATGTACCGCATGTGTTTTATAATCATAAGAAAAAGAATGATGCTAAGGGGCGTCTTGTGGAAAGCCTAAGTTCCAAATTTGAGCTTGTTTGAATAATGTTAGTGCCTTGTGTACCAATTTTGGTACAAATTGTAAATTACCCAAAATGTAGGGTTGATATGAAAATTACCACCTCTAGAGTGTCTCTACTCCCTTTATGTATCATTTATAGGAGAGATAAATAAGAAGACACCATGTTTGAATCATATTTGAGTGATGATACTCTTGGTGATGAAAAGACCAAGAAAGGGTTGAATGTGAAACCCTAATTTGAGTTGTATCAGGTTGTAGAGTTCATATGAGAGTTCCTATCAGCCAAGGAGACATAGAGGGAGTCTCATATCAGTTTTTGAACTCTTGGCATTGTCCATCATGGGCTAAGAACCTCAAGGAGGTGAAGTGTATCGGTTTACAACTTCCTTGGAAAAGTTGTATCGGGTTGTGAATAAAGTGGTGATTAAGCTGAAATATATTATCCAACAATATAAGTGATGGTCGAAATTTCATCCCTAGATTATCCTCAAATGTTTTGCATGTCAAGATAAATATTATTTCATGCAATTACACATGTCAACCATGCATGGACATGTGGCATCTAGTAGCTTAAAATGATGACGCCTCATATACCCTCTTTTTCATGAACCTCAACTATATATACCACTCCTTTGACCTATTAGTGAAATTTTTCGAAACTTACCACCCTCTTTCTCTTATATATCGTGCATAGTGTCTTGGTATCATGCACAGGTGAAGGGGTATCATGCATAGAGCCTTGGTATCGGCCATATCAAGGTGATATCGGCCATAGAAAAGTGATATCGGCCATAGCAAAGTGATATCGGCCATCACAAGGTGATATCAGCCATAGTGAAGTGATATCGGCCACAAGTGAAGTGATATCAGACACAAGTGAGGGTATATCATTCATGATTGGTGATTTATCGTGCATGGTGCTAAGGAATAAGAAGGATCTCAAGCCTTAACCCTAAGGTGAAGCCATGATCATCTTCAACCTTGGATTAAAGCATGGATCTAGGGTTGTGATCTTCCTTTCTTTTCTTCTTCACCAAATACTTATCCATGGTGATTCTATGCATATAGAGGAGTGGTGAATCTCATCTTCAACCTTGGGAATGTGAAGCTTTAGATCTTGGATCTTTGAAGTTGTTCTTGAGGTGTGTTATATAACTTGAACCCAATTATGTTATTATTCACCTTCAATTCTGTTGTACTTGTTGATCTACTTTCAATTTCGAATTCTTTTGAATAATTGATGATCCTATGAGTTCTAAAAGTTGTTTAGGACTGTTTTCCATGAACTAGGGTAGTAAGAATAAGAGTCTAGAGGTTTATGATGATGACATCATCATGGTCCAACCCGATATAGGGTTGAAGTACCTCTAACCCGATATGGTGAGGTGAACATACCAATAGCATGATACAATGATGAAACATATACCTTGTGCACGATATGATGATGAAGTGCACACCTTGTGCATGATATAGTGTCAAGAATACACTATGTGTACGATATGGGTTCAATCACATACCATATGCACGACATGGAGTCAAGTATATACTCTAACACGATATGGTGTTAAAACCCAACATAGTAATAAGGAACTCGATATACTTTGGAACTTCAAGCCCCTATTGGTTTGTACATCTGGTTTGGTTTAGACTAACATGATGTCTAGCCTATCACTTATCACATGATGAAGGGTAGGATGATACTATGAATGTTTGATGGGATATGAGCATAAGGGTCTAACCCGATATGCAAACCCTAATAATGAAGCAACCTGATATGGTAGCACGATATGGTGATGAGGATATACCTCAAGCATGATAGGGAAGCATGATATGGTGTCAAGTACACACCTCTATGCCTGATATGGTGGAAGCACCTCAGTCCAATATACTTGATTGAGTAACACATGAAGTGTGTTATGTCAAAAGATACATTAAGATGTATAAAGTTCAATGCATTTTGATAATTGTAGGCCAATGTACCTTGAGAAAAAGATTGAACCAACTTGATAAAGTATGATGAAATCTATGTGCTAGTGAGGATGAGAGAGAAACTCATACTCGTGTGATATTCATGTAATAAGCATGTATTGATACTTCTAAAATGTGTGGAGTATGAATTAGGGTTTGATTCTTGATGATATATACTTCAAACCCTAATCGGCTAGAAGGGGAAACCCTAGCCCTTATAATGGTAAGGTTGTATTTCTCTTAATGAAAAGTGATGATATGAACTTGAAACCCTAAATGGTAATAAAGGGAAACCCTAACCCCAATAATGGGAAGGATGTATTTTGCTTGTATCACATAGTGATGATATGAATTTGAAACCCTAATCGGTTAGAATGGGAAACCATCACCCTAATAATGGGATGGTCGTATTTCTCTTATATTGCATGGTGATGTTATGTACTTGCTATTGTTTTTTATCATGAAGTGCTAATAATGCAGGAATCATGAGATGATGAGCATAGCTAGGTATGAGCTATGATGTTTTATATAATACAAATTTAAATAGGCCTTGTGATCCATGTTAAATACTTGTACAACAAGTATAATGCTTATAGGGTCTAATGACCTAAAAATATAGTTGTTGCCTAGTGAGAACTGACAAGATGTTTAAATGGACCTTGTGAGCCATGTGAAATACTTATGCAATAAGTATTATGTATACCTTAATCTGAGGACCTAGAGGTAACAATTACCTGATGAGAGGTGACAATGTTTAGTGATGAACTAAGGGTTTTAATACCCATATCTAGTAATCATGATGATGATAATGCTAAGGGAGAAGAATCCCTAGTAATGTGATAAGGGACTGAGATCCCGAGTGTTATACATTCAATGTGTTTTAATGATCATGAAAGTACTTGGTAAATGTATTACACCTTTCTTTGTAGCATCTGTTATAATTCATGTTTGTAACTTGGTTGATACTAAAAGATATTGTAATGCATCTAATTAATTAAGTGGAATCTCATCATGTAGCTGCTCTAACCATAGATCCATTCACTGTCAGAATTTGCTGAATGGTGAAATGAGTTTAACTCGGAGAGCATATTTTTGAATATGCGGGGGTGAAGGACGACATATATCCATACATCCTAATGGAGAATTGATGTAGCACCTTCCTCATTTATTTTACATCAGGATTGATATGTGAATCTCCGGACCAAATGAGGAATTGATGTGTAAATTCTTCTTCATTAATTGATAACGGGATTGATATGTGAATCTCCTGACCAAATGAGGAATTGATGTATAATCTTCCTTATTATTATAAATAGGGGATGGATAATTAAAATCTCCCTGGAGAGAGTGCATGTTGCGGATATATCTCTAAAGTGAAGATACCAGTATACCCTAGTTAGCTAATTGTAGTTGATACAAAATGTCCTGCTAGTAGTCTCGTACTGACCAAGATGGGTGAGGTCTTGGCAGTCGGCTCTTCCATTAACCTTGTATGGCATTGATGCTTTACGTAGCTATGGTCGGTTGGAGCATGAGCAATATACCTCATCTCCTTAGGGCATAAGTTTGATTGTAAATATGTAATCAGTCGTGTAGCGTATTTGCTTAAGGATCAAATACGGAAAACATTGGTAGATGTACACTTCTTTTATACATCTTAAATGGATAGATGTTATACATGTTCTTCATATTCCTTATAAAGTGAATATATGATTTATTGCTCTATCATAGATAGTTGCATTACTTTAAAAGATGAGATTTCTATGTTCTGCTTATAAATAGTGATTAATCTTGCTTATTAATATAAAAGAACCTCTACTTAGTTTTATATTGTTTTTCTGTGATAATAACATTATTGACATAGAGTTATATCTCTCACTAGGACTTGTGTCTCACCCCATGGGATCCACATTTTTAGGTGGACGTGGCTGAAGAGGTAGAGACCTTACTATAGAGGGAGAACAACATCAATAGGGGCAACAATAATAGCTCAGGTTGAGTGCATTGTATGTCGTGTCTTGTAGATAGAAGTCCTATGTGTCATCTAAGTACTCTCAGGTCCTTGAAGTCAGTACGTAATGGTTTTATAAATGATTGGATATTTTGGCGTGTATGCCTCGAGGTTTTATGTTGCTTCAGTATATGTTTTGACAAAGCAACTGTTATATGTTATCCTCGAGATGTGATGGTAGAATGTATGTACAATGCGAACCATGATGTATATATTACTTTGGTTCTTTTCTTAAGAAGTTTCCTGGAAGTGGATCTCTTTGCAAAATGATTTTAATTTTTAGTGATTTTTGTTAATTTGCTTTTTATGGTGATTCCGTAATAATTACTGGTGACAGCTGATTTGATGTTGGGTCGTCATAGTTGGGTTATCTCCATGTCTCTAATTGGACAACCCCTTATTAAATGTCCTTCCTACCCACACTTGAAGCAGTTTCTATCCTCCTATTGTAGCCTCAATGGTCCTATTGCAGACATAGATGTCGTACTATGGGCTCTACTTGGCAGAAAACTATGACCTCTACCCTACTTGATGTCCATTGAGTCTGAGCACTGAACCTCTGTGGTGCTAATGGTGCGGGAAATCTTGGTTTCTTGAAACTTCCAGACCTGTATCCCTAGAACTGGGTAGGTCTTTTCCTACTGTTCGCCTCACGTTTCTCAGTCACTAACCTCTCTATCCTCCTAACTGACTCCACAAAGGTGGCAAACCTCTCTCTATTCTCTAGAGTAGCTACAGTTGTAGATAACTCAGCATTTAAACCCTTCTCAAAATGTCGAATCCTCTCCTCCTCTATAGTAGCCATGTGTGGACAAAACTGTAGAATCTCTATAAACTTAACTTCATACTCACTAATCTTCATCGGTCCTTGTTTAATCCACTCAAACTGTGAGATTTTCTCATCCAGATAAGTCCTGAGAAAGTATCTACAGACAAACTCACGTCAAAACTCCTCCCATCTGACCTTAACACCTGGTCTTTTCCCTTCTTCAGTGGCCCACCAATGGCCAGTGCTTCCTTTTAAAAGGTACACAACATGCCTAACTTTATCACTTTCGGGAATGCTAAAGATTCTAATGGCTTTTTCCAGCTCAGTTAGCCATAAATCTACATCTGTTGGGTCAGCTATACCGACATATTCAGTGGCTCGTACTGTGATGAACCGACATCAAATCAAGTCATCACCAGTAATTAATTGCAGAAACACCATAAGCAGCGAAATTTAAAAAAAATCACTAAGAATTAAAACCATTTTGCACATAGATCCTCTTGCAAGAATTCTTACTGAAAGAACTAAAAATTTATATTTATCATGATTCATATTATACATTCATTGTACCGTTTCAACTCGAGGATAACAAGTACCAATTGCTCCACTCAGATACATACAACAACAACATAAAATCTCAAGGTAATCAAACCAAAATCCCAAGTCATTTGTAAAAACTACTAAGAACTATCTCCCAAGGACCTGAGAGTACAGAGACGACACATAGGACTTCTATCTAACAAACATGACAGAAAGTGCACTCAACTTGAGCTATTATTGTTGTCCCTGCTAATGTAGTCCTCCCTCTGTAGAATGGTCTCTACCACCTCGTGCACGTCCATTTAAAAATTGTGGATCCCACGGGGTGAGACAATTCATCCAGCGAGAGATATAACTCTCCACCAATAATATTATTTTCACATAAAATAATATAAAATTGATCAGAGGATTATTTTACTTAATAAGCAAGAATAATCATTGTTATATGCAGAACTAAGTAATCTCTTCTCTTAAGGTAATGCAGCTATCTATAATAGAGAAATGAATCAACTTTTCATTATACAAGGAATATAAGGAAACATATGTAACATCTATTCATCTAAGTTGTATAAAAGAAGTGTACATCAACTAATGGTTTTCATATTTGGTCCTTAAGCAAATATGCTACACGGCTGATTACTTATTACAATCACACTTATGCCCAAAGGAGATGAAGTATACCATTCATCCTCCAACTGACCACTAGTAAGTCGAAATTGGTACAATACAAGGTCAGTGGCAGAGCCAGCTGTCAAGACCTCACATGTCTTAGTCAGTATGAGACAACTTAGACTTAGCAGGACATCTTGTATCACTCCAATTTAGCTATGTTGGGGTATAGCGGCATATTTACTATAGAGTTACAGCCATAACATGTACTCTCTTCGGGAGAAGACCACTAAGCTTTCTCGGATTATTTTTCATCGGGGAGACCACTGAGAAACCTGGTGTATTTGGGGAGTCCACTGAGCAGCTTTGTTTAGTTGGGGAGTCCACTGAGCACCCTCGTTTAGTTGGGGAGTCCACTGAGCACCCCGATATAATGATTACATATTCAAAAATATGCATACCGAGTTAAACTCATTTCACCATTAAGAAAATCCTAACACCGAATAGATCTATGATCTGGGAAACTACATGATAATATTTAACTTGCTTAATTGAGTGCATTCCAGTATCTTTTAGCATCAATCAAGTTACAAACAAGAATTATATCAGATGATACAAAGAAAGGCATAAATATGTTTATGAAGTACTTTCATGTTCATTGGAACACATAGATCACCTAGAGTCTCAATCTCTTATCATTATCATGCTTGGGTATTCAAACCCTTAGTTCATCACTGAGTACTATCACCACTTAGCAGATAACCATTACCTCTAGGTCATCAGACCAAGGTATTAATTCACATAGTTCACATAGCTCACAAATCCCATTTAAACATCTTGTCACCTCTTACTAGGCAACAACCATCTTTTAAGATATCAAATTATATGAACATTATACTTGTTGTACATGTATTTCACATAGCTCACAAAGCCCATTTAAACATTTTGTCATCTCTTACTAGGTAACAAATATCTTTTAGGTCATCAAACCACATAAACATTATACAAGTATTTCCCATATCTCACAAGGCTTATTCAATAAGAGAAATACAACCTTCCCATTATTAAGGGTTAGGGTTTCCCTATATAGTGGAATAGGGTTTCAAGTTCATATTATCAATCCAAACCCTAATTCATTGCTTCACACATCTAGGAGCATACATTGATATCATAAGTATTCAATCATACTTATTTATTCTCATCATTTGTCATTAAATGATTATCAACACAAAGTATGAGTTTCTCTCTCATCCTTACTAGGATATTGATTACATCATACTTTATTATCTTGACTTAACCCCTTTCTTAAGGTATGTTAGCCTTCACTTATCCAAGTGCATTCAACCCATTACATCTTAATGTAACAATTGTCATGACATAATCCATGTGTTACTCATCTAAGTATATTGGATTTGAGGTGCATCAAGTGTATCAACCTTGAAGTACTGGATGTGATATTTATCATGCCTTGGTGTATCACTTCCCCCATTACTTTTAACTTACTTAAGTTCATCAGCTTATATTATATTAGGGTATTTCCCATCCTAATACTTTATGCACTAACTCATAAAATTTACCTTGTAGTGTATTGGTCATAAGTCACATAGTTAAATTACTCATCTATCATCAAGTGATATGAACTCATCTTGGGTTATAGCATTATTGATATAGGGTTGAACATTATCAAATACTTTAGGTATTTCACCTAACAAGGTACTAACCACACCATGGCTTGGTATTACACTCATCACTACTAAGAGTGTCTTGTCCTCACCTTTACAAGGTGTATCGGGTTGAATCATGTATCTCAAGTTGAACACATGTATTGGGTTAGGTGTATATCAAGCTAGGCATCATCATATCCCTCATCACTTACTCATTAAGGTATTAATCTTACCAATCATATGGTGTATCACCTTGACCATACATGGGTGTACATCTTTACCTATCTTGAAGGTATTGCCCACACCTTACTTTATTAAGTTTGACTTAATCCTCCTCTTAAAGGTACCTTAACTCACAATTATCAAATTGCACTAAACTTGTTACTTCTTAATATAGCATTTAACATAACCCACAACATATATCACTTAGTCAAATTGGATGGAAGCATACCTACCAAATCGGGCATCATGGTGTATATAAGCTATCATATTGTGTTTGAGGAACAACCTTCACATCCTATTGTGTATCCATATCGAGCATGTGGTGTAACCACATCATCATATCGTATAGGGTGTATCCCCTAACACCATATCGTGTAACCATCTCATATTATCTATCACTTAGTTCTTATCATCTCAAATCAACCTCATATCGTGTATGAGTTATATTGAGTTCCTATATCGTGCACAAGGGTGCACCATATCAGGCATAGGAATATGCCTACTGCCATATCATGTACCAAATGTGCACCATATCATGCATAGGGTAGATAATTCATCATAGTATTGTTCTATACATCATGACATATCAGGTCACCATGCTGGATCCTCATATTGGGTTTTCATGTCGTGTTGGCATATTGGCTAACCTATCGAGTTAGTATATCGGGCAACCCATTATACTCAAATCATTTTCATTCCTTTCCAAGGATTAGTTATAAAATATGATTAAATAACAAGCTGGGGATCTAGTTGAACTCTTCAATCCATTACAAGGTGGTAGAGACATGTCGGGTTTTCAAAGGTATATCGGGTTTCCACTTCTTCGACTAGGGTTTCAATCTTCATATCGGTTAATGGTACCATATCGTGTAAAAGATAAAATCTCAACCTTGTATCGTGTATAAGGTATAGGTAGGTACTTCCCATATTATTCATAAGACATGCCTCATATCGTTAATGAGGTATCTCCCACTTCTATATTGGGTGAACCACCATCTTGGGTTCCATATCGGTTGTTTAAGATACTTCAACCCCATATCAGGTTGTTCCATGATGATGTCATCATCATCAACCTAAAGACTCTTGTTTTGCTATTCTAAACCATGGACAGCAGTCCTGACTACTTATTGGAACTTAAAGGAACATCATTGATCAAAACAATTCGAAATTGAAATTAAACCAATAAGTTCAACAATATTGGAAAAGAATAATAACATGGTTGGGTTCAAGTTATATAACCCGTCTCTAAAGAAATTTCCAAGCTTCAATATACAACTCTTAACGTTATAAAGGTTGAATATGAGCTTCTCTAAGATCCAAGACTCGAGCTCCTTAGCTTTTACACGATATCTTCCCTCCTTGTGGTCGATATCCCTTGCTAGGTTGATATTCCCTACTTGGCTGATATCCCTTGTCTTTGGACGATACCAAGCTCTACAACTTGATACTCCTTCAAACATGCATGATACTATAGTGGTATGCATGATATCTAAGAGAGGGATGGTAACAAGGTTTCAAAAATTCTACTAATAGGTGAAGAGAAGGTTATTTATACTTGTGGTTTATGAAAAAGAGTGTAAGAGGTGTCATTGTCTTAAGCTACTAAGTGCGACATAGACATGCATGGATTGACACATGTATTTGTGTGCATCCCATCTTTATCTTGCCATGCAAAAATAAAAGCTTAAGGATAACACAAGGGATAAGGGTCGGGCTCCTTAGTTATCTTCTTGGGCAAGTTACTTCCACTCACATTATTATTATATTCAACACAACCTTTTTCCAAAGAAAAGTTGCAAACCAATACATATGACTTTATTGAGGTGCCTAGCCCATCACGGGCAAAGACAATACTTCAAAAAACCGTTAGGAGACTCCCTCTATGGCTCTTTGGCCGATAGGGACTCCTATTTCAAGTCTTCAACTTGATATAGCTCATATAAAGCTTCAACTATACAACTTCCTTGGTCTTTTTATCACCAAGAGTGCTACCATTCTAAAAGTGATTCAAACATAGTGTCACCTTCTTTTTCTCTCCTCTAGATGATACTAGGAAGGAGTAAGGACACTCCAAAAAGTGGTAATTTGCACATCAATCCTTTATTTTGGATAAATTGCATTTCGTACCAAAATTGATGCACAAAGCACTTAACATTATTCAACAAGTTCTTACTTTAGAATTTAGGCTTTCCACAAGCCACCACTTATCATCATTCTCTCTCTATTATGATGTTAAAACACTTAGAGTACATTCAAAATGTGACATTTGCAATATAACCCCTCATCTTGGGTAAATTGCACTTTACACTCAGACTATCATATAATGCACACATAGTTTGCATATAAGCTTAATCTTGAAAATAACTTTCACAAAGAGTCTTAATTACGTTTCAAAAGATTATAACAAGTGTGTAAATAACTTATATAAGAAAAACTTCTAGGGCTAAACCATAACCTAGGTCAGGGATGTTACACCTACCCGGCGTAACCACTCAAAGGTCTTACTGGACCCATGTCCCTCATTGGGAATTGGTGCCCTATGTGTTGGTGTTGGCATCTAGTCTACCATATGCGTTATTGTGATCATGAACTGCCCAAAAAGAGTATGAAAGGCTGGGTTTTCTAGCATGGATGGATCAAGATGGGGATTCTCAAGCACCGATTCATCTCTTGCTTGATCCCTTGCACCTCCTCCCAATGCAGCAATACTACTCTCAGCAGCATGTTCTTCATGTGCTCCTAGATCCAGCCATCTTTCAGCTTTAATTCTTCTCCTATATGAGTAGAAGTCACTATAAGATAAATTAGAGGACACTAGAACTGACTCAGCAACCTTAATCCTATGTCTCTATAGACTCAGCAAACCTTAGGCTCTGATACCAAAAACTTTGTGACGATTCGCTATCAAACCGATAGCCAAATCATCACGATGATTATGTAGAATAACCATTAGCAGTGGATTAACAAAAATCACTAAAAATTAAAACCATTTTGCAAAGAGATCCATTTCCAGGAAACTCTTAAGGAAAGAACCAAAGTAATATATACATCATGGCTCACATTGTACATACATTGTACCATCTCATCTCGAGGATATCATATACCAGTTGCTTTGCCCAAACATATACATAAGAAACATAAAACCTCGAGGCATACAAGCTAAAATCTCAGATCGTTTATAAAACCATTATGTACTAACTCCCAAGGACCTGAGAGTACAGAGACAACACACAAGACTTCTATCTACAAGACATGATAGACAACACACTCAACCTGAGTTGTTACTACTACCCCTGTTGTTGTTGTCCTCCGTTTACAATACAGTCTCTACATCCTCGTCCCCGTCCACCTATAAATGTTGGGACCAACAGGGTGAGACAAAAGTCCCAGCAAGAGATATAACTCTTTGCCAACAATATTATTATAACAGGTAAACAATATAAAACTGAGTAGAGGATCTTTTATATTAATAATCAAGATTAATCATTCTTTATAAGCAGAACAGAGTAATATCATCTTTTAAAGCAATGTAGCTATCTATGATAGAGCAATAAGTCATCTATTCACTTTATAGGGAATACAAAGAACACATATAACATCTATCCATTTAAGATGTATAAAAGTAATGTAACATAAACCAATGTTTCTGTATTCAATTCTTAAGAAAATATGCTACACGACTGATTGCATATTTACAATCACACTTATGCCCTGAGGAGATGAGGTAACCCGCTCATGCTCCAACCGACCAAGGCTACGCAAAGCATCGGTACCATACAAGGTCAAAGGAAGATATGGGTTCAAAGACCTCACTTGTCTCGATCAGTACGAGACTAGTGGCAGTGACATCACATGTCAAACTGCAATTAGCTTGCGAGGGTATAGTGGCACCTTCGCTATAGAGTTACAGTTGTAGCATGCACTCTCTTTGGGGTGATCACACAACAACCCCGATATATGAGGGAAGGATCACACAACAATACCTATTTGTACGTAAGGATATTGTCACCCATCACCCCCACATATTCAAAAATATGATCTCTGATTTAAACTCGTTTCACCGTTCAGCAAATTTTGACACTGAATGGATCTATGTCCAGGGCAACTACATGATAAGGTTCCACTTGATTAATTAGGTTCATTACAATATCTTTTAGCATCAACCAAGTTACAAGCATGAATTATAACATATGCTACAAAGAAAGGTGTAATACATTTATCAAATACTTTCATAATCTTTGGAACACATTGAATGCATAACACTCGGGATCTCAGTCCCTTATCACATTATTGAGGATTATCATCTCTTAACATTATCATCATCATGATTGCTAGATCTGGTTATTCAAACCCTTAGTTCATCACTGAAAATTGTCACCTCTTATCAGGTAACTATTACCTCTAGGTCTTCAGACCCAGGTATATATTATACTTGTTGCACAAGTATTTCACATGGCTCACAAGGCCCATTTAATCTATATCATATGAAACATCATAGCTCATACCTGACTATGCTCATTATCTCATGATACCTAGATGGTCAGTATTTCATGATAAAAACAATATCAAGTACATATCTTCACCATGCAATACAAGAGAAATACAACCTTCCCATTATTAGGGTTAGGGTTTCCCTTTTCATTCGATTAGGACTTCATGTTCATATTATCAAGAATCAAAACCTTAATTCATAGCTCCACACATATTAGGAGCATACATTGATATCATAAGTATTCAGTCATACTTGTTTATTCTAATCATTTATCATTAAATGATTATCACACAAAGTATGAATTTCTCTCTCATCCTCACTAGGATATTGATTACATCATACTTTATTAAGTTGGCTCAACCCTTTTCTCAAGTTACATTGGCCTACACTTATCAAAATGCATTAAACTCTTTACATCTTAATGTATCATTTGACATAACACACTTCATGTGTTACTCAATCAAGTATATCGGATTTGAGGTGCTTACCTCCATATCAGTTTTGAGGTGCTTCCACCATATCGGGCAAGAGGTGTGTGCTTACACCATATCGACCAAGAGGTGTGTGCTTACACCATATCGGGCAAGAGGTGAGTGCTTCTACCATATCGGGCAAGAGGTGTGTGCTTACACCATATTAGGCAAGAGGTGTGTGCTTACACCATATCGGGCAAGAGGTGTGTGCTTCCACCATATCGGGCAAGAGGTGTGTGCTTACACCATATCAGGAAAGAGGTGTGTGCTTACACCATATCGGGCAAGAGGTGTGTGCTTCCACGATATCGGGCAAGAGGTGTGTGCTTCCACCATATCGGGAAAGAGGTGTGTGCTTCCACCATATCATGCTAGAGGTGTATGTGTGTGTCACTTATATCAGGTTACTCAAGTGTAGGGTTTTTCATATCAGGTTAGACCCTTATGCTCATACCTTTTCAAAACTTCAAGGTATCAACCTACCATGTGTTGAGTGATAGACTAGACAAGTGGTTAGTCCTTTTTCAACCAACCCAAAAGTAAAAAATGATAGGAGTGTGGGGTTCCAAGGTATAACACATTTCATATCACTGTATTGGGTTTCCTTACCATATCGGGTTAGAGGTGCTTCAACCCGATATCGGTTTGTGCCATGATGATGTCATCATCATCAAGCTCTAGACTTTCATCCCTTACTATTCTAGTTCATGGACAACAGTCCTATGAAACTATTAAAACTCACACAATCATTAATCATTCAAGAAAAATCAAAATTGAAAGTAGATCAACAAGTATAGAAAGATTGAAGGTGAATAATAACATGATTGGGTTCAAGTTATATAACCCACCTCAAGAACAAATTCAAAGATCCAAGCTCCAAATATTCATGTTCCCAAGGTTTAAGATGAACTTATCAAATATCCAAGACTTGTTCACAACTCCTCTATATGCAAAGAATCACCATAGATAAGAACTTGGTGAAGAAGAAAAGAAAGGAGGAATCACAACTCGAGATTTATGCTTCAACCAAGGTTGAAGATGACCATGGCTTCACCTTAAGCTTAGGGCTCGACCTCCTACTTGCTCCTCAACTAATATGCATGATATCTAAGAGAAAGAGAGTTGTAGGATTCAAAAAAGTTTCACTAGTAGGTGAAAGGAGTGGTATATATAATTGAGGCTCATGAGAGAGAGTGCATAAGAGGTGTCATCACCTTATACTACTAGGTGACACATGTCCATGCATGGGTTTACATGTGTCCATGCATGGACACATATTTATATTGACATGAAAAACTCTTGGGGATAATCTAGGGATAAGATTTTGGCCATTAGTTATCTTGTTGAACAAGATATTTCAACCCAACATCACTTTATTCACAAACCGATACATCTTTTCTAAGTAAAGTTGTAAACCGATATCCATCACCTTATTGAGGTGCTTAACTCATAATGGACTTTGCCAAGAGTTGAAAAAATTATATGGGACATCCTCTATGGCTTATTGGCCAATAGGCACTCCCATATAAGCTCTACAACTCAATATAACTCATTTTAGGATTTCAACTATACAACTCTTCTTGGTCTTTTCATCACCAAGAATACCATCTCTCAAATATGATTCAAACATGGTTCCTATTTATTTATATCTCCTATAGATGATGCAAAGAGAGATTAGGGACACTATAGAGGTAATAATTTGCATATCAACCCTACTTTTGGGTAATTTGCAATTTGCACCAAAACTGGTACGCAAGGCACAAACATTATTCAAACAAGCTCTAACTTGGAATTTAGACTTTCCACAAGCCACCCCTTATCCTCATTCTCTCTCTTATGATTATAAATCACTTGAGGCACGTTCAAAATGTGACATATTGCAATATAACCCCTCATCTTGGGTAAATTGCAATTGACACCCAAACTATCATATAATGCGCAAATAGTTTGCAAATAAGCTTAAACTTGAAAATTAAACTCTTCTTGAGTCTTAATTACTTTTCAAAAGTATGAAGCCTTATACGGGAGACATTCTAGATCTTCTTTGTGTTGGTATGAGATGGGAGAATATCAGCTTTTAGGTCCTGAATTAGTATAACAGACAACAAAAAAGATCAAAGTCATTGAGCAATATTTAAAGGTAGCACAAGATAGATAGAAATCTTATGTTGATAACCGTTGTAACCCTTAGAATTCCAAGTGGGTGACATGGTATATCTTAAAGGCTCTCTTTGAAAGGATCTTCTAAGGTTTTGTAAGAAGGGTAAGTTAGCTCCCAGATATATGGGACCTTATCCTGTAGTTGCACATGTTGGGAAGGTGTCTTATGAGTCAGAGCTACCATCTGAGTTATAGAAGTTACATCCTATGTTTCATATCTCCATGTTAAGGAAGTGTCACCTTGATACAGTGTTGACTCTTCATCCTATGGAGGTAGAGCTAGATAATGATATGTCTTATGTATAAGGACTTGTGTTGATCCTGGATACAAGGATCGAGAAGTTGAAAAAAGGACATTGTTTTAGTTAAGGTTTTGTGGAATCATCGTGGTGTTGAAGAAGCCATGTGGGAACTTGAAGACGAGATGCAGAAGATGTATTCATTTCTTTTTACATAGGATTTTGGGGGTGAAATCCCTATTAGGGGGTTATAGTTGTAAGATTCTTGAACTAGCTTAATGCTTAATTGTTTTTACCTTATATTATGAGATGCTTAAACCTTAATCTAAGCTCTTGAGATGTTTTAATATCATGTGACATACTTGTATTTTCATTATGGGTCCAATTTGATTAATGTATGAGCTATTTTGAAATATATGTGTATGTTTTGGACTAATTTGCAATTTACCATAAGTAAGAGTAAATTTGCAAAGAGCCACATGAAGATAAGGCATCTTGTGTTTTGATATCATGAGAGAGAAGAATATGATGTGGAATGTTTTGTTTGAATCTTGGATAATGGTGTGACATCATCATGTGATATTAGGGCTTCTAGGGTTTGCGTAGTTGACTTAATGTTTGATCTTATGACCTCCACACCACTTTTGGTGAGGGTTGTGACCAAGACACATGCTTGGAATCATGGTCATGACCGAGACAACCTTGTGAAGAGGTGGGTTGAAACGCCTCATCTCCTAGTGACTCGATCATGCACATGTGACCTAGGGTTTTCACCTTAAAGTGTCTCGACCCGAGACAAGCTGATGAAGACAGTGTTGCAACATCAATAAGAGGGAATATGACCTAGTAGATCATGACATAGTTATTGGATAAACATGACCATGGATTTTTGCATGCAAATGAAGGGAAGGTTATCTCTTTGGAGGGCATGTGTCCCTTGATGAGCTATTGTGTTGACACCTCACAAATTTCACTTCTCTCCTCCTTTTGGGTATATAAACCATCCTCTTTACAACCAAGCAATCTTTTTCGGCCTACAACCTCATGTTCTTCCTTGAGATCATCTTTGGAGCTCCAAGAGCAAGAAGAAGCAAAACTCGATCTTTGGGTGACCAATCTTTGGTGCATGATTGAAGATCTTGTGCTAGGGTTATCGTTTGGTGGTGAATCTCAGAGAATCGTCTCTTGGTAAGTGATCTTTCCTTCTAGAATCATGTTTTCTTCTTAGACTCTTCATCTTCTTCTTCCTATTTGGTCGTGGATCATCCATTGTAGTTCTTCTTGAAGATCTCTTTCTTACAAAGATCATAAGCTAGAGTTATCATGGTGAACTCAAGTGAAAGATGATCTTTTCTTTATGGTTCAACTAAGATCTATTTTTCTTTTTCTACACCTCCTTCTGATCATGGATTTTTCTTCTTCTTGGAGGTGTTTCTCTTAGACGAAGTGTTGAAGTTCAGTTGAAGGTCTTAAAGCTTGAGTCTTGGGAGGTTGTTCCTCACCAAAATCAGGTGGGTTTTATAACTTCTCCTATGTCTATTATATGCATCTTCAAATTTGATCTTACTAGTTGTTTTATGAATTCATTATATTGAATAAATAGAAAGTTTTGATCTGATTATATGTGTATAAGGATATCAATTTCCCCCCTTAAAACATCTCTATTTGATGAATTTCATCATCACGGTTATGGTTCCTTGAACACTCAAGAATTTGGTGATGCTTACCCTGTGATGCTTGGTGTTATGGGTTGATCACCTATTTTGATCCTAGTTCAAATCTACTATGGGTGTTGCATGTGGTCGAGACCAACCCCTAGACTTTTGTTGCATTCAACACCCCTTGGTAGGGTGGTTTTGGTCACAACACATCCCTTGACCTTAGACTAGTCACTACCTACTGGTTGGGTCACGGCGCAACGTTGTTGCAGGGTCAGTTTTGTTTGTTGGCTGACATTGCGGCCAAGATGAGTAAGTTTGATGGTGTCTATGCTTGTTAGCAGGTGTGCATGTTGTATCAGGTTGAGGTAGGATTAGTTTCGGTCGAGACATGCTTAAGTTGGGTCATAACACATAGTTTGAAAAGAAAAAAATGACCAACTGTATGACTTGGTCTTGACGCCATGCTAGATGGTCACGACTCACATGGAATGCAACAGCCACAAAAAAACTTTGTCATGGTCACGACGTAGTTTTGCATAGCCATGGTGTCGTGATCATGACGGCATACTAGTGTCTTCTTATTTCACAATCATGACGTTGAGTTTTGATGGTGTTCTATCTGTAATTAGGTGTAATGATAGGTCCATACCTTGGCTTGTGTCACAGTCGTGACACATGGGTTGTGTCTAGGTCATGAAACCACATACATGGTCAGGTCCCGATGCCCGTTGTTGAACAGGTTGACACTCATGTGTCAAGGATGATCAACACTCATGTGTTGAAGTTGGTTAAGGTATACACATGTAAGTATGAACATGGTCAATACTTAGAGTAAAGGTTTATCAAAGAGGGAAATAATGGAATTAGGTTTATAGGTGGTATGATGTTACTAAACCCTAATGGAGTACATATAAACCTTAACCCTAATATGATGATATTAAGACAAGCGTGTTCACTATATTTGAAAAATTGATATTCGTGGATAGTATTTTCTCTATCCTACTTGTGCAACATTAAATTATAGGTGAAATGAATGGCATAGCTAAGTGAACGTATGGTAAGCCCTATATAATACAAAATAGTGATTATGAGTAATGCTAAGGCTCTTTTGTGTTATTGAATATGTAGGATCATATGAATCAGTCTAATGATCCAATAAGTGCTTTGTGTAAAAATTAGGGATTGATATCTCATAGTGTTGTGTTGTTAATGATAGTATCAAAAGTGGCAGTATTATAAGTGCCATGTGAGGATGAGACAAGTTTTCACTTAATCTATTTGATATCTTTTGATGACACACTCTCTCTCTATTTTTTAGATTTTGTTTAGGGTTAATTAGTTGTAACTTGATCGACGCATTAAAAGATACTCAATTGACATGTCAAATAAAGTGAAATCCTAATCATGTAGCCGCCCTATACTATAAATCCATCTATGACATCAATATCTAGCTGAATGGTGAAACAAGTAACTCCTACGAAAAAACTCAAAGCACATTTTGTTGAATATGCGGGGTGCAAGTGGTGTATTTCCTTGTTTCCTTAAATTGTGGAATAGTGATATATTGTTTATTATTGAATGGCCAAGTGTGAGCTAGTTCTCTAGGTGTGCCATGTATGATGTGGCAAATATCGCACTAACAAATTCACTTAGGATTGAAATCTCTGAGCTTTTACCAAAACCTCGTGCAATAATACCACCCGCAAGCGGATGGGTCTTATCGCAGTATAGTTAAGGATCGAATCCCAAAGGACAAAGTTTTTAAGAATCTTTGTCAATCGAATCTAGCTTAAGTGAGACTAATATTTAGAATGATTGATTTGGTTGAGGTTAATTAAACTAATTGCAAGAAAGTAAACGAGTAGAAAGAAAGTTTATTTTAGATTAAATGATATGGAATCGCTGGGATGGTATTGGGTTTCACCACCACTGCACATGCAAACACATCCAAACACATAACATCCAGGCAAGCATCTAACTATCCAAATGGAACTGCTGCGAACCCTCCCAGAGGAATGTTTAGGCCCACATAAGCATCCCCTTAGGCATCTGATTTCTCGTCGCCATCTGGATCATGCACTTACAGTTCCGAAGATACAACATACAACTAAGGTTGTGGTCCTCCCTAAGGGATGTTTAGACCACAGAAGCATCACCGTGGGCTAGATGGCTCGTCCCCTCACAGATCACACACTTACGACCTCAAGGAACCCCATTCTATTTCTAGTACGGGAGTCAACTGTGCTAATTGACAAGCATGTATGCGATAAATCTGCAAGCAAACATCGACGATTAATAAGAAGATACAACATCCAACTAAGGTTGTGGTCCTCCCTGAGGGATGTTTAGACCACAGAAGCGTCACCGTAGGTTAGATGGCTCGTCCCCTCACATGTCACACACTTACGACCTCAAGGAACCCTATCAGACTTCTCGTCAAGGAGCCTACCTCATTAATCGACATTCAATGCTACGAAGAGAAGAACAAGATGAAAGCAAGCAGGTAATCAACTATAAGCATATCAATTAGCAATGAAATGAAAAGTTATATACATTGCCTTGGAATGTTAAATGAAAAGACATGAATGCATGGACAGCGGGGCTAGTCCACACACCCCAGCAAAAAGGAACTACTCACTCGTGATGTGAGAAACAAGAAGAATAAGAAAGAGTGGATTCTGCCATGAACATGATGTAGAAGGTGGCCACAACTCAGTGAAGATGATGCGGTCTCCTATGTCGTGTCGGAGCAGATATTGATGAAGAACAAGGGACGCCAAGGCAGACCAGACAGTCTTTCTCACTCCTCCTTCCTTCTCTTCTTGGTCTCCTTGAGTTGCAGCAGGAACGGTAGGTGAAGTGACAGTGCCAGGATCAGACTAGCGTACAGGCAACCTGTCAGTGTCCCGAAACCAATGCCCAAATGAGGACCCTGCTGGTCCTATTTATATGCTTGTTTCTTATTCTCACGTTTTTGGTGTGAGAACTCCATTTGGTTTGATCCAAACGGTTTGGTTATAATTGACTGATGCGATGGTTTTGAGTCGCATTTATAGACCTGTTTGATATGTGTTTTGTGCTTTTATTAGTCATTTTATGGTTAATATTGCATAATTCATCCATTTTGGTCTTTGCCATCATTTTATGTCAAATCCCCTTAGTTTTATCATTTTGAGCATTAATTATCACATTATTATTATTTGTGTGGATTTATTTGATCTCGTCTTTGAATTTCAGGAAAAATAAGTATTTGCTTCCGTCGATACCATCGACGGAAGTCGATACCATCGACAAGACCGCAGGTTGTCAGCCGAAAGGAGCAGCAAAGAGTCGATACCATCGACATTGATGTCGATGGTATCGAGACACTTTCAGGTTGCTGGCGAAGAAGTAGTCGATAGTATCGACACCAAGTCGATACCATCGACACATGGAGGCTACAGCGTCACAAAATGACAAAACTGACGCCAAAAGGAAGTCGATACCATCGACCCGAGTCGATGGTATCGAGATGATGTCGGGCGCGACAAAGAAAGGGTTTGCAGCCAGCCGCTACTGTAGCGGGTCGATACCATCGACTCGCGTCGATGGTATCAACGTCGTAGGATATGAGTTTGCTTTCTAATGATCTCAATCAGACGGCTGGAGTTAATTAGCGACCTAATTAGGGACTTATACCTAATGACGGCCGCCGAGAAAGAGGGAGGAGCTGATTAGCCATTGCACAAGGGCCGAGGAGCGAGAAAAAGGAGAACGGAGGCCAGAAGTTCATACCAGTCGATCCGGACGCTGCCGAAGACGGATTTCACCACTGAGAGGCGGGAAAGCACATCTTCTACGCAAAGGATCAATCAGTTCTTCTCCGTTCAGGGGTTTTCCCATTCAATTCACGTTTTTCATATGATTTCCCCTATTTCTACCATGTACTTGTGTGAGATGAACATGCGGGGCTAATCCCCTCCATCTTTAGGACTGGGAGTAGCCCGGGAATTCATTGTATGACAGTTTTATAATAGTAATTCATATTTTCTCTCTTAAATCTGTGGTATAGCTTCGTTTTCTCCATATATTGCTATGCTTGATCACCATAATAATAATTTAATGCCCTTAATCACTTCGACAGAAGGATTAATGGCTGAAAAGAGACGAAACCTACATTAATCGATAAATCCCTTGAACAAGGTGGTGTAAAATTAATGGTGGATACTGAGAGATCGTTCGTAATGCACTTAGTTTAGGGAATAGGTTACTACGACGGTGGAACCGACCTAAACCTAAGTAGTGAATTGCACCACGACAGTGGGCAATTCTGTTTTCAGGCCACTACCCGAATAGAGAGAGAAGATTGAGGAATTATATAAAATCTAATACAATGAATACCCGCGGTGAAACCGCAATCCTAAAGATACCTTTTTGAAGTGATTAAATTAACCTTTAATCGATTGTTTGTTTTGTTTTATTTTTATTTTCTTTTAATTTTGACAACAACCCCAATTTGTTATTCAGCTTAGCTGATCGCAAATAGTTAGTAGGAGTCTCCGACAATTCCGAGTATCCCTGTGTTCGACTCGGGCCTCACAAGGCCTGTACTACTCGACGCGTATACTTGCGTTTTTAGCGCGTAGTAAAATACACGTCAAGTTTTTGGCGCCGTTGCCGGGGATACGGCGAATTGTTGGCACTTCGAGTGCTACGCGCGACCACTCTAGGCCACAATTTTTTTATTTTTCATTCAATTTCAAATATTTTTACATTGGGCTATAATTGTTTATACTCGTCTAAGCATAGTACTGAACTCGAATTTTCTTATTTCAGGTACTGTGTATGGTGCAGACATGTAGTACAGACTACGACAATCACACACCTGGGGTTCCACTTCCGGGACCTGAGGACAAGGAGTATCACGAGCAAGAGCACCAAGAAGAGATAGATTCTGAATCTGAACCAGAAGAGATGGCCGAGCCACAGACCATATGGGAGAAGATCAAAGCTTCTTCCTCATCAGCTTCAAAGGGGCCTATAAAGAAGCAGGCGATCAACATACCGACATATAAGATCGATCCAGCGTTGATTAATTTGGTGAAATCAAATGCGTTTCATGGGCTGAAGAATGAGGATCATGTTGCACACATCAGCCAGTCCGTTGAAAACTGCGACATGGTTAAAATAGACAGGTTTCCACAAGATGCATTGTATCTCAAGCTTTTCCCAAGTTCCTTGGCGGGAGCAGCAAGAGAGTGGATACATAATCTAGACGATGAGTTCGTGGAGTCTTGGGACCATATGGTGGAGGACTTCTTTGAGAGGTTCTTCCCTCCTGAAAAGACTAACGACATGATCCGGAAGATTCATAATTTCACCCAACAGGCTGGTGAAACATATTCTGAGACCTGGGAGCGATTTCAGGTTATGTTGAGGAGGTGTCCGCATCACGGGCTAGACAAGGAAACGCAGGTGAAAATCTTCTATTTTGCTCTCTCCGAGCATGATAGCAGTAATCTGGATTCAGCCGGGTCGGGATTTTTTCTAAACAACACAGACACTAGATGCTGGGAAATACTCAAGAACATGGCTAGAAATGTAACATCCCTATCCTGGGTTATGAGTTAACCCTAGGTGTTTTGCCTAAATATGTAATTAAATCTTTGTGATTAACTCTAAGCATGTAATTAAGTTTCTCAGAAACATATATTTCAGTATTTGCTCCTTTTTATTTAAAGTTGTAGCATTGTTTTGATATACGGGGACCTATGTGCAATTTACCCAGTTGAAAGGGTTAGCTTGCAATTTGCACATGATGAGATGTTCCTCTGATGTTGAGACATCATGAGAATCTTTTTGGTAAAGTTTGAGGGATTTCCCAAGCTTGGGCACCAAGGTGCAGCTGTGGAAGCAATCCCGGTGCTTGAAACCCTAATTTGGGGTAAAATGCAATTTACCCAAATTAAGGGATGAAATTTGTAAAAATATATCATCTAATGTATCTTTTAAGACTCTTTCCATCATTTAGAGAAGAAATGATGAGGAAGTCACCTCAATTGAATTATCAAGTTATGAAATATACCTTGTGATTGAATAATCAAGGTATATGTGCAATAGCTCTTTATGTATGTACCTTAGTATTAGATTGATCTTCTTTGCCTCTTTTTCTAGACCTTAAGAGAAGGTTTGTCCTTAGAATAAAGAGGAAGGGACGAGCAAGTAATGAAGGAAGGACCTAGTTGGAATTATGGGAAACTTATGGGCCTTTAATGAAACCCCACCCAAGTATATATACACTTTACCTCTCAAGCAAAGGAACCTTTCCTTTGTGCATATCACTACTTTCCCTTGCTTGGCCGACTAAGTACTGTCTTGGAGCTCAAGAGGAACGACCAAGGGTGCAAGGTAGGTTTGGGACCTTCTTTTGCCTAAATTCCATGGTCAGAACTCGGATTCAAGGTCAAGTTGATAACTAGCTCACAAAACTCTACCTTTCTAGCCATCTCTTTTCATCTTTCCTTGGAGTTTTCACCTTAGCCAACCTGTGAGAGCTCAAGGACGCCAATAGAGCTTGGAGCTTGAAAGCTTGGAGCTCAAGGAGCAAGCTTTAGGCGGGTTTTATAACTCTAAACCCATGCTTTACTATATACATCTCTTTTATGCGGTTAGATGATAGTTCTTCATGTTCCCTACTTTTCTTTGCTACCTTGCAAGCAAATCCGTGGGATATCTGTACTGTTCTTGAGCTAGGATATGAAGGTGTGATTTCCAAGAAAAACCCACCGCTTTTCACTTTCTTAAACGGTCTCCCTAACTTGCTCTCACGGTCTCAGGACCGCGAGGTGAGCAAACGGTCTCTGGACCGCGAGAGGGAAAACGGTCCTCACGACCGTTTGGACCCGTTGACCGAGCGTGGACCGTATAAGAAATCTGTTCCTAATTATGTAGGCTAATCACCCTCAAAAATTGAGAGGTTAACTCCAAAGGAATTAGGAGATATGGCCTTTTTAAGTAACAACTTTAATTGAATTTATTCCTGATTTTTCAAACGGTCTGAAATTGTCTTTTTGGGAAAACGGTCTCAAGACCGTGTAAGGTCGTTGACCAAGCTTTGACCATATGCAATTACTGTTCAAACTTATGTTAATTAACAACTTACCAAGTTTGATGGTATAATTCCAAACGAGCTAAGAGTTGAAGGGTGATTACTAGGGCTAACTCTAGATGAAATCAGTACTGAAATTATGGTGACTTAATTAGGGTTTTTAGGGTTGATTGACCTAAACGGTCTCAAGACCGTTTGGGGGTCATCCAAACGGTCTCAAGACCGAGAGGACAATCACCCAAGACCGTTTGAAGGTCTAGGGTTAAGCTAATTTAATCAATTAAGGACCCAATTGCAATAAGTTATCAATTAATCAAAATTCTGATTTTGTGACTCAATCATGGTTCAACCCCTATCAAATCACATTAGATTTTGATGAAATCTTGGGAAAACGGTCTCAAGACCATGTGGGGTCCACCCACATGATCTCAAGACCGTTTGGGCCAAGTTTGGGCCCAATTGGAGCTCAATTGAAGGGTTCAACCTTGTGTTGATGCACATTGTTGAGTGTTGATGGGTGAACATTGATAGACCCTAATTGGTCAACAATTGAGGGTCAATTGAATGACCAATTGGTTAAGCATAATCTTAATTGACCTAATCCATCAGTGGTCACCATGGCTTTGACCTTTTGAGGGCTTCAACATTGGTTGACATCATCGGTTGTGACCATTGAACTTTGTTGATGGTCCAAGCGGTTGAGACCATGTGAGCCTCGCGGTCTCAAGACCGTGAGAGGGCTCACGGTCTCAAGACCATGAGAGGGCTCGTGGTCTCAAGACCGTGAGGGGCCTCACGGTCTTGAGGTAAAAGGTGAGCAAACGGTCTACATAACCTTCGCGGTCTTGAAACCAAGTTGAAGGCTCGCGGTCTTGGAGTAAGATGAAGGCTCGCGGTCTTGGAGTAAGATGAGGGCTCGCGGTCTTGAAAAGTCAAAATAGAGCAAGCGGTCAACACAACCTCGCGGTCTTGGAAGTCAAAATTGGATAAATGGTCAACTCTTTCAAACGATCTCTAACCAATTGGAGGTTGATGGTTGAGATCGATCAAGGTGATTCAAGGTTGACTTCACTCAATCATTTGAAGATATAAATGGATCAACTATGCCCTAATCTAAACCCTAATGATAACCTAGGACATTAAGGGATTAATTGACTAATGACTTGACCATGATGATGATCAATGGGGTAAATTACCAAAATACCCTTGAAGGGTCAATTGAGTAATACCTTGATCAGATCAAACCCTAATCACATGGTGGTGATGTTTTTGGCTATGTTAGCCTATGATGACTTAATCTAACCTGATCTAGAGTGGTGTTATCACCCTCTACTAGTATGAGGAGAGAGAAAGCACTTCTAGAGAGAGAAAGTACTTCTAGAGAGAGAAAGTACCCTTTTTAGGTGGAAACTCAATTAAAGAACCTTCAATACACATGAATGTGCATAATTAGGGTATGATCCACCTGTGTGAAGTCATAGAAACCCTAATTATGATGAATGATGAATCTTTAACTAATCTGAGAGCATCAATGATAATGATACTCATACATGATGATGTTATGAGTTCAATTCAATGAAATGTGAATAGTAAACCCTAATTCAAGGGTAATGGCATGCAAATGAGTATTAAACTCCAATTGATGAGAATCAGAGGAGTTAACTGTTATGATAAGAGTGGGAAATGTATTCCTTATTTTTGTATTACCTTTATCAGTTGAATTAAACATGCAGGTTCAGATATGAAGGTGATCTTATCCAGGTATGGATATTGATGTTATATTCATTGAAGGCATGTTGTTAGCCTTATGAATAAGAAAAATAACTTGATGCCCAGTCAGTGGCATCCCATGAGTTAATGTGTTGTAAGAGCCATGAATACCATCAAAGTCATGCTTTAGAGGTGACTTGTGATTAGTATGATGAGAAATTATGATTGATATGAGTTAGGCATGTTACATTTAGTATTCTTCCTTTATAGCTGTTATGCTACTGTTATTGTTTGGAGAACAATGTATGTTGTTAAAGAATACTGAATGTACCTAACTAATCAAGTATAATGTAGAGCCCTGATCATAGATCCATCATTGTCAGAGATCAAGTGATGGTGAAATAGGTTTTCCTCAGGGAACTCCTGGAGCACAAACTTTTGAGTATGTGGGGTACATGGATGTGTAGAACCTTACATCCTAGTGTAGGAAAGTGATGTAGATGTGTAATCCATCCATCCTTCACTATAATTCCATACCGTATCAGTGGTAGGTAAACATGAAACCTCCTGATGACAAAGAAAACACAGATATTCGTATCAGTGGAGATAAACATGAAATCTCCTGATGACGAAGAGAGTACAGAATGCCATTGTGACTCTAGAATAGCGAAGGACCAGTTTACCCTGGTGAGCTATAGTAGTAGAGACACGAGATGTTCTACAAGTGATCTTCTTACTGACTGAGGAAGGTGAAGGTCATGAGAATCCGGCTCTCTTGATGACCTAAGTATGATACTTATGTGACTTCTCAGCGATCAGTTGGAGTATGAGTGGTATGCCTCATCTCCACAGGGCATAATGTTGTTTGTAAAACATAATCAACCACGTAATATGCTTGTTAGAGATAACTCCAAGTTAGTTGATTAATGTTACACTATAATAGTGCTTATATTTCTTCATACCTCATAAATGTTGAGTTCTTGGTTATAGTTGCAACTGTTATTGAATACATTGAAGGCTTTACTGCTTAAGATATTCTTTGATGTTATAATAAAGCTTCTGGCGGAGAGTTATAACTCTCTCTGGGACAATTAGGTAAAATTATCTCACCCCGTAGACTTCAACTTTTAGGTGGACGTCGGAGACGAAGGAACCAGCCTACAGGTGATCAGTCTCAGCAGCAGCAGCACCAGGAGCAGTAGTAGAATCTCAGGTGGAGATTATCCTGTCATATGGTGTAGTTAGAGTCAGTCCTATGTGTCCTCTATACTCTCAGGTCTTGGAGTCTTTTGTTATGTGATCTTGAGATTTTGTATCTTGATGTATATAGTTATTCAAGAAGTAATTATCCTGAGATGTAAATAGTTTATCTCTCTTAATGAAAGAAGCTTTTATGGATCCAAGCTCTTGTCTCGAAAAGTTTTAATTTCCCGTGATTTTTGTCTACCGCTGATTATTGAATCGCTTCCGCTAAGTTTGAATCGTGTTTATGTCATGGTTTGGAGATCAGAGCCCACAATTAGTGGTATCAGAGCCCTAGGTCAGTTGAGTCTACAGAGGCATAGGACTTAGGATGTCGAGTCTATCTTTAGTACTCCTTCCTTATCTAATAGAATCTTCTGCTCCTCAGGAGAAGAAGATACCTAAGGATGTCAGAACATCATGATGAGTTCGTGGCAGAGAGTAGTGCTAGTGCACCTCGAGGCAGTGCAAGAGTTCCGAGAATAGAACAACCTGCACCTGAGTCACCAAGAGAGCCACCCCAGTTCGACCCAGCTGTCATGAGTAACCCAGCTGTATAGACGATGTTCGGGCAGTTCATGACTGCCATGACACATATAACCGATAGGATGCCCATGCCTGCACCTAGGGCACCTGTCCAGCATGAAGCACAAGGTATCGGTAAGACGTTCGAACGACTTCGTCGTGTCGGAGCTACCGAGTACTTCGGAACTGCCGACCCTACAGATGCTGACTTATGGTTGACAGAGTTGGAGAAGGCTTTTAGGATTCTTATGATTCCGGAAGATGAGAAGGTTAGACATGCTGTCTATCTTCTCAAAGGCAGTGCTGGTCACTGGTGGAACATGGAAGAGCAGAAGAGACCTGGAGTAGAGTTCTCATGGGAAGAGTTTCGTCGGGAATTTATCAATAAATATTTTCCAAAGACCTTCCTAGATGAGAAGATCTCTCAGTTCGAGAAACTAAGGCAGGGTATGATGAACATTAGCGAGTATGAAGCTAAGTTCATGGAGTTGCTGCGGTTCTGTCCGCACATGGCTGCTACGGATGAGGAAAGAATCAGAAGATTCGAGAAAGGTTTGAATTCTGATATGTCAACCCCTGTATCTACCTTAGAGAACCGAGAGAGATTCTCTACCTTCGTTGAGTCAGTCCGAAGGATAGAGAGATCTGTGGTTGAGAAGAGACAAACCCATAAAAGATATCCACAGTTCCAGGGTTCTTCATTTAGGGATTCCAAGAAACCTAGATTCTCTGCACCTAACCCTCCACCACCCAGATCAAGTTTTCAAACTCAATGGACACCAAGCAGAGGTAGAGGACGGAGTCAACCGCTGCAAGGGATGCACAGTTCTGCATCTGTGTCAGTCACTGGACCACCCAGACCACAACAACAGGAGAGGAGTTGCTATAACTTTGGTAAGGTGGGACACTTGAGGAAGGATTGCCGTTCTAGGCCTGCTAGTGTGACACAACAACCTCCGGGACAGAATCAACAGGGATCTCAGAATAGACAACATCAAGGAGCCGCTCGAGGACGTGGACAAGCGTCTCAAGCTGGATCATCAGCACCACCTCAACACCAGGCGACTGCGAGGTTCTATGCTATGAACCCACCTGAAGCAGTGGTCAATCCACGGGTAGTGGCAGGTCAGATGGAACTTTTATATTCTGATATGTCTACATCCTGTTTTGTATCTGTTCTGATTGATCCGGGTGCTACGCACTCTTTCATCACTCGTGAAGTGATTCGGAACTGCAATGTGACTGTTAGTCATAGGACAGATAGGTTGTTGTTGGAGACTCCGTTGAGTGGGTCTGCCGTTTTGCAGGAGGTATGTTCTCCCTGCATCCTCTACTTTTCTGACCATCACATTCAAGTGGATCTTATACCACTTGATATGCAAGGATTTGATATAATCCTCGGGATGGATACCTTGGAAAGGTATAGAGTTGTCTTGGATTGTGAGTCCAAGTTGGCTGTGTTTGCTGATGAAAGCAACACATGGATCTTTCAAGGTGAAAGAAAGATTCTACCCACCTGTCTTGTATCAGCCATGGTTGCTGATAAGTTGTTGAGGCAAGGATGTTATGCATTCTTAGCCCATGTGGTAGATGTTACCAAGGAAAGTTCCAATCATGTTGAAGTTCCTATAGTCAGGAAATTTGAAGATGTGTTTCCTGAAGAACTTCCTGGTATACCACCACCTCGGGAGATTGATTTTGAAATCAATCTGATCCCAGATACGAAACCCATAGCTCAGACTCCGTATAGAATGGCGCCTGCCGAGATGACAGAACTTAAGAAACAGCTTCAAGAGTTACTTGAGAGAGGTTTTATCCGACCGAGTACTTCACCTTGGGGTGCTCCGGTCTTGTTTGTTAAAAAGAAAGATGGGTCAATGCGGTTGTGCATCGACTACAGACAACTCAATAAAGTAACAATAAAGAATAAGTACCCTCTACCGAGGATTGATGATCTCTTTGACCAGTTGCGTGGTGCAACAGTCTTTTCAAAGATAGACCTGAGGTCTGGATATCATCAACTTCCTATTAAGGATAGTGACATATCCAAGTCTGCCTTTAGGACAAGGTATGGTCACTATGAGTTCACGGTTATGTCGTTTGGACTAACCAATGCACCAGCTGCATTTATGGAACTCATGAATAGAGTTTTTTGACCTTTCCTTGATCAATGTGTTGTCGTCTTCATAGATGACATTCTGATCTATAGTAAGGATGCTCAGCAGCATGAGCAGCATCTTCGCCAAGCTTTGACCTTGCTAAGAGAACATAAGTTGTATGCTAAGTTTAGCAAGTGTGAGTTTTGGCTACCGGAGGTATCTTTTCTTGGTCATGTGATATCCGCCTCGGGAATTCGTGTTGACCCTACGAAAGTAGAATATGTTCTACAGTGGGAACAACCAAAGACACCGACAGAGATTCGAAGTTTCTTGGGGTTAGCTGGCTATTATCGAAGGTTCATTAAGAACTTTAGTTCTATAGCCTTACCTTTGACCAAGTTGACCCGGAAGGATGTTCCTTTTTCTTGGAGTGATAAGTGTCAACAGTCTTTCCAGCTGTTGAAGGAGAGATTGGCAAGTGCACCTGTGCTAGTGCTACCTGAACAAGGAAAAGGATATGTAGTTTTCTGTGATGCTTCCAAGAATGGACTAGGATGTGTGTTGATGCAGGATAAACAAGTGATTTCTTTTGCTTCCCGACAGCTTAAGAAACACGAGGAGAATTATCCGACACACGATCTGGAGTTAGCTGATGTGGTTCATGCTTTGAAGATCTGGAGACATTATCTCTACGGAGAGACATTCCAGATTTTCACAGACCACAAAAACCTTAAGTATATCTTCTCTCAGCATGAGATCAACATGAGGCAACATTGCTGGATGGAGTTAATCAAGGACTACGACTGTACAATTGATTATCATCCAGGCAAGGCCAATGTTGTTGCAGATGCCTTGAGTAGGAAATCAGCAACATCAACCATGAATAGAGCACAATTAAACTCTTTAGTATGCTCTAGGAGAGATATGCTTATCTCTTTAAGGCAAGACAATGTACAGTTGAAAGTGTCATTGTTAGCCGGTCTGTTAGCTGAGATGCATATTAAACCTACCCTAAGAGAGCAGATTAAGGAAGCACAGCTAGGTGATGCTGCAGTTCAACAGATTAGATCTGAGTATGGAGATGAAAAGCGAGATGGTTTCCATGACTCAGAGGATCAAGTAGCTTGTTATAATGGAAGGATGATAGTGCCGGATGTGGACAACTTGAGGAAGTTAATCCTGGAAGAAGCTCATTCTTCCATGTATGCTATGCATCCAGGGAGCACCAAGATGTATCGGAATTTGAAAGATTTGTATTGGTGGCCTGGAATGAAGAAGGATGTTGCAGAATTTGTTCTGAGGTGTCCTATGTGTCAGCAAGTTAAAGCTGAACACCAGAAGCCTGCAGGGACAATGCAACCTTTACCCATACCACAGTGGAAGTGGGACCATGTGACCATGGACTTTGTTGTTGGCCTACCCAGGACAAGCAAAGGACATGATTCCATTTGGGTAATTGTTGATAGGTTGACTAAGATAGCACATTTCTTACCTGTCAAAACAACCTATTCTGCTGAAAGGTTATCAGAGTTATATGTTCAAGAGATAGTGCGTTTGCACGGAGTTCCTGTCACAATAGTTTCTGACAGAGGTCCTCAGTTTACGAGTCGTTTTTGGGAACAGTTACACTAAGCCTTAGGCACCAAGCTGAGGTTTAGTATGGCCTTTCATCCACAGACTGATGGACAGTCGGAAAGGACCATACAAACCTTAGAAGACCTGTTGAGGGCATGTGTTCTCCAGTTCACCGGAAGTTGGGATCTACACCTAAGCTTGATAGAGTTTTCCTATAACAATAGCTACCAACATAGTATTGATATGGCACCTTATGAAGCCTTGTATGGTAGACGTTGTAGATCACCTCTGTGTTGGTTTGAGACTGGTGAACATCAGTTGTTAGGTCCTGATCTTGTGCAGCAGACCACAGAAAAGATTAAAATAATACAACAAAAGATTAAGACTGCACAGGATAGGCAGAAATCTTATGCTGACAAACGTCGTATACCCTTAGAGTTCCAGGTTGGAGACAGAGTGTATCTCAAGATCTCGCCTTGGAAAGGAGTCCTTCGTTTTGGAAGGAAAAGGAAGTTAGCTCCTAGATTTATGGGGCCTTATCCAATCATTGAACGGATTGGAAAGGTAGCATATAGACTAGAGCTGCCCCCTGAGTTACAGAGGTTACACCCTGTATTTCACATTTCTATGTTGAAGAAATGTCACCCAGACACCGAGTCAGTTCTACAACCCATGGAAGTAGAATTGAATGATGATATATCCTATGAGGAAGGACCAGTGTCAATCCTTGATAAAAGAATTAAAAAGTTAAAGAAGAAAGATATAAGTCTTGTAAAAGTCCTCTGGAACCATCGTGGTGTTGAAGAAGCCACTTGGGAGTTAGAGGATGAGATGAGAAGGAAGTATTCTGCCCTTTTCTCTTGATATGTCTTATCGATTTCGGGGACGAAATCCTTGTAAGGGGTGGATAATTTGTAACATCCCTGACCTGGGTTATGAGTTAACCCTAGGTGTTTTGCCTAAATATGTAATTAAATCTTTGTGATTAACTCTGAGCATGTAATTAAGTTTCTCAGAAACATATATTTCAGTATTTGCTCCTTTTTATTTAAAGTTGTAGCATTGTTTTGATATACGGGGACCTATGTGCAATTTACCCACTTGAAAGGGTTAGCTTGCAATTTGCACATGATGAGATGTTCCTCTGATGTTGAGACATCATGAGAATCTTTTTGGTAAAATTTGAGGGATTTCCCAAGCTTGGGCACCAAGGTGCAGCTGTGGAAGCAATCCCGGTGCTTGAAACCCTAATTTGGGGTAGAATGCAATTTACCCAAATTAAGGGATGCAATTTGTAAAAATATATCATCTAATGTATCTTTTAAGACTCTTTCCATCATTTAGAGAAGAAATGATGAGGAAGTCACCTCAATTGAATTATCAAGTTATGAAATATACCTTGTGATTGAATAATCAGGGTATATGTGCAATAGCTCTTTATGTATGTACCTTAGTTTTAGATTGATCTTCTTTGCCTCTTTTTCTAGACCTTAAGAGAAGGTTTTTCCTTAGAATAAAGAGGAAGGGACGAGCAAGTAATGAAGGAAGGACCTAGTTGGAATTATGGGAAACTTATGGGCCTTTAATGAAACCCCACCCAAGTATATATACACTTTACCTCTCAAGCAAAGGAACCTTTCCTTCGTTCATATCACTGTTTTCCCTTGCTTGGCCGACTAAGGACTGTCTTGGAGCTCAAGAGGAACGGCCAAGGGTGCAAGGTAGGTTTGGGACCTTCTTTTGCCTAAATTCCATGGTCAGAACTCGGATTCAAGGTCAAGTTGATAACTAGCTCACAAAACTCTACCTTTCTAGCCATCTCTTTTCATCTTTCCTTGGAGTTTTCACCTTGGCCAACCTATGACAGCTCAAGGACGCCATTAGAGATTGGAGCTTGAAAGCTTGGAGCTCAAGGAGCAAGATTTAGGCGGGTTTTATAACTCTAAACCCATGCTTTACTATATACATCTCTTTTATGCGGTTAGATGATAGTTCTTCATGTTCCCTACTTTTCTTTGCTACCTTGCAAGCAAATCCGTGGGATATCCGTACTGTTCTTGAGCTAGGCGATGAAGGCGTGATTTCCAAGAAAAACCCACCGCTTTTCACTTTCTTAAACGGTCTCCCTAACTTGCTCTCACGGTCTCAGGACCACGAGGTGAGCAAACGGTCTCTGGACCGCGAGAGGGCAAACGGTCCTCACGACCATTTGGACCCATTGACCGAGCATGGACCGTATAAGAAATCTGTTCCTAATTATGTAGGCTAATCACCCTCAAAAATGGAGAGGTTAACTCCAAAGTAATTAGGAGATATGTCCTTTTTAAGTAACACCTTTAATTGAATTTATTCCTGATTTTTCAAACGGTCTGAAATTGCCTTTTTGGGCAAACGGTCTCAAGACCGTGTAAGGTCGTTGACCAAGCTTTGACCATATGCAATTACTGTTCAAAATTATGTTAATTAACAACTCACCAAGTTTGATGGTCTAATTCCAAACGAGCTAAGAGTTGAAGGGTGATTACTAGGGCTAACCCTAGATGAAATCAGTACTGAAATTATGGTGACTTAATTAGGGTTTTTAGGGTTGATTGACCTAAACGGTCTCAAGACCGTTTGGGGGTCATCCAAACGGTCTCAAGACCGAGAGGACAATCACCAAAGACCGTTTGAAGGTCTAGGGTTAAGCTAATTTAATCAATTAAGGACCCAATTGCAATAAGTTATCAATTAATCAAAATTCTAATTTTGTGACTCAATCATGGTTCAACCCCTATCAAATCACATTAGATTTTGATGAAATCTTGGGAAAACGGTCTCAAGACCATGTGGGGTCCACCCACATGATCTCAAGACCGTTTGGGCCAAGTTTGGGCCCAATTGGAGCTCAATTGAAGGGTTCAACCTTGTGTTGATGCACATTGTTGAGTGTTGATGGGTGAACATTGATAGACCCTAATTGGTCAACAATTGAGGGTCAATTGAATGACCAATTGGTTAAGCATAATCTTAATTGACCTAATCCATAAGTGGTCACCATGGCTTTGACCTTTTGAGGGCTTCAACATTGGTTGACATCATCGGTTGTGACCATTGAACTTTGTTGATGGTCCAAGCGGTTGAGACCATGTGAGCCTCGTGGTCTCAAGACCGTGAGAGGGCTCGCGGTCTCAAGACCATGAGAGGGCTCGCGGTCTCAAGACTGTGAGGGGCCTCGTGGTCTTGAGGTCAAAGGTGAGCAAACGGTCTACATAACCTTCGCGGTCTTGAAACCAAGTTGAAGGCTCGCGGTCTTGGAGTAAGATGAGGGCTCGCGGTCTTGGAGTAAGATGAGGGCTCGCGGTCTTGAAAAGTCAAAATAGAGCAAACGATCAACACACCCTCGCGGTCTTGGAAGTCAAAATTGGCTTAACGGTCAACTCTTTCAAACGATCTCTAACCAATTGGAGGTTGATGGTTGAGATCGATCAAGGTGATTCAAGGTTGACTTCACTCAATCATTTGAAGATATAAATGGATCAATTATGCCCTAATCTAAACCCTAATGATAACCTAGGACATTAAGGGATTAATTGACTAATGACTTGACCATGATGATGATCAATGGGGTAAATTACCAAAATACCCTTGAAGGGTCAATTGAGTAATACCTTGATCAGATCAAACCCTAATCACATGGTGGTGATGTTTTTGGCTATGTTAGCCTATGATGACTTAATCTAACCTGATCTAGAGTGGTGTTATCACCCTCTACTAGTATGAGGAGAGAGAAAGTACTTCTAGAGAGAGAAAGTACTTCTAGAGAGAGAAAGTACCCTTTTTAGGTGGAAACTCAATTAAAGAACCTTCAATACACATGAATGTGCATAATTAGGGTATGATCCACCTGTGTGAAGTCATAGAAACCCTAATTATGATGAATGATGAATCTTTAACTAATCTAAGAGCATCAATGATAATGATACTCATACATGATGATGTTATGAGTTCAATTCAATGAAATGTGAATAGTAAACCCTAATTCAAGGGTAATGGCATGCAAATGAGTATTAAACTCCAATTGATGAGAATCAGAGGAGTTAACTGTTATGATAAGAGTGGGAAATGTATTCCTTATTTTTGTATTACCTTTATCAGTTGAATTAACCATGCAGGTTCAGATATGAAGGTGATCTTATCTAGGTATGGATATTGATGTTATATTCATTGAAGGCATGTTGTTAGCCTTATGAATAAGAAAAATAACTTGATGCCCAGTCAGTGGCATCCCATGAGTTAATGTGTTGTAAGAGCCATGAATACCATCAAAGTCATGCTTTAGAGATGATTTGTGATGAGTATGATGAGAAATTATGATTGATATGAGTTAGGCATGTTACATTTAGTATTCTTCCTTTATAGCTGTTATGCTACTGTTATTGTTTGGAGAACAATGTATGTTGTTAAAGAATACTGAATGTACCTAACTAATCAAGTATAATGTAGAGCCATGATCATAGATCCATCATTGTCAGAGATCAAGTGATGGTGAAACAGATTTTCCTCAGGGAACTCCTGGAGCACATACTTTTGAGTATGTGGGGTACATGGATGTGTAGAACCTTACATCCTAGTGTAGGAAAGTGATGTAGATGTGTAATCCATCCATCCTTCACTATAATTCCATACCGTATCAGTGGTAGGTAAACATGAAACCTCCTGATGACAAAGAAAACACAGATATCCGTATCAGTGGAGATAAACATGAAATCTCCTGATGACGAAGAGAGTACAGAACGCCACTATGACTCTAGAATAGCGAAGGACCAGTTTACCCTGGTGAGCTATAGTAGTAGAGACACGAGATGTTCTACAAGTGATCCTCTTACTGACTGAGGAAGGTGAAGGTCATGAGAATCTGGCTCTCTTGATGACCTAAGTATGATACTGATGTGACTTCTCAGCGATCAGTTGGAGTATGAGTGGTATGCCTCATCTCCACAGGGCATAATGTTGTTTGTAAAACATAATCAACAACGTAATATGCTTGTTAGAGATAACTCCAAGTTAGTTGATTAATGTTACACTGTAATAGTGCTTATATTTCTTCATACCTCATAAATGTTGAGTTCTTGGTTATAGTTGCAACTGTTATTGAATACATTGAAGGCTTTACTGCTTAAGATATTCTTTGATGTTATAATAAAGCTTATGGCGGAGAGTTATAACTCTCGCTGGGACAATTAGGTAAAATTGTCTCACCCCGTAGACTTCAACTTTTAGGTGGACGTCAGAGACGAAGGAACCAGCCTACATGTGATTAGTCTCAGCAGCAGCAGCACCAGGAGCAGTAGTAGAATCTCAGGTGGAGATTATCCTGCCATATGGTGTAGTTAGAGTCAGTCCTATGTGTCCTATGTACTCTCAGGTCTTGGAGTCTTTTGTTATGTGATCTTGAGATTTTGTATCTTGATGTATATAGTTATTCAAGAAGTAATTATCCTGAGATGTAAATAGTTTATCTCTCTTAATGAAAGAAGCTTTTATGGATCCAAGCTCTTGTCTCGAAAAGTTTTAATTTCCTGTGATTTTTGTCTACCGCTGATTATTGAATCACTTTCGCTAAGTTTTAATCGTGTTTATGTCATGGTTTGGAGATCAGAGCCCACAAGAAAGCAGTCCTGGGGAGAAAGAGAGACACGCCCAGTTGAGTAAGTACGATTCGCCAGTGAATCAAAGGCAATGAGAGAGCTGAATGAGAAGATGGATCTTCTCGCAAAGAAGCTACTGCAAAAGGAGGAAAATGAGTCCGAGGATGAGGCTCAAGTCAAATACATGAGACAACAGCAAGGGTATAGGAACAATGACTACTCATGGAGAAAGGACAAAAAGTTCTCATGGAAGGATCCAAACCATTTTCTGCAGGATCCGGAAGCCAAGCCCGCGCCAGCTGCAGAAGACAAGAGCATGGAGTTGCTCAATCAAGTCATCAAGCAAAATCAAGAGTTAATGAATACATTCGGGCAGTAAATCAAGCAACAAGGACAATACATGAATCAATTTGGGCAGACATTGCAGAGCCATGGGGCTCAAATGAGGACCATAGAGACATCCATGGCACAGATGGCAGCCGAAATAGCTAGTTTGAAGAAACCGGCACATCTGGGTTTTCCGGGGAATACCAATGTTCCCAGGGGAAACCAGCAAGCTAAGGCTATTCTGCTGAGAAGTGGCAAGAAAGTGTTGAATCCAAGAACGGATGAAACAAGCACACCGCAAGATAAAGTCGAAGGTGAAGCCAATAGAGAGCAGCCCACACCAGTCACAGGGCAAGCTGAAGACATAGTTGTTAATGGTACTGAAGAACAAGTTGAAGAGGAGGAACTGCAGAAAAAGACGCCTTATGCGCCACCTCATCAAAGGGCACAATCTGTTCCGGTCCCTTATCCAAATAGTGTGAAGGCAAGGAAGGTAGATGCACAGTTCAAGAAGTTCCTGGACAGTTTTAGGAAGCTTTCAGTCAATATCCAGTTACTGGAAGCCATTGAGCAAATCCCTTCATACGGGAAGTTTCTAAAAGATGTCATTACCAAGAAGAGGAAAATACCAGATACTGAGGTCGTTGTGCTAAAGGAGCAAGTGAGTGCCTTAATTATGGGCACTTTGCCACCAAAGAGACAGGATCCAGGATGTTTCAACATTTCTTGCTATATCGGGAAGTGTAAATTTGGAGAAGCATTGTGTGATTCAGGGGCAAGCATCAACTTGATGCCCCTTTCAACATTTAAAAAGTTGGGACTGAAGGAGTCACGGCCGAGCAATATGACTATTCAATTGGCCGACAACTCTGTGGTGAAGCCTTATGGAATCTGTGAAGATGTCTTAGTAAAGGTGGATCGATTTGTCTTTCCGGCTGATTTTGTGGTTATGGAGATGCAGGATGAGCATGGCAATGAGCTGTTACTTGGACGTCCTTTCCAAGCTATAGACGACATGATCTTAGAGATGGAAAGAGGTCACTTGACCTTGGGCATAGCAGATGACCGCTTTGAGATGGTCATGCCTTCTAGCACTGCGCCATCTAAAGCAAAAGAACAATGTAATATGGTGAAACATATGGATCGCAATATCTCACTCTGCCTTGGAAAACCATTTCTGGACATGGCTCATGTGATGAGCAAGGTGGATAATGGAACCTTAGCTGTGGATATCATGGAGCAGACTAAGGTTGTTTCTTTGTGTAAAGCTATGGGATATCCGAATGATGAGAATGAGGACATTCCACTTTTTTGGGAGGATGATGCGATTGCTATTTCTGTTGTTGATGCACATCCGGAATTACCGCAGGAGGCTTGTTTGTTGAATATTACATATGATTGGATGCGGAGTAAATCACTCAAGGAGTGCGCTAAAATGCTTCAGATGCTTCCATGCTTCTATGCGAGGCACTATGAAGATTTAGGTGCACTTCCCCCACCGCTGTAATCATCTCTTATCAGCCCGCCGGATTTGGAATTAAAGCCGCTACCCCCGCATCTCAAGTATGTCTTTCTAGCTGAGAAAGACAAGTTACCGGTGATCGTTTCTTCTTATTTGAGTGCGGAAGAGGAGGAGCAACTGTTGATAGTGCTGAAAAACCACCGAGGAGCTTTTGGGTGGTCCATTGCAGACATCAAGGGGATTTCCCCTACTCTATGTCAGCACAAGATTCGGCTCGAGGAGGGAGCCAAGCCTGTGATTCAGCCTTAAAGACGTCTAAATCCGAGCATGATGGAGGTTGTGAAGAAAGAGGTCATTAAACTTCTTGCTGCAGGGATTATCTATGCCATATCAGACTCAACATGGGTGAGTCCCACACAGGTAGTCCCTAAGAAGGGGGGAATTATAGTCACTCAAAATTTATTGAATCAACCTGTCACCACCTGATTGGTAACCGGGTGGCGAGTTTGTATTGACTACCGTCGTCTGAATGCTGTCACACTTAAGGATCATTTTCCTTTACCGTTTATTGATCAAATTTTAGAACGTCTTGCCGGGCGATCGCACTTTTGTTTTCTAGACGGGTACTCGGGGTACAACCAGATCTTGATTGATCCTTTGGATCAAGAGAAATCTACGTTCACTTGTCCCTATGGGACTTTTGCTTACCGTCGAATGCCGTTTGGTTTATGCAATGCACCGGCGACGTTTCAACGTTGTATGCTCGCCATATTTTCTGACATGGTAGAGCGCTGTCTTGAGGTTTTTATGGATGACTTCTCGGTGTATGGAGCATCGTTTGATGAATGTCTCTATAACCTAGATAGAGTGTTACAGCGTTGTGAGGACACACACTTGGTCCTTAACTGGGAGAAATGTCACATGATGGTGACAGAGGGAATAGTGCTAGGACACAAGGTGTCTAGCAAAAGTCTTGAGGTGGACCCGGTGAAAATTGAGGTCATTTCCAAGTTGCCCCCACCAAATTCTGTAAAAGGGGTGAGAAGTTTTCTAGGACACGCCGGGTTCTATCGGCGATTCATAAAGGATTTTTCTAAAATTGCAAAACCTTTATCCGAGCTTTTGGAGAAAGATGCGATTTTCGATTTCAATGATAAGTGTCTACATGCATTCGATGTTTTGAAAGAAAAATTGATTTTTGCCCCGGTTGTTCAAACACCGGATTGGACAAAACCTTTCGAATTGATGTGTGACGCTTCAGATTTTGCGGTAGGAGCCGTATTGGGGCAACGAGTAGATAATAAGCCCGCTGTGATTTTCTATGCTTCAAAAACTCTGAATGATGCTTAATTGAATTATACAACTACTGAAAAAGAATTACTTGCCGTTGTGTTTGATTTCGAAAAATTCCAGCAGTATTTAGTTGGATCTAAAGTAGTTGTATGGACTGACCATGCTGTAATAAAATACTTGATGGAGAAAAAAGATGCAAAGCCTAGACTCATCAGGTGGATTTTGCTCTTACATGAATTTGACATTGAAATCAAGGATAAATCTGGGATTGAGAATGTAGTGGCTGATCATTTGTCTAGGTTAGAAAGGGTGGATGAAAAAGATTTACATATACCCATAACCGAGACGTTTCCGGATGAACAGCTTTTGAAAATTAACTCTAAAGAGCCTTGGTTCGCTGAAATTGTAAATTATTTAGCTTGCGGGATCATCCCGGAAGATTGGTCATATCAGGAGAAGAAGGGATTTTTTCATTCTTTGAGATACTATTTTTGGGATGATCCAATTCTTCTTAAGCAATGCAGGGACGGTATTTTACGCAGGTGTGTGCCTGAAGTGGAGTACGAGAGTGTTCTCCATCATTTCCATGCATCACCTACGGGAGGACACCACGCCAGCTCGCGAATGGCAGCTAAAGTTTTGGAAAGCGGCCTTTATTGGCCAACTTTGTTTCGGGATGCCTACGATTTTGTGAAGCAATGTGATCCTTGTCAGCGAGCAGGTAATATCTCGAAGCGACAGGAGATGCCCCTGAATGTATTTCAGGAAGTTGAGGTATTTGATTTGTGGGGCATAGATTTCATGGGACCCTTTGTGTCCTCGAACTCCAATTTATATATCTTGTTAGCAGTTGATTATGTGTCGAAGTGGGTGGAAGCAATTCCCACAAGGACTAATGATTCCACTGTAGTGTGCAGGTTTGTGAAGGAGAATATTTTCTGCAGGTTTGGGATACCCCGAATGATAATCAGTGATGGGGGTACACATTTCAAGAATCAGAAGTTCTCGACATTATTGAAGAAATATGGGGTCAAGCACAACAATGGCACCCCATATCATCCGCAGACTCAAGGCTAAGTGGAGGTCTCCAACCGTGAGATTAAGAAGATTCTAGAGCAAACGGTGGCATCCATGAGGAAGAAATTGAGTGCCCTACTACCGGATGCACTGTGGGCGTACAGAACGGCCTACAAAACACCTATAGGCACCACACCTTTTAGGTTGGCGTATGGCCGGGCTTGTCACCTACCGGTGGAGTTGGAGCACAAGGCCCATTGGGCGCTTAGAAGGCTAAATCTAAGTTATGATGAAGCTGGGAGAAAGAGAATGTTCGAATTGAATGAGCTAGATGAGTTACGGATGACAGCATATGAGAATGCCCGGATATACAAGGAGCACACAAAACTGATCCACGATCGCCACATCGAGTTGCGCACGTTCAAGAAAGGAGATATTGTTTAGTTGTTCAACTCCCGACTCAAGTTGCATCCCGGGAAGCTCAAATCCTGGTGGAGTGGACCGTTCGTGGTGGAAGAAGTCAAACCACACGGCGCGATTTTAGTGCGTGATGGTGATACCACGTTTTTGGTGAATGGACAAAGGCTGAAGCTCTATTTTGGGGAGAGTTACAAGAGGAAGGTGAATGAGGTCAAACTCATTTCACTTTTGGATGATTGAGATGCCCGGAAGCCGTCTAGCCTAAGACGTTAAATAAGGGCGCTTGTTGGGAGGCAACCCAACCATCAGTACATTAGGATAGAGTATTTATAATCATAGGTTGCTTTATTTTTGTTTAATTTTTAGTGTAAAAAAAAAGAGAAAAAAAGATACCTTGATCCGTTTGTTCATTGTGCAGGCTGAGGCAGACTCGATACCATCGACACCCTCTTCGATGGTATCGACAAGGGTACAGTTGATGACTACAGATTTCGTTCTGAGTCGATACCATAGATGGCCTCGTCGATGGTATCGACATACCTACAGGTGGTCGAGAAGGAAACGTCGATGGTATCGACACAGGCATCGATACCATCGAGATCTCTGGAGAAGTTCAGACCGATTTGTCTCAGTCAACTCGATACCATCGACGGCCTTGTCGATGGTATCGACATGGTTCCAGGTTGAAATGCAAAAAGGCGGTGTCGCAATGAAGCCAAGTCGATACTATCGACACCTGTCGATGGTATCGACCATCCATGTGACTGATCCGAGCAAAGAAATCGATGGCGATCGCGGCTTCCACGTCATCGATCTGGGTGCAGCGTCGATACCATCGACCTATGTTGATGGTATCGACACGACAGCGATCCGGGTTACAAGACCCAGCAATCGACGACCGTCGATACCAGTGAGGGGCGGATAGCATCGACCCAAGTCAATACCATCGACGCGCGTCGATAGTATCGACGGGCCAACAGTAGCGCCGGCCAAGTCTATTTAAGGAGAATCATTATGTCATTTGACGTCACACCTTCAGAGTGATCTCCTCCCTTTGCGCCGAGCACTCCCCCGAGCCATCCAAGAGTGAAGACCAGCATCACCGAGCGACGATCATCACCGAGCGGAGATCCGATTATCCAATCTTCACCGAACTCTCCTTCTCCAACCCCTTTCTCGTCGCCAACATGGTGCATACAGCCGGAGCTTCGTCCTCACACGCAACTCCGCCGGACTTCGTACCACCACCACCAGGATCGGTCGCACGTCCCCGACTCGTCCATCCTTCCTCGGAGGTCTGAAAGATCTACGAGGAGATAATGCAGAGGAAGATCGAGCCTACCCGGTATGTGGACCGGGAGATGGTTCGAGATCTCGGATTCGAGGCCAACTTGGCCTATGTTCTTAACGGGCAGGCCCGTCACACTCCAATAAGGCCGGGCAAACTGGAGTTTCACCAAGATGGCCAACCATTCTTTGGTGACTGGCCAACATATAAAGAGTTGGTAGCCGAGTTCATGGCGTCATTGGACGTCTGCATCGTTCCCAATGACATCAATGCTATCGACCGTGAGTGGATCCAGGGCCGGGTGTCTTTCCGACTGTACAACCACGACTACGTCCTCACGCTGAAGCAGTTCAACACAATTTTCAACTGGAACCATTCCCAGTACGACCACCGACGGCCGGATAACCGCACCAACTATGACGCTCTCTTCTCCGAGTTGGTGACGGTGCCACAAGGGAGGTCGGTGAGCTACCACAACACTGCGGTAGCCGACTTCGAGCACCCATTTGTTCGGGTATTGCACCAGATGTTGAGTTCCACCATCTTTGCTCGAAGTGATCTGGCGCTAAGCAAATTTTAGGAGACGGGTCTTTTCTTCTTATATCAGCTCCTGAAGTGCCAAGAATGCAACTGGGGTGCATTCTTTCTACAACGAGTTTTGGCGGTGAAGAGGAGCACGAGAAAAGCCCCGATCCATTTTGGGGGGCTTGTCACCAAGGTAGCCCTCTACTTGGGCTTGAATCTCGATCAGCTGACTCCTCTTTCTACGAGAAGCAAGGTCAACTTGCAGCATCTACACCGAGCCAATCTCATTCTTCTCCGGGATGGTGTGGCTTTTGCGCATTGCCACGTAAATCAAGCGTACTAGGAGTGCGCGCTGCCGGATCCCGTATTCAACATCGCGGGCGCACAACATTTCAGATGGCCGATCATAGCCATCGACTCCGATGATGAAGAAGGCGGCAATGATGGCGGCGACGACGGACAGGACGACGAGGCTGAGGAGGAAGAAGAGGCCTTTACACCTCTTTGAGCACGAGTAGCACCCCAGAAGCGCCCGAGGATGCATCCGGGTGCATCTTCATCGTCTCCGCATCTGCCTCCTCCACCACAGCCCTCGCAGCTAAGCGAGGATGCCTATTCCATGCAAGGCATGTACACGATGCTGAAGGACATCCATCAAACACAGCAACAGCATATGGCGATGTATACCGGTATTCAGGACACGACGAACCAGATACTTGACAACCAAAGGGCGATGTTCGAGAATGAACGTCTTCTCCTCGACAACCAACAACATATACACAATCGGTTGCAATGGATGGAGATGCAGCAGGAGCCCTTCTATGAACACTACTGGAGTCAGAGTTACTTTGGAGGCTATCCACAACCTCCGCCTAGGACCCAGTATGATCCGACCTTCCAGGGGGAGTTTCCTTCTTGGGACCCCACGACGCCGCAGTACCCGCCTCCACCTCCACAAGAGTGATCTGGTATCCCTGTTCCAATCTTTAAGTTTGTTTTTGACTATGAGGCCATAGTCAAATTCAAGCTTAGGGGGGTAGTTGGAACAACTCTATCTTTTATTGTTTTCAATTTTTAGCGTTATTGCTTTTGTTCTTTTGTTATTTGTTTCTTGCAATTTTAGTTTTGTAGGATCCACGTGCTATCTAGTGTAATTGTGGACGTCATAAAAGTGTGTCATCTTGCTGTTAGTGCATGGGAAATTCAAGGGAAATTTGAAAAATTTTTGTGTGTTTGGATAGCTTGTTTTGTTTGACCTTGGGCACACATCCTATGAAAATGATTGATTATGTCAACTTTAAAACAACATTTCATATCTGTACTCCTAATGATTCATGAAAGTGGCCGGAAATGGTTGTTTGAGCCTAACCTAACCAAATGGTAATGAGACCTTAATTGGATGTAAGAGAGAGAACCCTCTAAACTACTACACAGGTCAGTAAGGAGGGACGCATAATATCTTTCTAAGGTTCAGTCATCTAGTCTTGTGATTGTTCCACTTCATTTTTCCATAATCCACCTAAGAATTGGAAGTAAAGTGCAGTTTTAATTCCTTTTTGTGTGCATAGCATTTAGATAGGACTTGCATTGGTATTTTCCATATGTTGCATAAAAAGAAAGAAAAAATATATATATAGTGATTCATGCACATTACCTTTAGGTGCATGCCATATAGTTGCATTCATGATCTTCATGCATATAGTATATCATGTATCTCAATTTTTCCCCAATGTTGAATTAATTGTTCCATACCTTCTAAATAGTGCAAAAATGTCTGATTAATGATAAAAATAGCCCAATAAACTTATCATTAAGCAATTATGGATATGTGGGCTGGAAAAAAAAGCTAAAAATCTGCAATAAAAAAAAGAGAAAAGAAAAAGAATTTAGAAGAAAGTGAAATAAGAAGGAGAAAGGAACATGATATTAGTTGCATTTCAGGATAATTGAGTACATGATGTAGCTTGACTAGATATCCATCTCATTTTGAGATGGATGGTTAGTGCATGCATCATTTCACCCAAGTTTAGGCATTAGGGCATTTCTAATGTGCATGTGCATCATATAGGACATTTTTGTATATGCATGTTGAAACTGTACAATACTTCCACGTTCTTCCATGAGCCACCCATCTTCATCCACCCGTTGCTCGAATTGGTAGGCCACCGTGAATTTCTCCTCACCAATGAATATCAGGAGAACTGCTTCCATGTAGATGGTAGTTAGGACGAGCAACGTAGTATAGGCGATCACAAGATGCACCAATGCTGAATCGGCGAATTTTATTATGTTAACTGCCTTATGTGATAGTGTTCATCGGTTAGGAGGTTAATTTCTTTTATTGATGATTACTGTCGCCTTTAGGGTAATTACCGTTCTGTGGTTAGAGAAGGCCGGTTTGTGAATGTTCAGTGGGAGTCATATGGGATGTTGGGTTGGTGTGTTGTTTGTCAGTTGACGTTTGCAATCCTATTCTAAGGATGAGTTGCTCGAGGGCGAGCAATATTCAAGCTTAGGGGAGTTTGATGCGATGATTTTGAGTTGCATTTATAGACCTATTTGATATGTGTTTTGTGCTTTTATTAGTCATTTTTATGGTTAATATTGCATAATTCATCCATTTTGGTCTTTGCCATCATTTTATGTCAAATCCCCTTAGTTTTATCATTTTGAGCATTAATTATCACATTATTATTATTTGTGTGGATTTATTTGATCTCGTCTTTGAATTTCAGGAAAAACAAGTATTTGCTTCTATCGATACCATCGACGGAAGTCGATACCATCGACAAGACCGCAGGTTGTCAGCCGAAAGGAGCAGCAACGAGTCGATACCATCGACATTGATGTCGATGGTATCGAGACACTTTCAGGTTGCTGGCGAAGAAGCAGTCGATAGTATCGACACCAAGTCGATACCATCGACACATGGAGGCTACAGCGTCGCAAAATGACAAAACCGACGCCAAAAGGAAGTCAATACCATCGACCCGAGTCGATGGTATCGAGATGATGTCGGGCGCGACAAAGAAAGGGTTTGCAGCCAGCCGCTACTGTAGCGGGTCGATACCATCGACTCGCGTCGATGGTATCGACGCCGTAGGATATGAGTTTGCTTTCTAATGATCTCAATCGGATGGCTGGAGTTAATTAGCGACCTAATTAGGGACTTATACCTAATGACGGCCACCCAGAAAGAGGGAGGAGCTGATTAGCCATTGCATAAGGGCCGAGGAGCGAGAAAAAGGAGAACGGAGGCCAGAAGTTCATACCAGTCGATCCGGATGCTGCTGAAGACGGATTTCACCACCGAGAGGCGGGAAAGCACGTGTTCTACACAAAGGATCAATCGGTTCTTCTCCGTTCAGGGGTTTTCCCATTCAATTCACGTTTTTCATATGATTTCCCCTATTTCTACCATGTACTTGTGTGAGATGAACATACAGGGCTAATCCCCTCCATCTTTAGGACCGGGAGTAGCCCGGGAATTCATTGTATGACAGTTTTATAATAGTAATTCATATTTTCTCTCTTAAACCCGTGGTATAGCTTCATTTTCTCCATATATTGTTATGCTTGATCACCATAATAATAATCTAATGCCCTTAATCACTTCGACGGAAGGATTAACGGCTGAAAAGAGACGAAACCTACATTAATCGATAAATCCCTTGAACAAGGTGGTGCAAAATTAATGGTGGATACTGAGAGATCGTTCGTAATGCACTTAGTTTAGGGAATAGGTTACTACGACGGTGGAACCGACCTAAACCTAAGTAGTGAATTGCACCACGACAGTGGGGAATTCTGTTTTCAGGCCACTACCCGGATAGAGAGAGAAGATTGAGGAATTATATAAAATCTAATACAATGAATACCCGCGGTGAAACCGCAATCCTAAAGATACCTTTTTGAAGTGATTAAATTAACTTTAATCGATTGTTTGTTTTGTTTTATTTTTATTTTCTTTTAATTTTGACAACAACCCCAATTTGTTATTCGGCTTAGCTGATCGCAAATAGTTAGTAGGAGTCTCCGACAATTCCGAGTATCCCTGTGTTCGACTCGGGCCTCACAAGGCCTGTACTACTCGATGCGTATACTTGCGTTTTTAGCGCGTAGTAAAATACACGTCATTGACCAAACGGTCTTGGACTTACGTACATATCTCAAATGGTTTCATGCAAGAGTGACAAAATGGTCTTGGTTTACAGCAGACCAAACAGTCTTGGACTCCCTTGCTCAAACGATTTGGTCATAGTGAATCCTCCAATTGGTTTCATGTAATCATGGCTCTAAAAGGTCTTTGCTTCCCAATCGGTTTGGGAAGCAAATGACCAAACGGTCTTGATATGTAAGTGACCATTCAGTCTTGGATCAGCAGTAAATGGTTTGGGGAGTGCTCAACCTTCATACGGTCATGTGTTCTACGGACGTCCAAACGGTCGTCGCTCCTTGCCCAAACGGTCGTCACGATTGGTCTTGGTGTGTCAGTCTCCATACAGTCTTGGACACTCGACTAAATGGTCTTGGGTGAGGGCCTCTCTGATCAGTCTTGAGATTCTGACACTGATCAAAAGACCAAACGGTCTTGGTAGTCAGCCTCCGGGCAAACGGTCTTGCGCACTTGAATGCCTTCATACGTTCTCGCAGCTCCCAGTGATCAAATAGTCTTGCATTGGTGATATCAAACGGTCTGCAAACAGATCGTTTCCTTTGATCCTATCGGTCTCAAGGAACCCAGCTCCAAACAGTCCCACGATGACAACCTCCAATCGGTCTTCGTGTCAGCATCCAAACAATATTCTCTTCCGTGTGATCATTCTTCACGGTCTGGGCATGCTCAAAGATCAAACAGTCCTAAGGACCGACTGCTGCAAACAGTCTTGGAGTCTCTTGCATCCAAATGGTTTGAGACCGTTCGGTTGGAGGCAGCGGCGTGGGTAGTGTGGGCGATGGTGGCAGCTACTGTGGATGGCGGAGGCACCACAATCACTAGTGCTTAGGGCTGCATCATGGTTGAGGAGGTGAGATGAGAGGAAGGTAGATCGATGCAGGTGTTGGTCTAGGGTTTGTAGGTGGTGTTGTTGCAGGCGGCGCGAGGGAGGAAGGCATTGCGGCTGGTGTGGGGGTGTTGTGGATTAGGGTTTGCAGAGGTTGAAGATGACAGAAGGAAGGAGGGAAGCGGGAGTGAGAGGTCCTCTAATCGGTCTTGAGAGATTACTGCCCATACAGTTTGAGAAAGCAACGACCATACGGTCATGATAGCAAGGCGCTGGCCAAACGGTTTCGAGCGCTCGACTCCTTGATCAGTCTAGAATGATGGTGACATCAAACGGTCTTGGAGACGAGTACAATCCAAAAGGTCATGGGGTAGAGGTCACCCATATGGTCTTGAGACCATATGGATGAGACTGTATGGTTGAGATTGTATGGTTGAGACTAAGGATGAGTGAAGGTAGATCTGGGGCAGAGAAGGGTGGCCCACACTTTAGGGTTTGGTATGGATGATGGTTGATTGAGATGAAGATCGAATGGTGGTGAATTTTGTGGATTAGGGTTGATTGGAGGTAGGTGACATCTGATGATTGAACCTCATTAAGATCTACATAAAATCAACATAAACTCAGTTAGAAACCTTAATAATTGAACCAATTAGGAAATTTAGCACATTTTGATATTTAGTAACTGAAATTGGATGTATTGAATAAAAAAGAACTCAAGAAGGCGACTAAAAATCATGATGAATATGCATTCATCAATGTACCAAGGCAGACTAGTTGTTTACATGACCATAGCTTGACTATGAGTTGCTATCTCTACAGGACTTTAGCTATGACTACAAGTTGTTGTCTTTTAGCAGTATGACTATATGTCACTGCATAGCAGACTTGAACTGACCGAGTAGTACAGGTGATGATCATGGAGTCTGACTCTTCCATTGATCTTGTATGGTACTAATTTTGACTTAGCAGTGGTCAGTTGGATTTGAGTGGTACGCCTCAAATCCTTAGGGAATAAAAAATTGTTAAACATCTGTGTAGAGTATTGTTTAGGGTCAAATACAAATCGCATTGGATGAACCCATGCCTTATTTCTTGTATTGTTTAGTTTATAATAGTTACACATTCTTCATATTCCTTTTAAAAGTATAAAATATTCTACTGCTCCATTGTATTTTCTTAAGTTTCTCAAATAGTTATACCTACTCTATTTATTGTTCCTTTATATTATAATGCTTATAATAGACGATGTCAATGAGTTATAACTCTCGCTGGGATGTTTGGTCTCACTTTGTGGGTTCGACAACTTTTAGGTGGTCGTGGATGAGGTGGTCAAGGTCATGGTGCATGTACATAGTAGCAAGGAGAACAATAGATGCTAAAGGTCTGATACACTTCTAATTAAAGTTTTGTGGTAGTAATCATATGTGTCATCCCTGTACTCTCAGGTCTTTGGGAAGATTTTTTGTTTTGTATACCGACACGCAAATTTTGGCATGTGCCATGTTTGCATATAAAAAGGGGTTGTACATATGAACAGGTTGCCATATGCATCAAATATGGCTTGATAGCCTTTGAACTTAATATGTAACATTTTTTGGTATATGTAAAATAGAGATGGCCTATTTTGAAAGCTTGTTTACAAAATACTTCTGTGTGAGATATTAATTTGCAATTTGTATTTGTGGTTAGTGATAGTTCCATGATTTGTTTTGAGTAATCTCATTTATTGTGGTGATGATCGTCATAGTATAAGGGTCTCTTCCCCATGACGTAGGCCACCACTGAGAATTCCCATACATCTTTAACCTCTCGTATCTCCACCTCTAGGTTGACAATGACTCTTCCATCCTTGCACATTGGTTTGACAAAGGATAACTCATTACTCTCCTTGATCTGTGCAGGTGTTCTTTGCACGATCTGTGTCCATGCCTTCCATGATATCTCCTTGCTAGAACTCTCACTTGTCGTGCTCCCATATTTGTTGTTGGCTTCTAGTGATTGCGGTGGGTGGGTGAAGTAGTGGCATGTGGGGGTGATGCAACTGTCCTAACTGGAGGTGGTGGCCGCCATGGCTGGCGATCTTTCTCTGGGTCACCTTGGCGATTGCTTGGCAAACCCTAAACATAGAGAGGGCGGTATGTATGCATGTATGTGTATTGTATGTATATATGTATGTATGTATGTATGCATGTATGGGATTAAGAGATAAAGATTTTGTCACACCCTCTCCCACAACCTGTGGTTGATGTCGAATGCCCAAGGGATAATAAACTTGTAGCGTATGTATGTATGGGATAAAGAGGGGCAATCACTCTCCCTCTCCTATCCCCATCGCAAAGTAGCACATGTATGTATGTATGTATGTATGTATGTATGTATGGAATTAAGAGAGCCATTCTCTCCCCCTCTCCCATGTCCATGACGGAGGCCAAACGTTCGGGAGGATGGTAAATCAATACGACAACTGGGATTTGAATCCGGGTCCCTTGTTGGGGGACACCATGCATGTCCACTTGAGCCACTCCTCGTTGGCGTATGTATGTATGTATGTATGTATGGGATTAAGAAAGAAACATTTCTCCCCCCTCTCCCATGCCCGTGGCGGAGGCCGAACGCCCGGGAGGGTGCTAAATCAAGGCGACAACTAGGATTCGAACCCGAGTCCCTTCATGAGGAGACACCATGCTTGACCACTTGAGCCACTCCTTGTCGGCATGTATGTATGTATATATGTATATATGTATCTCTCTCTCTCTCTCCAATGACTTGTAGTGGAGGTTGGATGCTCAGGGAGGTATTAAATTATTGGATACTCAGGGAGGTATTAAATTGAGAAATGAATTCATGGTGGCTTGAACCTAGGTCTCTTTATTGGGGAACACCTAAGTTCTCTACTACGCTATCCCTCATCAGTATATGTATGTATGCATATATATATATATATATATATATATATGTGTGTGTGTGTGTGTGTGTGTGTGTGTGTGTGTGTGTGTGTGTGCATGTGTGTATGTCAGAATGTATGTATGTATGGGATAAAGAGAGGTATTCTGGGGAAACTCGACTGAGCCTGGAAGTTCTCAAGATCCATCATGGGTGTCAGTCAAGTTTATCTTAGATGAAACTCGGTCGAAAAAAGTCCCTATGATGAATTTTGAAAAGTACCACAAAAGTACTTAAATATGTGATTTGAGTGCTCTTGATTTTTTTAAGCTTAATTACGGGTCATACAATCACTACAAGTGATTTACAACATGATTCTAATAGGCTTGATGTATTTTCCATAAAAGTACACTTGCATCCATTTTGACTTGTCTTTCTCCAAGATAGGATACATAAGTTAGGGCATTTGGAGTGTGTCTGTACCTAATATGAAATCGCTCAAGTAGAAGTATTATACACAAATAAGTAGAATGGTTAGTCATTATCAAAATAAGGGTTTCGTCAATTTGACTTTGAGAGTCAATTAGACTTTGATTCAACATGTGGGACCAATCGTCATTCCTAAAAATCTACTAGAGCCTTGGGCAGTGGGCCCAAATGTTACATGCCATGTTGTTGGTGAAGACACAATGTGCATGATTGATGATACATCGTGCAACCACTGCTTGGGAGGAATCTCTAAAAAGGGTCAACACATCATTTTGGGGAAATGCAAGGCCATGTCTTTCGCTGCCACCAGAAGCATGAAACCCTAATACTAGTGGTCGACACACCAACTTTGCTACTTCTAAGGTAGTATATTTATTAGGCACAACATGACATATCTGTTGATGGACATGTCGTGTATGTACTCATATTGCACCATTGTCAGGCCGCAAAGTGGGAAAAGGAAGGGGATAACAAAGATAAAACACTGCAGTGATGGTGTGAGGGTGTTAGAGATGAGATAGGGTCTTTGAGATGAATTGAGGGACGTTGAGATCATGGTTTCTTGGTGATGTGGAGTCACTTCTTCTTAGAGGGAATAACTCCTTCTGTGACATGATGAAACATAGTGTGATGATGATGTTGGTAGAGGAGAGCATGGTTGGCGACGGAAACATTACCCTTCTCCTTCACCTCACAATATACCCTCCCCCACCTCTAAGTCTTATGTCTTTTTATCTCTACATGCTTATCCACGAATAGTGGGTCCCTATTTCAAAGACAACACCTCCCCTTAACTACATCTTATAACACTTCTTTGATAAGCGAAATGGTTAAATGAAAGGGTGTGGAGGGGGGGGGTTAGGACATTGTCTTCCACCATATTTTAGATTAATTTTCCAAGTTGAGCGTTATGTACTCCTAGCATCTCGGATTAAAGAAACGCAATAGCTTTTGAATTTAGTGCCAAGTGTTCATTGTAGAGATGCTTTAAGGCACGTGGGATTAGTGGTGTCTTAAATAACTTGTGAACGTTTCCAAGTCTACTGACTGCCGAGCTCGAAATTCTAGTTGTTATAACCAACAAGCGTCCGTGGAGCTCACGGGTTCAAGCAGATTATTTTAATAATCTGTGTATATTCGAAAAAGGCAAAAACTAATTTGCAAGTTTTGGTAAGTTGGTAAACCCGAGGAAGCAGAACCAACAGGTCCTCTGGCCCTGGTGTGAGTAAAATAGTTTACCTATGAGGAAATAGACTGCCTTTTCATCACTGTCAAGAGGCCAGTCAATCCCAATTTGGAGCGGGAGGATAGGATCACGCAAAGAAAAAAGGATACGCTTTTTCCCCCTCTTCCGCGGTTCCGCCATCGGCCATTACCTTTTCCCCATTCCCCACAGATACGAGTACTCCGGGTGCTTTTTTTTCTTTCACGGCGTGCTCCTCAAAACCCAGCCATCCATCGCTTTCTCCCTGTCGATGCTGTACATCTAAACACCACAAGCTTGGGCCGCGAAGCCCGAACCACTACCTCCCCTTCCTCCCTCTTTCGTCTGCGCGTGGTAGGAACCCAAATTCGGTGTATACTTTTATTCTAGCCCTATCGCCGTCTCTCAATTTCTCAATCGCTGACCTCTCGGACCTCGGCTTCCCAGCTCACACCCTTCCCTTTACTGAATGGCAGCCACCACCACGGTCACGATGCTCGGTTCCCCTTTCTCCCTCTTGTCCGACGACATCGTGCTCAACATCTTCCACAAGCTGGAGTCGGAGCCCCGGGACTGGGCGAGGCTCGCCTGCGTCTCCGCCCGGTTCTCCGGACTCATCCGGGACACATGCTGCAAGGCAAGTTGTAATCGTTCCATCCCCGCCGTCGTCTCTGATCTGATCTCTGCCTCCGATTCCCAGGGGCAGCCTCCTGGTGGCTGGGCTGCCTTCTACAAGCTCTCCGTCTGCTGCCCTGGGCTCCTCTGCGCCGGGGTACTCCTTGAGAATTCCGACTTCGGCCTCGAGAGGGAGATCGGCCCTGACGAGAATTACCGCAATGGAGGAATGGTTATTGTTCAGCAGACCTCTTCATCGACCTCATCTGGCTCGCTGGAGTCCGTGGCCACGGCTACTCCGCCGACGCCGACTGCAACTCCGCCGCCTTGCTACTCCGCCGCCGCCGATTGCAACTGGTCCCTCTTCGACGACCTCTACTACGACACCGTCTACGACGTCTCGGAGTCCCACGCCGCCGCCGCTATGGCAGTGGATCGGGCGGAGCCCGCCGACGCCGTGAGCGTCGGGTGGGAGTTCTCGAAGAAGAGGATGAAGCAGTGCTCTGCTAAGGTCGGGTGCCACCTGGCCTCCGCCGGCGTATGGAACCCGAGCCGGGAGCAAGGGAACAAGCTCCTCGCGAGCAGGTTCAGAGGGGACTGCCTCTACATATGCGACTGGCCCGGGTGCGTCCACGCCGAGGAGAAGCGGAAGTACATGCTGTTCAGGGGCGTGTTCAAGAACTTCAAGCGGTCCAGGGTGTGGAGGGCGATAAGCGACGGGAACAGGAACAAGATCGATCTAGACTGTGCGTTCTGCCGGTGTAGGGAGACGTGGGATCTCCACTCGGCTTTCTGTCTCAGGAGGGTGTTTGGGTACCATGACGATGGGGAGCCCGTGGTTCGTGCCTATGTTTGTGAGAATGGGCATGTCTCTGGAGCATGGACTGAACGACCTCTGTATGCTTAGAAGTTTTTTGTTTCGATTTATTTTCCTTGCATTACTTGTATGGTATATAATTATATATGCCCTTCCTCCTATTTGATTTTTGGATATGTTTCCACTGCAATTGGTATCTATGCTTTCAATAGTTAATATGTCTTTCTTCTGCTTAAATTTGAAATTCCTGCTGATGATGGCTGTATTTAGTGTGAATGCTAGACAAACTTACTGTTAGACTAGGAGACTGATAGGAAAAGTGTGGAATGGATTCTGTTGGCCCTTGGAAATGTGCCATTGTATTTACTGAGCCTGAAAATGCCTTTGATGTAAAGGTTGCTTTTGTTGTGATAATTTTTTTGGTTTGCTATATTTGCTGTAATCCTATTTGGCAGATACCACAAATGTGACTTGATTATAAAATCAGTAATTTCTTATGGCTGCATCATTCTTCTTAACAACGAGGTGAGGATCTCTGTGGAATGCTCCTCTGCCGTCCTGGTTATCGCTGCATGATGCTTCAGTAAGGAGAAGAATGCAGTATCTTTTCTTTTACATTGTAAAACTGAAAGACCTTCATATGTCTTGGAGATTTGTTGCTGCAGGTGCAGGACTCCTATGTTCCATCCAACTCTTAGCTCTTCCTGAAGGTCACATGATATTTTGAAAGTCAATAACTTGCAGCAATGACTACTGCTATGCGAAAGAATGGAAATCACATTCTCTTATTTTTAAATATGTGGAAAAAAACATCAAAACGTGAGATCTGAAGCTGAAGTACCCTTAAATATATATCTATCGTACATTCTCTTATTTTGTATTGCTAATAATGCCTTTGAGAAGATGGACTGTCCTATGCTGTTTTAGCAGCCGTCATCTTATGGAGTTGTGGATTGGAGAAACATATGGTCGATTAATGCATGTTGATCTCAATGGTATGTTTGTTGCAAAATATATATCTCCCAGTTATCTTAGCATCTTTCTCTGTACAATTGTGATTTCAGTTACATAACCTTATCCTGCTCTTTTCCTTTGACTTGCACTCTCCTGAAATGAAATGTTCTATAACTTTGTGAACTGGTTTCTGCATCTCAATTATAGCACTTCGACCACTTGGAAGGATGCAAATTGGATGAGATATGGCGCTGTCGTATCTGTATCCATATTCAATTCATGGATAACTGAATACCCGATACAATTATATATGTTGTTCTGTAACTTTTGTTTGTGAAAAAACTCGTTAGATTTTTTTTACCACATCCGGCAGATATGACTACTTTGGAAGCAGATATGGCTACAACTTAACATTATATAACAATTTATATTAGACATCGTTTCAAAACCCTCTGTTATCGCTAAGATTCTTAACAATGATTTGACTACCTTTGCTTTCATTTGATAATAGGGTTTCACTTGTAACATGGTACTAGAGGCTTCCATTTGGTGATAAGCTTAAGCCCTAGTGGTGGTGAAAACTTTCTGTCTAATATGGCAGAAGTGAAAACTGACGCTTGACATAGATTATTATTAAGTTTCAAGTTGGAACACTTTCTTTTGAAAGTGTTTTTACAGAAATACAAGGATGGTTCAGTCTTATAACGATGATACTTGTTTAGCTTTGAGCAAATGAGTTAGAGGGATCAAGTTCTATTGAAGTTCACCATAGCAGTTTCAAAATAGCTCCATAATATATGCCTACCGATTTGCGTCCCCAGTTACATGGCTCCAGCCTTGCCTTTCCGGCCACCTGTAGAGTTGGCGGAGAAACTCATCTGAAGGTTCGACACGAGGCAGAGATTACTCTTTAAAAAAAAATGAGTTCTAGATTCTGGGATCACCAAGGGACTCTCCGTGAAGCTCAGATCACTCCCACTCTATTCTTTACCGCCCTATCCAACATTTAAATCATAGATACAAAGAAAGTATGAATTATTTACGAACTGTCTTTGAAACAAATCGCTATTAACTTAATTTTGGAGGCTGAAAGCCGGAGAAATATGACTCGCCATTTGCGGGGAAGTAGCCTTCGAAAAAAAAATCTGCTAACGGTCTTGGCAAGGTCTCCTCCGATTTACAGTCCTTATGTTATTTCCTACAATAAACTGAACATTGGTTCAGTAGAAATAGACAAAGTTTTGAACTTCAATATGATAAAGGGATTCAAAAAAATTAAGAATGTAACGAGGTTGACAATTAGAGGCGGACTAAGTGATTTGTTCTAGTTCATATTTACGCAATGACTAACATTCACATGCGAACTCCACTCCTTTATTTAATTGTGTCATTATTCCTTAATGCATTTCTATCATTTAGATTAATATATTCATTAAAAGCTAACATACAAATATCTATATCGAGGTGAAAGGTTGACGGAAAACAAGTTGTGCCACTAGCTCTTTTTGAATAGCAAAATCAATTCCCTAAACACTATATCCATAGATTTGAAATCACGGCGTTACTATGGATTATATTTTGAACGCTCTTGAGAAGTTCCATAACTTCCGGTGTTAAGAAATAAAAAATGTCAATCTAAAAAGGTATAAAATATGAGTACTTATATAGAAGATATCTCTTCCATCAAATCTCAGACCCTGACATTGACCAATCTATATGTAGAATATAGAGCGCCTTTTAGTACTGTACGAAGAGTTTTATATAATGTCAAAAGTTAGAAAAGTTTCAAGACGTGAGAGAGAATACAAAATAATATACAAGTACTTGTCATGAGTGGTAACTATCATTAAGAACATTATAAATTTAAAATTTAAATTGTACTAATAAAATGTTAAACAAAGTTATATATATATATATATATATATATATATATATATATATATATATATATATATATATATATATATATATATATATATATATATGAGTATGTATTGGATGCTCGCGCGGGTAGCCAAGTTAATTACCCGTGCATTGATACACGGTGGCAGGATTGGTAATTAAATCGAACTCCATTACGGTTGCATGGTAGCGGTGGCATGTATTGTAATTACATATATTTGGTTTACGTATGCATGGAGTAGCGGTGGCACATATTGTAATTAAGCAGAAATCAACTACGTATTGCATGGAACATGGTGGTAGTATTTTTTAATTCAACATCCTTTACTAGTGCATGTGCATGATTCCACTATTTGTAGCTAGACGACAATGAATTATGAGTGCATGCAATAGTGGAAAAGATAGCTAGAGACATTGAGGCATATATTTTTGGTCAATAAAAAATTAATTGAGGACAAGAGCTTTAATCATTTTGAACACATGTTCACCATTGACTCATAATTAGGATATGTTCCACGTAGTTATAATCTACATAATATGCATATAGTTCTAGATACAATCGGGTTGTATTACAAGACGTGAACCTTGGTTACATTGTTTTCATTCTCATTACAATTTATTTATTCGTATTACATATTTTTCCTTCTTATTACAATTTATTCTGTACTGAAGTTTATACTCATAAATTTTTGTTTAACACCTTGTGGGTCATCTATTATATTATCAAACATCTACATTAGTTACAATTTTCTCCTTCTTATCATAATTGTCTTTGCTCAAGTCTTTTTACAAAATATTAAACATGGTTGTATTTTCAATTTGCAAAACAATATTGTAATATTTAGGATGATAAGCTTACCATTTTGCATGTGAAGTTCTTAAACCTACAGATTCTTTCTTTGTCTTGTGTTCACATAGAATTCTCTAGTTATCGAATCTTGATTGTTAGTGTAAATGCTACATGTAAATTTTCATGCCTTAATGTAATAAGAAAGTGTCATATATAATATGGACAATCACATTGTAATAGGCAAGGGTCAACCGTAATGTAGGTGACAATTTTGTAATATGGATACTCATATTGTAATAAACAAGTGTCATTCGTAATATGGACAATCACATTGTAATAGGCAAGAGCCAACCGTAAGTAGGTCACAGTTTGGTAATATGGATACTCATGTTGTAATAAAAAAGTTTCATATGTAATATGGACAGTCACATTGTGATAGGCAAAAGCCAACCGTAATGTATGTGACAATTTTGTAATAAGGATACTCATATTGTAATAAGCAAGTGTCATCTGTAATATGGACAGTCACGTTGTAATAGACAAGAGCCAATCGTAATATAGGTGACCATTTTGTAATATGGATACTCATATTGTAATAAGCAAATGTCATATGTAATTGTATGGGTTGACAGAGACCTCATGGTTGTGGTCCTGGTGGTCGACGACGTGGTTTGCACAATAGTTTGACCAGTCGGGCAGTGAGCAGATCGACGATTCGGAATGGACAAGCATAGTAGTGAGGAGGATTTGTAGGGGATGGAAGAAAAGGCAAGTAAGGCATTGGTAGGAAGAGAGGTATTTAGAGGCCCTGAGTAAAAAATCTAAAGAACCTATTACGCCATGTATTGGGTTGCGGGTATGCCTGGTTTAGTGGTGGGTTCAACTCCACCAAAGACTTACAACACCAAGTTTCTACAATTTGCACTCGTCGTAGTGCTTTTGGAGAGTACATCGGTATTGAATAACTTATAATATCCATCCTTCAAGAACTTCAGCATGTGTACGTAATAAAGAACTTTGACTTATTTGAGACATTAATGTGAGGTAAACAAAAAAATGAATGTTGAAGAGAATCACCTAGAACGTATTTGGATAATTTGTAATGTGTTTGGAAATATTGTAATACAAATGAGTAATTTGTACATATGGTAGATATGTTGTAATATACAGACATAAATTTTAATATGTTTGGAAATATTGAAGAGAATCACCTAGAACGTATTTGGATAATTTGTAATGTGTTTGGAAATATTGTAATACAAATGAGTAATTTGTACATATGGTAGATATGTTGTAATATACAGACATAAATTGTAATATGTAAAAAGAGTCTGAATTATCTTGCTAGGATGGAATATGAAATAAACTTCATCGATTGTCATCCTTAATTACAACTTTCTCATTCTCATTATGGATTCTCAGTTCTCATTACAAAATGTAATTGTCATTGTAGTTCACTATACTTCGACATAATGTCACTTGTTTACTTGCTACTATTTCTTATAATTATCATCTTTGTAAGGATAAATGATATGTTGTAATGAGAACAGAGACTCTGTAATGGAAAGGAGAAATTTATAACTAAGAATGATGTTACGTAAGACAATCTGGACGTATCATTTCTCTTAAACAATGGAATTTGATGCATTTAGATTTATATTATAAAATGTCATCCTTGATTACATATCTTTCATTTCCATTACAATTATCTATTTTGATTACAGACATTTCTTTCTTATTACAAAATGTCATCTTTCTTTACTTGTCATTGTAATTCACTATATGTTATCAGAATGTCACTTGTTTACTTCCTGCTATTTCTAATAATTATTGTCTTTGTAAGGATAAATGATATGTTGTAATGAGAACAGAGAATCTGTAATGGAAAGGAGAAATTTGTAACTAAGGATGACGTTACGTAAGCCAGTCTGGAAGTATTATATTATTTTCCATATGTTTATATGTCTTCACAAAACGACACCACTGTAATGATTTT